>JAJKFI010000036.1:7524534-7654264 GCA_029204185.1 Lerista edwardsae | reverse complement strand
AGAGAGAGAGAGAGAGAGAGAGAGAGAGAGAGAGAGAGAGAGAGAGACTTGTACTTAAATCAGTAGTTCCCAAACTGTGTGGATCAGGACCCACCAGTGGGTCGCAAGCCAGTTTTAGGTGGCTCTTGAAGCACCTTGGGCAGCCATATTGAAAATATGGGAAGATGGGATGCTGGAAAGGGGGAGCGCTGCGTGGTTGTTTTGCTTGTGCCAAGGTTGTCAATTGGCTTCCCCCCCCCCGATTGCTATTGGAAAACAGCTGAGAAATGACCCAACTTATTGCTGCCTTCTCAGGAAAGCAGCAGGCTCTGGCATCGCAAAGATGGCACTACTTCCAGCCATGAGATCACTTCCGGCAGGTCACGGATACACTGTCATTTTAAAAAGTGGGTCCCAGTGCTGAAAGGTTTGAGAACCACTAGCTTAAATAATACTCTGCTGGGCGACTTCACCTATAGATGAACTCGCCTTCTGCAATGGGGAGACAGACGTCTCTTGTAAAGAACCAGGAGCTCTTGCAAAGGACCCCTGATCGCTGTGTTCTATTAATGATCCTTTATGCCCTCTCT
Organism: Lerista edwardsae; assembly: GCA_029204185.1. Taxonomy (NCBI): domain Eukaryota; kingdom Metazoa; phylum Chordata; class Lepidosauria; order Squamata; family Scincidae; genus Lerista; species Lerista edwardsae. The sequence continues at coordinate 7,653,695 of JAJKFI010000036.1, read as the reverse complement.
GTCCTGTCCGTGCCAGGGCTTCCTGGTCCCATACACCTGACCTGGCCGCCTCTTGGGGCTGAGCCTCCTCTTCTGCGCAGAAGAAAAGCTCCTGCGGAGATTTGTGCTCTCTGGAGGCTCCTCAGTTGCTATTTCATGCAAGCGCTCTCCACTTAGCAGGCTGATGGCTGTGCCCAGCCCCGCTAAGCCTTATCCATTCAAGTCCAGCCTGGACAGCACTGAGACACAACAACACTAATTATAACAATATACTACTACTGTTACACTAACACTAAACAGAACTAATATATTACTACCAGTAATAGTTCTTCATCTACAAATGAAGAACGGGTTTGGTGGGGGGGGCTTGGGGGGGACTTCCGCTTGATTGGCAGCCCGTTGGTTGCGTTCCGCGGCTGCCCTGGCCTCGGGGGTGCTGCCCCCGGTTTGCGTGCCCCACCGCGGCTCGCCCAGGCTCCAGCGCACCCCCCACCCATCTTCCCTGGCGAGCAGGCAACCCCCCGAGGCCAGGGCAGCCGCGGAACAGGACGGACGGGCAGCCAATCACATGGAAGTCCCGCGGAAATCCTGCCCAGCATTTCTGTTCTTCATTTGTAGATGACATCACTGATTACTACTGTAATTATGACTAATTATTCTCAGAACTATCCTACAAGACAGAACAGGCTAAGAGACACTGACTAGCCCAATTTACCCAGTGTGATTCTTGGCTGGCTGGGGGTGTGAACCTAGCACCTCCCATTCCTGATAACACTTTAGCCCAGTTGTTCTCAAATATTTTTGCACTGGGACCCACTTTTTAGAATGGCAGTCTGTTCGTCATCGTGCCATCATCGTGACGCCAGAGCCTGCTGCTTTCCTGAGAAGGCCGCAAGAAGTTGGGTTATTTCTCAGCTGTTTTCCAATAGTAAAATGAATCAGAAAGGGGAAAAAAGCCTATTTGCAACCCTGACACAAGCAAAACAACCACACAGCTCTCCCCCTTTCCAGCATCCCATCAACCCATATTTTTGCTATGGCTGTCTTAGGTGCTTCGCGACCCACCTGAAATTGGCTCATGACCACTGGTGGCTCACGACCCACAGTTTGGGAACCACTGCTCTAGCCATATATCACCCTGACTCTTTCATATCGGCTGTGCATGCTAAGGGCTAGTGTGAATGGGCCATCACAGATGTGGCATGGAAGAATTTCTTTTTTCATGTCATATTACCTGCAGTGTATTAATTTCCAGTGCAGCCAGGATCAAATCAGATCTGAAGTAAGATGTTGGGCTTGGGTCAATGTGCATGTCATTTTATTTAGTAAACAGGAAATGGATCAGCTCCTCCCCCCCCCTCCAAAAAAAAAATTGGGATCATTGATGCCAAAGAGAGCTTTTTCCCCCCAGAGAAAATTGCAGTTGCAACGTGTCAGGGAAGGGCACTTTGCATTGGTACTCTGACAGGCCGAGGATTAAAATCCCTCCCCCCAAAGCCAGCTACTTCCTGAATAAAAAAGAAGTGTGCGAGCTCCATACTTGTGGTTCAATTGACGTCTCGTTTAACTCTCGGTTCAGACATCAAGCGCCGAGTGCCAGCGATCAAGGCGCGTACATCCAAGTTTGTCCAGAGCTGAAACATGGTGGGAAGACGTTTCCGGGCCTGATTAGTATGGAAGAGAGTCCCAGCTATAGATGGTCTTGCTCTTGCTCATACAGAGGCTGTTTGAAAGAAAAGGAAATTAGAGGCCGAGTCAGCTCATGGCCCAGAAATGAAAAATAAAAATTCTTTTGTAAACGATGCTCCAGGGATCTCCAGCCCGATTTCATTCATCAGTAGCAAATGTCCACCATTCCGTTCCCAAGAGGGGAAAATGTCTAGAGGCAAGAAGAGCAGGATGCCTCTTAATTTCTCGATAGGTCCGAGTTTGCATCTCTGCTTCTTTGCTTTCTCGTCACATCCTGGGCTTCACGGCAAGACGTTGGGCTTCCCAGTTGACTGAAGCTTTGGGAAATAAAAGATTTCCAGCTGAACTACTGTACGTTCTTTGGGAGCCTGAACTTCTCCCCAAGGGATCGAATGCACCTGGTATAGATTGGGGAGTAATCGCCCAATCCCAACCCCCTTGGCACGGGCGATGTGCTTGTAAGGCACTTTTAGCGTTGGCGGTACGGTCACACTGCTGGCGATGGGCCAGTGCCAGAAGGATGACTTTCTCCGCCCCCTTGTTTTTTAGGTACAGAGGGAGGGAATTTTTTTTTTTGGGGGGGGGTTTGGGGCGGAAGGGGGCGGGGGGGGGGCCTGGGTGGGCTCTGGGCAGGGGTGTGAGACCAGCTCACAGAGCAATCCTAGGCTGTGGAACAGGCCTGTGCTGTGTCCAGGGCAGTGTCCTGGGAGTATCCTTGGATCCGTGCCTGCTAAACAACAGGGACAGATACAAGGAAACTGCATGACCCGAATGGGGGTGTGCGGCCCGGAGAAAGGGCTTAGGGTTAGGGTTAGCCCTGCCACCACCACCCCGCCCAGAAACACCCACCCTCGGCCCACTCCCTCTCTCTTGCCTGGCTTGCCACGTCTCTACACCAGCCAGGGTTGGCTGGCGCAGAGGATGCGCAGCACAGGCGCACCAAGGCTGGAGCTGCAGGTGCTCCAACCGGGGGGGGGGTATTGCGAATCCTGGGCAGCCCCAGGCTGCCCCCACCCAGGTTCAATTGTTAGTTTAGTTCCAGCCCATTTCTGCGTCCTTCCTCTTCACCAGGCTCCTGCCTAACCAAGAAAGATCTTCTTGGTCAGGGCTGTTGAGGTTCAGGGCTGGGGCTCTGCAGGTGGAAATTAATTGGAGCCACTAAACTTACCAACTTAGCTAAATGGATCGGCAGCGTTGCATAGTGGCTGAAGTAGAGATACTTGGGTTTAGGTCAATGCTTGGCCATCAAGGCAAATGGGTGAGCCCGAGGACAGAAATTGAGGTCGGCGGAGCTGCGAGGTCACATGTAGGAGTAGGATATGAGGGGCAGGGGGGCTGAGACCATGTTGCATTTTGAAGGTAAGGACTGGAAGCTTGTGCTGGGTTTCAAGTGAAGACAAAGCCAGTGAAGAGGTCTTAGGTGTGATGTGATTCGGCTAGTGCCGTGAGCAAGATGGACGGACTCAGCATCATAGTGTTGAATGGGGGTAAGTGAAGAGGTTGCACTCTTCAATTGGTAAGATGAGCAGGGATGAGCTGGAGTTTTTTTGGGGGGGACAGAGAAGAAGGGAATAGAATCCTTTTTATGGCATTGTTCAGGGAGAAGAGGATTGATTTGGTGGCGCACTGAATAAGGGGACCAAAGGAGAGAGAAGAGACAAAGATTATGCCAAAGCACTCTGTCCGTGCTGTAGGGTGGGTGATGATGCCATCAATGGATAAGGAGAGGAAAGGACTTGGGGGGCGCGAATAAGGGGGTCGTGATGAGCTTGAGACAACGAAGAAGCATCAAGGCTGAGATGTTAGACAGGCAGCTGGAGGTGTGGGATTACTGGCGTAGTTGAAGTATAACCTGGTGCAGAGGGCAAAACGATGCCCTGGAAATGACTTCACAACAGGAAGTGACATCACAGTTGTATTTTCATTTTCTTGGTTTTTTGGCTATTGTTGTTGTTCAGTCGCTAAGTCGTGTCCGACTCTTCGCGACCCCCTGGACCACAGCACACCAAGCCTCCCTGTCCTCCACTAGCTTCCAGAGTTCACCCAATTTCATGTTCATCGCTTCGTTGACACTGTCTAACCATCTCATCCTCTGCCTCCCCCTTCTCCTTTTGCCTTCCATCTTTCCCAGCATGAGGGTCTTTTCTAAAGAGTCCTCTCTTCTCAGGAGGTGGCCAAAGTATTGGAGCTTCAGCTTCAGGATTTGTCCTTCCAGGGAGTAATCAGGCTTGACTTCCTGGAGGATTGACCAATTGGATCTCCTTGCAGTCCAGGGGACTCTCAAGAGTCTTCTCCGACACCATAATTCAAAAGCTAACCATAATTCATTTTTGGCTACAGATTTGCCCATAATAGAACTTTTGGCCATAACAGAATTAAGATATTACACTCCAATTTGTTTCATTGCATTCTGCATGAAATTCCATATTGAATGGTATATAACAGGACAGTATTATTCCCCAAAACCACAATTTTAACAAACTGTGATTTTTACATGACAGCCTTTATTTTGGTTTTCTTCTTTGGGGCCATAATGTTTTATAGAGTAAGTATATTATAAACTGATTTGTTTCATGGCGTTCAGCATTAAATTCCACATCAATTGGTATAGAACATGACGGTGTTATCCATACATACCAAGGTTTTCACCATTTTGGCCACTACTGTCAAGCTCAGCTTGTTGCCCCCCCCTGCAGCTTGTTGCCCAGTGCAATTGCACCCACCTGTACTTCTTTAGTTATGCCCCTGTGCAGGATTGGATGGAGAGAGAAAGCTCCAAGGTGGAGAGGTAGAACTGAGCAAAATCAGCAACTAAGCAGTGATGAAAGGCAGGTCGATCAGGGAAACAGCCTGTCGATAGAGAACAGCAAGGGACCAAGCGCAGAGTCCTGAGGGACCCTGAGAGAAAGGGGAAGAGGAGGAGGCTCTTTCCCCCGTGGAAATGCTGAGCAAACAATTAGGTAGGTAAGAAGGGAGCCCCCTGAGACCAGAATCACAGAGTCCTACATCCTGAGCGAGAGCTTTGCTGGCGTGTGGGTTATATGGGTTTGGCTTGATGCAATATACGTAAAATGGCAACCCAACTGAAACAAATGTCAGTGGGAGCGCAAGAACATAAGAAAATCCCCACTGGATCAGGCCAAGGCCTATCTAGTCCAACTTCCTGTACCTCACAGTGGCCCACCAAGTGCCTCAAGTAGCACACAGGACAACTAGATCCCTGCATCCTGTCACCACTCCCTTGCACCTGGCATTCTGAGGTAAATTCTGAGGTAAACACACTGGTGACTAGTCAAGATTCTCCACAGCATTTCTCTTTGACAGCCACCAGAACCAGATGCTCCTCTTCAGACATAGGAAAAACCCCACTGGATCAGGCCAAAGGCCCATCTAGTCCAGCTTCCTGTATCTCACAGTGGCCCACCAGATGCCTCAAGGAGCACACAAGATAACTAGATCCCTGCATCCTGTTGCCACTCCCTTGCACCTGGCATTCTGAAGTAGCCTGCTTCTAATGTAAAGAGGTTGCACCACCCATCATGGCCTGTACCCCATGATGTACTTTTCCTCCAGAAATCTGTCCAATCCTCTTTTAAAGGTCCCTAGGCCAGATGCCATCACCACCTCCTGTGGCAAAGAGTTCCACAGATTAATTACCCGCTGGGTAAATATTTCCTTTATCCATTCTCACGCTCCCAACACTCAATTTTAGTGGATGTCCCCTGGTTCTGGTGTTGTGAGAGAGCGAAAAGAACAGGATCAGATCTGGTCTCCCTGTCTCACCATTGCGCCTGCTGCCTCACCAGGCATACTTACAATGTTTGCCTAGGAGCTGTGCTTGTGAAATCCAAATCAGTGGCATAGGTACAGAGGGGTGGCGTGATAAGTACTGCAGGTGCTACAATGCAAGTGGCCACTCACCTGCACATTGCTGTGGCTGCCTGGAATGGCTGTGATGGTGCATGGCCACTTACACCACATTTTGCAGTTTCTGCAGTGTTTACTGCACCCCACAAAGTCACTGCAATGATCGAAATGTACATATGTCTGATCCAGGCAGTAATTAAAACTACACAAAAGCCATGCTAAACAGCAGCATGACCGTCATCTCCATGCAGTGCCCTGTGGAAACATCACGTCCACATGTGAAAGTCATGCTGGTCAGTGAGTGGAGCAGAGGTGCTGCCCATACACAGCATTTCCCCACTCAGATCGTTCAACTCAATCCTGAAGTCTGGCTGCTCTGCGGCACTCCAGTGAATCTCTGTTATTCGTTAACTCCGCCGTGTTCAGATTTATTGTTTGTCCCACATGCTGGTGTAATCCTGTGCAAACAGCACTGATGTTTGTCTAATTTTCTGTTTATCTGCCTGCCTTGGATGCCCCCCAAGCCCTTCAGATGAGTGACGATGCACGGCACTTACATTCATTACCGAAAACTTAACTTTGCACTAGATCCTCATTAATTCCACGCAAAAGGTTTTGTGAGCACAAATAAAGTTCTTAATCCTGTTTACAGTTCTGCCATATTCCCCGGGCTTGGAAAAACCAATGACATTCCCTTGCTTTTAATGCATCCCTTGCTTTTAATGCATAGAGTGTTTAATAAGACACTCTAATTGTGTACTAAATTTCCAATCCCTGTTTTTCAGTTTGGAACCTGAAGGTGGAAGGTGAGCCAGGGTAGGAGACGGTCAAGTTGGAGCTGGGGTGCAGCAGGGCGCCACAAGGGCTCAACTCCCAGGACATATTTTTCAGATATTTTGCAAGATCTCTGTTCAATTATTTGCCGAGGAAACACTGTAAACCAGTGGTTCTCAAACTGTGGGCTGGGACCCACGATGGGGTTGCAAGCCAATTTCAGGTGGGTCGCAAAGCACCTAGAGCAGCCATCTTGAAAATATGGGAAGAGGGAATGCTGGAAAGGGGGAGGGCTGTGTGGTGGTTTGTGTCAAGGTTGTAAATAGACTTTCTTCCCTTTCTGATTCACTCTGCTATTGAAAAATGGCTGAGAAATAACCCAACTGATTGCTGCGTTCTCAGGAAAGCAGCAGGCTCTGGCGTCAAAATGGCGGCACTTCCTGCCATGACATCACTTCCGGTGGTTCCCAGACAGATGGTCATTCTTCAAAGTGGGTCCTGGTGCTAAAAGGTTTGAGAACCACTTGTGTAAACAGTAGCTACCCAGGAGGAAGGATACAGAAGACAAGAAGACCCTTCCTGCTGCGAGAACAATCCTGGGCAGTCAGTTTCAGTTTCCCTGTCCTGCAGTTTGCGGTGTTTGAGTGCCTTCACAGTATGCTGAATGAGGGAGATCGGGTTTGATTCTGTGGGTGTGCTGCATTCAGTGGTGTCATCTAAATGATTTAAGAACCGATACTCACTTTTGATTGGCACATGTTGGGACCCGCCCACCAGAAGTGACGTCATAAGCCGGAAGTGAGGTCATGGCAGGAAGTGACATGAAAAAAGCCCTTTTTGAGGCCTCAGATGATTTTAAACTGACCCAACAGTTGCAACAGTATTCCACAGCACCCCCAGAACATGTTAAGGAGGCCTGGCATCATGTTAAAACTCCAGAGCAACTCATTTTTCAGTGGCAAGGAAAGGAAAGGCTCCGCTCGCTGCCTGCCTGCCTGCCTGCCTGGCTCTGAGAACGTGCAGGCAACTCAAACATGCAGGCAATTCAAACGTTGCAGGGGGCGGAGTCGACGAGTGGGCGGGCAAATGGGCGGGGCCAGCCGTAATCCTAGAAACCAGTACTCGCGTACCCCCGCGTACCCCCTGCATGACATCACTGGCTGCATTCTTGCTGCCTAACAGCCTCCCTTCCTGAGCTGGCTGGGGTAATCTCAGCAGTATCATTGGAGTGCCCACCCCCACCTTGTGGTGTTGGGGGACTTCAAGTTTCAGACTGCGGCCTTCAGTGTAGGTGCAGCTCTGGATTTCATGGCTCTCCATGGCACGGAGTGTGGAGGAGATTAAGAGCCCAATCCTGAGCCCTTCAGCACTGGGTGTCACGAATGGGCCCCAATGCCTGTTCGCAGCACCCTGGGGTGTAGGGACCGATGGCGCTGGAGCAGCGCCAGTCAGCGCTGGGCCTCAGCACTGTGAAGATGACCAGCTGCACTCCTCCACCATGAGCCTTCTTGGGGCTGGAGGGAAGACGGGGAGTCGCCAGTGGGGTCCTTGGTGCCCTTAAGATCCAGGAGTCACCATTTTGATGCCACTGGAGCCACGGGCGCTGAGAAGTTCAGGATTGGGCTGCAAGATCACTGTCACGGACTGGTCATTTCCTGGTCATGCTTCCGCAGAGGCAGGAGCCCCAGAGTGGCTGGAATATGCAACTGCTCGGTGCCATATAAGCTCATCGGTCAAAGAGCTGCATTGCGTGAAGAAGGTTCATGTCTTGGCATCGCCAGTTAGAGCTGGGAAAGGCCACCCTGAAACCTTGGAGAACTGATGCCTGTCTGGGTAATCAACTTGGCTTACATGAACCAATGGTCTGACTGAGGGTGCAATATTCTTATATGCACCGTTGCGCCGACACGAACAGCTTGCGTCGGCCCAGTGGCACTAGCCCCAATGGGAGGGTGCTGACTGGCAACATAAGAACATAAGAAGAGCCCTGCTGGATCAGGCCAAAGGCCCATCTAGTCCAGCTTCCTGTATCTCACAGCAGCCCCACCAGGTGCCCCAGGGAGGCACGAGACACAAGACGCTTGCATCTTGTTGCCACTCCCTTGCACCCGGTACTCTGAAGTAGCCTACTACTACTGTAAAGAGGTTGCACAACCCATCATTGCCTATAGCCCACGATGGACCTTTCCTCCAGAAATCCGTCCAAACCCTTCTTAAAGGCATCCAGACCAGATGCCATCACCACCTCCTGTGGCAGAGAGTTCCACAGACTAACCACCCGCTGGGTAAAAAAGTACTTCCTTTTATCTGTTTTAACTCTCCCAACCATCAGTTTTAGCGGATGCCCCCTGGTTCTGGTGTTTTGAGAGAGGGAAAAGAACATCCCTCTATCGACTCTATCTCTTCCATGCATTATTTTCGTGCATCAACGATTGATGCTGTTAGGCTGATGCAAGCAGCAGCCCAAGGGTGCCAGGCTGCGGCCCCGCTGTGCCTCTCGTGCACCAGCTGAACTCGGCTGGCGCAAGAGCAGTTCTCGGTGGAGGGAGGGGGGAGGAACTGGGCAGGGTGGGTGGGAGGCTGCATCTAAGCCTCCGTTCAGTGGTGTCATCCGAATGATTTAGGAACAGGTACTCACTTTTGATTGGCACTTGTCGGGGCCCGCCCACCGGATGTGACATCATAAGCTGGAAGTGATGTCGTGGCAGGAAGTGAGGTCATAGCCGGAAGTGATGTCAACCGCCACCACTCTGCCTGCCTGCCTGCCTCCTCACAGAAAGTGCAGGCAACGGCTGCGGGCGTGCAGTACGCATGCGCAGCTGCTGAGCCAACCAGCCGACAGGGCCAGCTTTGAGTGGGCGGGCCAGCTCAACTTCTAGGAACCGGTACTCATGTAGTGGTGCGTAGTGGGTGCATGACATCACTGCCTCCGTTCCCAGGCTTTGCGACCCCGACTCGAGCCACACAGTGTCCTTGGCTCTGTACCTGCTATACAGCAGGCGCACATCCGAGGAGCTCATAGAGGAGGTTGAAGCCTCCCTGGGGGCAATGACGCCAATGTGCCTTTGCCCCAGGGAGGTTCCTGAGCGCTCCCAAGCTGCTCTGGATCCAGTGCAGGCCCACCAGCCTCGCTGTTCCAGTGCAGCTTAAGATTGCGCTCTCAGTATAAGGCATGTTCCTAGGTATCAATGAGGGCCTTGCTCTACCCTTTTCCCCATTCCACTTTCCACACTTACCTGTCTGGCCCTAATCCCACAAATGCCTCTCGTGAGAGCCAATAATCCGCCTTTGACATTTTTATCCTTTTTCTCCTTTAAGTACAGAGGTTATTTTTATCTTGTCTGATCCACAGTAACACTCGCCTGCCTACACCAGAGTGATAAGGATTAGCTGGTGTTTGTAAAGTGCTATGAACATGCAAAGCACTTTGGAAGTACTTGAGGGGGTTTCCTTTGTATTTTTTTTTAATCTAAGCACATTGTTCAACACATTTACCGCTTTGGCACTCAGTTCCTTTCATCAAATACGGACACATCTACTAACACCATAAAGTATAAGTCACTTACCACACACCCTGATCTTGAAGAGCCATTGTATATGGAGGTAAACAAGTTCTGTTTACAACCATTGTTCCCATGTCAGTGTGCTTAGAATTGTGTTCTTCGGGTGCTATCCTTATTCTGCTGATGGCAAAATCTAATCAGGATGGATTTTTAATGGATCCCTGGACGGCACACTTCAAGAGGTGTGCCAGCGGAAAGGTATTTGGAAGACCTAGCATCTGCAAAAGCAGAACAGCCAAGGAAGCACAAACTATGAGAGTCTCCAAGACTAGTCCATTAATGTACTTCGGTGCTGAAATGGAATAAAAAATAATAATCAACTCTGCAGAAAAATATTCACATCTCTTAAATTATTGGACGCGACTCAAGCTGAGAACTAAGAATGCCAATCCCATTAGGAAAGGAGCTGAGTACCAATATTTGGATAAGCTTTCTATCTGTATATAAATATTAGAACATATTCCGCTCTAAAGGGCCACTAGTGACTTGCAAGAATTGTACTTGGTTGAGATCGGGCTGCAGTGTTTGAAGTCTCCCCACCACCAGAAGCCCACCAGCCACCAGGAATAGCCACCAGCAGGTAGCTAATCTGTGGAACTCTTTGCCACAAGAGGTGGTGATGGCATCTGGTCTAGATGCCTTTAAGAGGGGATTGGATGGATTTCTGGAAGAAAAGTCCATCATGGGCTATAGGCAATGATGGATTGTGCAACCTCCTGAAGTAGTAGTCTACTTCAGAGTACCAGGTGCAAGGGAGTGGCAACAGGATGCAGGGATCTTGTTTTCTTGTGCCTCCCTGGGGCACCTGGTGGGCCGCTGTGATATATAGGAAGCTGGACTAGATGGGCCTTTGGCCTGATCCAGCAGGGCTCTTCTTATGTTCTTATGTTCTTAATAGGGGCAGCATCCCTACATTCTGGGTTTGGCACGCACAACACAGGGCAACACTAGTATTTTCTGCGGCAATTGTAATGGGCAGAGCTATTCTTACACATCCCTTTTGCCAAAGCAGTCCTGTAGTCTACCCTTAATGGGAGTCTGTAGGTGATGATGAGAGAGCAGCAGCTCCTACTTGAAAAAGGGAAGCATGAAGAGAGTATTTGCCGTTGTTCAATGTAGTGTATAATTTTCCACATCATCCAGGCTGCAAAAGAAGAGGGGGTGTCCAAGCCGTCTGTGGGGATGCTTCTAAAGATGGTCCAGAAATTGCAACTAGTGCAGAATGCGGTGGTTGCTGGAGCACATTGGTTCAACTCAGGGTGCAATCCTAACCTGGAGTTAGGCTGGCACAGTCAGGCCAGCAAAGTTTAGCCGGCTCAAGTGAGTTTGGACCACTCTTTGAGTCAGAGAGGCCAGCACACAGACATGCGCAATCCCCCCTGACTCAGAGAGTGGTCCAAACATACTTTATGGTGTACATACTTTACTTGTACTTGCCTAACTTTGCTGGCCTAACTTCAGGTTAGGATTGTGCCCCCAGTCAGGCTGCTGCTCTGGCCAATACACTGGCCACCAATTCATTTCCAGGCTGAATTCAAAGTGCTAGTTTTGATTTTTAGGGCACAATCCTAACCCGGAGTTAGGCAGCCTACAGACATGCACCATCCTCCCTGATTCCGAGACTGGTCCAAACCTGCTTTACAGTGGCCCTTGTGCTGGCCAAACTTTGCTGGCCTAACTGTGCCTGCCTAACTCCAGATTAGGATTGCGCCCACAGAAAGAGAGACCAGCAAGCTCTCAAAGAAGGGGTCATGCACTATATGGATTCAAAGCCTGATGAACTACTTACCCTTGGAGCCATGACCTCTGAGAGCTGGTATTGGGCCTGGGTCACGATGCCTGACTGGGCTCCCCCTTCCTAAAATTTGTAATAAATTCATTTTAAGAACATAAAAAGAACCTTGCTGGATCAGGCTAAAGGCCCATCTAGCTTCCTGTATCTCACAGTGGCCCAGCAGATGCCTCAGGGAGCACACAAAACATCAATCAATCAATCAATCAATCAATCAATCAACAGGTACTTATATACCGCTTTCCAACACAAAGTTCACAAATAGTAATAATAATAAAATTAAATGGCTCCCTGACCCAAAGGGCTCACAATCTAAAAAAAAAAGGCAGACACTAGAAACAGTCACTAGAAAGACTGTGCAGGGGTGAAGAGGGACAATTACTCTCCCCCTGCTAAATATAAGAGGAGCACGACTTGAAAAAGTGCCTCTTGCCCAGTTAGCAGGGGTAAACTGCATCCTGTTCCCGATCTCTTGCACCTGGCATTCTGAGGTAGCCTGCTTCTAAAACCAGGAGGTTGTAACCTGTAACCTGTGATGGACTTTTCCTCCATAAATCTGCCCAATTCCCTTTTAAAGGCATCTATGCCAGGCACCATCACCACATCCTGTGGCAAAGAGTTCCACAGTCTAATTACACAATGGGTAAATAAACATTTTCTTTTGTCTGTTCTAATGCTCTCAACACTCAATTTTAGCGGATATCCCCCTTTGTGCTGTATAGATTGTTTTGCCATACTCTGGGCCTCCTGAAACCCCAGGCTGCAGGGATTTTGCCCCCCTGCCCTCCCTCCTCAGGCCTGCTTGGGGCTGATAGGGCCTGGCCATCTTGGGGCAGTGGTCCAGAAAGCTTATCTGTTTCACTGCAGAAAGTGAAAGGTCAGTCCTTATGATTGACTGAACAGTGTGTTCTTTCCATTGGATCGTACTGAGCCAGATCTGAAAGCCATTGTGCTGTCATAACAGTGAACAGCTAGATGTTATCTCAGCACATTCAGGTTTCCAAACAGATGCAATGGCCGTGGGAGGGGAAGGTTGGCTGGTGGGAGGAAGAGCCTTGCAGAGAACTTTTCCATGCCCCATCTTCCGTCTCTGCCCTTGAAATCAGAAATGGTGCCCCTGTGGAAATTTCAGCTCACCTAGGAAATTTACATGCTGTTCAGCTTTCAGTTGTGGCTATAAAACGATATTTGTATGATTTGGGTAATACAAAACAGCTAAATAAATAGAGCCCAAATGGGTTTTTTTTAAGGTGTTTGCTAGGGATTGTTTCATAATCTGCTGTTGAAACCACTCTTCTAATACTGTGCATTAGAAAAATGAATTGAAAGACTATAAAATTATGATTCTCCTTCCATCAGAAAGGGAAATTCTCCAGCAATAAGGGTGGAAAACTAACATTAAAACAGCATAATGGGTTGTGTCATTTATAGAGTCCTATTAGTGCTACAGTATTGTCGGCGTCAGAATGCATTAATGCGACAATTTCAAGTTTTGGGGGGGGGAATATAGGAAGAGGGGAAAGGAAATGTGTTGCATTTTATCATGTGCACAAAACATTTAAAGCAAAGCCCCAGACAGAGGTCCTCATTATGTATGAAAAGAAGGGGATGCAGGAAATCTTGCAACTAGAGACCTATTTGTGTGTGTGTGTGTGTGTGTGTGTGTGTGTGTGTGTGTGTCTTTGGGATTGCTGTGCTAATGTTAGGGACTTGCAGCAACAGCAAAGTTGAGATTTAGGAGGAATGCATCCGTTACTAACTACTGATGCTATAAAGATATCCTTCGTTCCTTCAGCTAATTTAAAAGGCTCATTTAGATCCTATTTTTCAAACGCTGCACTTCTCTGTGCATTACAGACTAGGTAAACCGTTCCAAATTCAATACAGCTGCCCAGTTTCGCCAGGAAGCCTCGCAGTCCTTCCTTGGAAAAGTTTTTTTTCTCATTCTTTGCTAATGTGTTTTTTTTTTTAAAAGGTGACTAATGGTTTATCAATAAGACGAAGGATTTAAGGTATTAACTTGGTTCCTTAACGCTGATACAGGAAATGAGCACTTGGTGAGCTTTCATGAAGTGGAAAAGTCAGGCTCTCATAGTCGGGTACTGAATTAGATTTGGCAGAAAGGAGAGGTCTGCCTTTTCCATATATCTACATTTCCAGCCATCCCTGTTCCAGGGATCCAGAATATGTAATGATATTACTAGAGACATGGGAGAGAAAATGACTCCTGTCCAGGGGTGTAGCTACAGAAGTGCAAGGGGGGTGCAATTGCACTGGGCAACAAGCACTAGGAGGGCAACAAGCTGAGCTTGACACTAGTGGCCCAAAATTGTGAAAACCTTGGTATGTATGAATAATACTATCATGTTCTATACCATTTGATGCAGAATTTAGTGTAGAAATATCTTCATTCTATCAAAAGTTATGGCCAAAAACCAAGAAAATGAAAATACAACTGTGATGTCACTTCCTGTTGTGATGTCAACTTCTAGGGCATCATATTGCCCTCTGCACCGGACTAGACTTTCATTAGCTATGCAAATGCTCCTGTCTCAAAACACTTGCTTTGAAGGAAGGAAATCCTGTGTATACTTACTTCAGACAAGTCCCATTAAACTCAATCGGAGTTACTCCAAATCAACATGAATCGTGTTCTTTAAAGACACAATCCTATGAGCTACCCCATTGGCATTAACCAGGGAGGATATATCTGATCGTTGGTTTGATGAGAGATCGGCATGCCATTTGCGCTGACACTCTGGGGTCTGCAAGGAGTTGACATCTCTGTCGCATTCTGGGCTTTTTTCTTTGCTTGGTAGTGGTATAAACGAGTGAGACCAGCACATTCTATCAAAGCTGAACAGTGCTATAACAACAACAACAACAACAACACACAATGCAACAAACTGTCCTGGATTTTGCAGGTCCTCATTTTGTCATCCTCCCTGTGATTTTAGCCTAGCCTACAAGGACTCTTCCCAGAATGTATTTTCCATATATTTTACGATAAGGCCCTGGGTCAACAGTACAATAAAACAGTCAGAGGGAGAGGGGAAGGGCTCCAGTTTTGATTGTGTGGGAAATAATAGGCAATGCTGCTTTTTGAGGAATTCTGAATACATTTATTGATTTCCAACCCAATCCCATAGCACTACCTCATTGGCACAACTAGAGTTCCACCAGCCTTAACTGCCTAATGGCGGTCATAAAACACATTTTATGAAGGCCTGTCAGTCCAGGCAAGATGATGGGAGAGGTGAGATGGGGCTGGGTAAGGTGGAACGGGGGCAGAGTTGGTGGAATGGGGAGACAATGGGGTGGCAATGGGGGCAGATTGAGTTTGGGAAGGGGGCGGATCTGGCAGCAGTAGCATCTGCTGAATGCAAGACAACCTTTCTGACCCCAGTCCCACAACTTGGGCCCACGTAGACCAGCACCAGCAATTTGGCTAGCACAGAACTGAGTAGGTCCAGCTGAACCTCCACAGGATGCCAAACAAGCCATTTTGGTGTGGCTGCACCAGAAAGCAGGGAAAGGGTAGGACTGTTAACCTGTAAGGGTAGGATCTTTATCCGTTTTTAGCTTGCCTTTCCGAGAGAAAGAAGTGGTGCATGCAAAGCAGCAATTTTGTCAAGGACAAGGGGAGGATTCCAGTTTCTTCCTAATGGATCTGGGGGGCAGTGCAAAGTGCAAACTCTGCCTATTCACCTAAGGCGAGAGCACAGCCCCCTCCGTGCCCTTTGCCTTTCTGGCGCCTGACCATGTTGTCCCCTCATGGGGGGGACGGGACGGGACTCCTGGCTCAGTTCTCCCGGCCCAGCCCAGACTGCTGCCTCTGCTAACTGCAGCTGCTCAGATTCCTGCTTCCCTGACTTGACAGTGCTTTTACTCGTTCTGATCCCACGGAGAGATTTAACAGACAAGAAGTGGTTTTATTTTTGACGATACGGGTAAGACCTGGGAAATGAATATTGCAAGCCCTGAATCCCATGACTCTAAATTTAAAACTTAAATCAGGTCAGGACTACACAGAGATGTATCTTATCTCGGCTGCTCACTTTCATAGGAGAAACTGGCTTGTCTTTCTTCCTGCTCCCTTCTGAGCATTAAAGGGAACGTTCCCTTCCTTTCACCTTCGGTGGCTTTTCATCTTCACCTTCACTTTTTTTTTTGAATTCCAGAACTGCTTTGACAAAAATACTGCAGGTCTGTGGCCCTGATAGTCATGCCTCCCTTCCAAACTAGAGCAGCATGCGCAGCCTCCAAACCAGCCAAGCCTTCCGCTGAATCAGTGGTATTCAAACTTTTTACACCAGGACCTACTTTTTGGAATGGCACTTGTGTCGGGACCCACCAGAAGTGATGTCGTTAACCTGGAAATGATGTTGTGGCAGGAAGTGACATCATCAAATAGGAAGTGCTGTCATTGTAACAATAAAATAACACTCCTGAAATGTAAAATGGTTGGAAAAGGTGCAGAAGAGAGTGACAAAAATGATTACAGGGCTGTGGCACCTCTCTTATGAAGAAAGACTGCAGCGTTTGGGGCTCTTTGGTCTGGAAAAAAGGCGCCTGAGGGGGGGCATGACTGACACATACAAAATTATGCATGGGAGGGATAGAGTTGATAAAGGGATGTTCTTTTCCCTCTCTCACAACACCAGAACTAGGGGACATCCGCTAAAATTGAGTGTTGGGAGAGTTAAAACAGATAAAAGGAAATACTTTTTTACCCTGCGGGTAATTAAGCTATGGAACTCCTTGCCACAGGAGGTGGTGATGGCATCTGGCCTAGATGCCTTTAAGAGGGGACTGGACGGATTTCTGGAGGAAAAGTCCATCGTGGGCTATAGACCATGATGGGTTGTGCAACCTCCTTACATTAATAGTAGGCTACTTCAGAATGCCAGGTGCAAGGGAGTGGCAACAGGATGCAAGCATCTTATCTACTGAACTCCTTTAGGCACCTGATGGACCACTGTGATACAGGAAGCTGGACTAGATCGGTCTTTGGCCCAATCTAGCAGGGCTGTTCTTATGGTCTTATTCTTGAATTGCAGCAACTGCACAACCATGAAACATCCCTGACAGAGACGAGGACAAAATATTAAGTAAAAGCACTGAACTAAAAACAATTTTTTAAAAAACCCTCACTTGAAAATCCAAACTGTTAACACTCACAAAAGGAATATAACAAGTGTAAGGTCTGCAGTTTCCCATATGGCTGCCTCCAGCTTTCCACAACACACCTGACATCAGGTCGCGACCCACCAAGTGGGTCCCGATCCACAGTTTGAATAACACTGCTCTAAACGAACGTGTGTGCCAGAGTTATCTGTCTTGGCACAGGGGGTGTCTAGCCCAATCAGGACCTGAATTAGGAGCTTCCTGCACTGTGCAATGGTGAGGCTGCAGAGCTCATGAAGAAGGGGCAATATTATACTTTCAGGGCAACACTTGGAGCAGAACTCCTGCTTAGTGGTAGAACACATGCTTTGTATGAAGGCTTCAGGTCCAGTCTTTGACACCTCAAGGAGGGCTGGGAAAGATCCCATTTAGGATTGCTAAACCCTCTGGATTGTCCTGGAGTCCCTAGAAGTCTGTATCAATCTCCATGAGACAATCGAAAGCAATCCTGGAGATTTTATTATGGTCTCCAGGAATTTCCAGCATTACATCAGATTGGTAAATACAGTTGGCCCTCGTCAACTGCGGGGGTGCTGTTCCTGGAACACCCGTGGATGCTGAAAAACATGGATCTGTGGGGGGGGGGGACACAGTCACCTGTGCCCAGGGGGTGGTCTGAGTCTTAGGGACACATAATTGAACAGCTATTTCTAAAAAAAAAAATTCAACCCTGTGAGTGCTAATGATGAGCTTAGTGTTATGTAGTTTGTCCGTCAGTAGATCTTCATTTCTCAACAGTTATGATGAAAAAAAGAGAAGATTGTTCTTGTGACCTTTAGGGTCCAGCTGTTACGATCTTTAGCAGCCAAAGCTATGACAGAAGAGCCAGTGGAAGGCAGTTGGAAGCCTAAGGGCAGAACGCCACAGTAATGCCTCTCTATGATCCACTCAAGCAAAGAAGAAAGCCGGCTGTGCTGGGAGGTTGGTTTCCTGCCTGGCTCTTATACTCAGTCAGTGAGGCAGAGAGAAATGCTTAAGAGCGCAGCCCTAACCTGGAGTTAGGCCAGCAAAGTTTGGCTGGCAAGAGGAGCACCATAAAGTATGTTTGGACCACTCTTGGAGTCAGAGAGGCCAACGCAGAGACATGCACCATCCTCCTTGACTCCAAGAGTGGTCCAAACGCACTTTATGGGGGCCCTTGTGCCGACCAATCCTTGCTGGCTTAACTGTGCTGGCCTAACTCCAGGTCAGGATTGTGCCCTGAAAGCGCAATCGTAACCTGGAGTTAGGTGGCACAGTTAGGCCAGCAAAGTTTGACTGGCACCAGGAACACCGTAAAGGGCATTTGGACCACTCTCGGAGTCCAGGAGGATGTTGCACGTCTGTGTGCTGGCCTCTCTGACTCTGAGAGTGGTCCAAACATACTTTACGGTGTCCTTTGTGCTGGGCAAACTTTGCTGGCCTACCTATGCCGGCCTAACTCCAGGTTAGGATTGTGCCCTAAAGCAGTTTAACATGATAAAGAGCGCAATCCTAACCTGGAGTTAGGCCTGCATAAACTAAGCCAGCAAAGTTTGAGCAGCACAAGGGACATCGTAAAGAGTGTTTGGACCACTCTCAGAGTCAGGGAGGATGGCTCATGTCTATGTGGTGGTCTCTCTGACTCCGAGAGTGGTCCAAACATACTTTATGGTGGCCCCTGTGCTGGCCAAACTTTGCTGGCTTAGCTTATGCCGTCCTAACTCAGTTTAGGATTGCGCCCAAAGAAAGGTGTGAGTGGGTGGGGTGGGTGGTGTCCATGCCCCTTTCCTACTTATTACTTTTGGCGTAAAAAGTAGTCTCTCCCACCTCTATTTTATGGGTGTGTTTAACAAATAAGTGTTTCTCCAGTGTTTAACCTGGGGGTTAGGACCCCAATTGGGTTGCCAAACCTCAGTTGTGGGGTTGCGGCAACTTAAAGAAATTAAAAAGGTTGAAGACCTCTGAATTAGAGCATCACCCAGTGAAAGGGGAGGCATCTAAGCCTCCTTGGTCTTCTGAGGAGCTGCGAACGATGAAGCGACAGGGCAGACGTCTAGAGCGACAGTGGCGAAAGACTTGTGCTGAATCTGACCGTACACGTGCTAGAGCCCGGTTGAGGTCTTATTCTAGGGCGGTGGTGGCAGATAAGAGGGCATACTTCTCTGCTACCATTGCGTCCGCAGAGAATCATCCAGGTGAGCTTTTTTGTGTGGTCTGTAGCCTACTACTGTAGCGGAGGGGATTGACAGCGGGGTCTTCAGTCTCATACTTGATTGATTGATTGGGGTCGTAGCACCAAAAAGGTTGAAGACCACTGGTCTAAGCCCATGCAGCTGTTATTGTCTGGGTAGAGAGGCAATGTATGGAGGGGAGGATCAGGCCTTTCTCCCATTCAACGTAGCACTGGCCATGCCCACATGTGTTCCCCATTCACTGCAAGTGTGCAGGGGCAAGTCCTGCATGCAAGAAGACTTTCCCCCCATGAACGAGAAGGCCTGCCAGTTCTCCATTTAAAAATTCCAAGTATCACTTCACTTTGACTCTGTTCCTTGCTCTATGTATTAAAAAATACGGGAGGGGGAAATTGGCTTCACATTCACTCATTTCAAAAAAAAGCATCAAGCTTCTCAGAAGTTGCAAATAGATTTTGCACTGTGGGAGTAGGCACGGCTCTGTCAGTCTGCTCTGAATCCTGTTGCTCTCACTGAGAAGCACAAGCGCTGCGGAGTACACCAGGAGCCGCGAGTCAGCTTTGCTCGATCTCGCTGTTCCGGTGTGTGCGTCAGGCAAGGTGGTGTAACTGGCAGATGAAGTCTCAACTCCCTCCTCCGCCTGTGTACTTAATGCACAGTGAGGACTGGAATAACCTTTGCATGCAACTTTTATCTTTGGTAGAGAGCAGGATGCATAGGTTAATGGAAACTTCTTCACCTGTCAAACAGGACCCACCATTCTTGAGGATTTCCTCCTGTGCTAATAGCAGTATTCTGGTCTCAAACTCAGATAACCGAAATTTGATTTCTTTTTCCTAAGGTAGATTCGTTTATTTTTTCATTCCACAGATTTTTATACCACCCTTCCTCCAAGGAGCTCAGCGTGGTGTACATGATTCCTCTCCTCCTTTTGTCCTCACAACAACTCTGTGAGCTAGGAAAGGCTGAAAGAGAGTGACTGGGCCAAGATCACCCAGGAAGCTTCATGGCTGAGCAGGGATTTGAACCTGGAACTTCCAGGTCTAAGTCCAATTCCAGAACCGCTAAACTAGTGTTATTCAAACTGTGGGTCAGGACCCACTTGGCAGGCTGCAACCTGATGCCAGGTGGATAACAGAAAGCTGGGAGCTGCCATCTTGGAAACTGCAGAGTGTTGAAAGTTTGAATTTTCAAGTGAGGGTTTTTTTTGTTGTTGTTAAAAAAATGTTTTTAGTTCATTGCTTTTACATAATATTTTTTCCTAAACTTGCTTTCTGTCAGGGATGTTTTCAGGTTGTGCAGTTGCTGCAGTTTCATTTGCTTATGTCACACTGATGGCACTTCCTGTTTGATGATGTCACTTCCGGCTATGACATCACATCCAGGTTAATGACATCATTTCTGGTGGGTCCTAACATGAGTGCCATTCTAAAAAGGTGGGTCCCGGCCTAAAACGTTTGAGAACCACTGCACTATGCCATCCTGGCTAATTAACTTCTGTGTTTCTGAGATTAAAGCACAATTTATTTTACAAAAGGCATTGCTATTGTTATTGGGGCATTTGCACTCATGTGTTTGGTTGAAAAATGTTTTCTGTTTACATTGCTCTTTGTCGAGTTTTTCTAGTATGCTGTCACAAAAGATGGCTATCTTCCTGCTTCCTGTTAACGCTCTAGCATGCAGCCTGCCTGCCTGCAAGTTACATTCTACAGATCTACCTTCTACAGCAAAAATGTTCCTCTATCATGGAAGAAACAAACACCCATGCTTCAACAGGCACTGAAGAAAAATGAAGGTAATGGGCGCAGAGGTGGGTGGGGACACAGAATTGCGGAATACTTGATCTGCAGGTAATGGATCTGCAAATAAGGGGGACCCCTGTATAACAAAATAATAGTTAGATAGATAGAGCGGCGGCATTCAGCCGGTACGCTGGGCGGGACTTACCTTTGAGCAGCAGTCCGCCCGTTGCGTAACGGCGCATTCCGCCGCTTTCCAGCCCAGCGGAACGCGCCATTACGCAACGGGCGGACTGCTGCTCAAAGGTAAGTCCCGCCCAGCGTACTGGCTGAATGCCGCTGCTGGATAGATAGATAGATAGATAGATAGATAGATAGATAGATAGATAGATAGATAGATTTATTAATGGTGGGTGTTGTAAATAGAATTATTTTTGAAATTATATTTTGCATATGCATCTCATGAGTGAAACAGGCCAAGTATCTGCCTTTTCCTCTAAGGACGATCTAACCCTTGGAGACGTGTGGCTAACAGAACAAGGTACTGCAGCATCTCCAGCTGGGACTGGCTTTAGAGGCTATTAGGTAACTGTAATGTGAACCGGAGAAGAAGCCAGCAGAATGAAGTGCCATCGCTGCCAACCCTTTAAGTAGGCTATTTAAAGACGGAATATTCCTTTTACTACTTTTAATACCATTACTACTTTAATGATTTGTTATTGTTTTTATTGATTTTCCATAAGCTGCTCTAGGAGCTGGTCAACTAAAGAGCTGGTTAAAAATGCTCAAAATAAAAAAAGAAGCCAACATACATACACGGGGGTGTGTGTGCCCATTTTGCTCCGATTAGTGGCAGCTCCAACTTTTTACAACAGCAACCATCCTGCAGGATTTTGCATCCCCTTCCGTGGCGTCCCCCCCTCATTCTTTGGAAAGCAACGCTGCTGCCCGGTGTCTGGGAACTGGGCAGCAGACAGCCCTGAGTCCTTCTCCATGAAGCATCTGCTGAGCTGGTGAATGAGGACCCTTGCCCGGTTCCTGGTTAGCTTTCTCAGCTGAGCATCTGTGCCGTCATGGCCCCCCCCCCCGCGCTACTACTCCCTCGTTGAGGAGAGGGACCGCGAAGGGGTCACTTGCGTACATGGTGGGTGCAACGCGCAGCGGCAACCAGGGATCTCACTCAGAATGGCTCAGCCCAGCACTCCTCTCCTTCCCTCCCCGGTTCCCTCACAGGGGAGAAACCGTCTCCCTGCTGCCCAACTGCCCAAACCCACCTCCAACCACAACTAAAAGTCCACGCCTTCCGGTGTTAACGTCCAACACCTTCCAGTGTTAACGTCCAACGTTAACTTCCGGTGTTAACGTCTGGCACACCGTGCCATGGTCCACAGGTCAGTCTTCGGGCCACAGGCCCAATCATGGCTTGGCAGTAGTTTGGTCTTGGTGGCTTCCGGAAGCAAACAATGTCCTGGTCTTTCCTCACCCGCACTGGGCATCTGTCCCATGGTGCCAACCCAGCCGAGGTGCTTCCCCTAGATGCGTAAGCCCCAATGCTATATCGGGGTCAGGACATCTGGGACTTGTGAAATGGCAACAGGGGGGAAAAGGTGG
This sequence comes from Lerista edwardsae, assembly GCA_029204185.1. Classification (NCBI taxonomy): domain Eukaryota; kingdom Metazoa; phylum Chordata; class Lepidosauria; order Squamata; family Scincidae; genus Lerista; species Lerista edwardsae. Next base: position 7,631,341 of record JAJKFI010000036.1, on the reverse strand, counting down.
TCCACTGATGCTCTCCCTAGCAGGGATCCATGTGGGTCCTGGCTCACCAGGTGGTTGTGGGAGAAGCAACAGTGACTACTTGCTCTCACAGGGGCTGGATGGCCATAGGGCTGCTTCCAGTAGCCACGGAGATTGATGCTGGTTCCTGGAGGCAGTGGCATAGCTAGAGGGGGTCAAAAACGATATTTACCGCGCCACAATGCTCCGCGTAAACGGCACCTCCCCTCGCTGCCAGAGTCATACTGGGTGGCCAGAGCAATGCAGAGGAGATGCCCCCAAGAAGGGAAGGGCTAGACAGCACATCGTGGCACTGTGAATATGTACAGGAGGTCCCAATCCTATGGGCTGCAGTGCGGGCAGTGCAAGCGAACCGCTGGCACTGATGTCGCAAAGGCCCCGTAAGGCACCTCCAGTGCTGGGGGTAAGCCCTTACCCTCCTGCGCTGGCTCAGCACTGTTCCTGGCACCCAAGTGGAACTGGCGACCGGAAACTGCAGAGGCTGCTGGCAGTGTGGATTTTCGGGGGGTGGGGAAGGTGGAACTGGGCAGGGGAATGGGTGGAGTGGGGGTGGGACTGGTGGTAGCCTCCACCTCCGGATCCTAACATCCATGTTGGGCTGCACGGCCTGACTTGGAGGTCCTCCCATCTGTGCTGGCAAAACAGCTGGTGCAGATGCGGGGAGATCCATTGATGGCTTTGTGACCTTACCCCAGGGGAAGGGGACAAACATCCCCTTCTCCCAATGTGCCTCCGGTGCCTTTAGGATGCAGTGGTACCTATTTGGCTACTGCTGCACCTCTGGTGCCCAGTCGGCGTAGGATTGGGCTGTTAGTGTTTTGACCCTGTTTGGGGTAATTAAAAAGGGGGTTGAGAATAAAACAGCCAATATTATCATATTATCAAACAGCCAATATTATCATGCCATTGTACAAATCGATGGTAAGGCCGCACCTGGAATATTGTGTCCAGTGCTGGTTGCCGCATCTCAAAAAGGACATAGTGGAGCTGGAAAAGGTGCAGAAGAGAGCAACAAAAATGATGACGGGGCTGGGGCACCTCCCTTATGAAGAAAGACTGCAGCGTTTGGGGCTCTTCTGTCTAGAAAAAAGGTGCCTGAGGGGGGACATGATTGAGACATACAAAATTGTGCATGGAAGGGATAGAGTCGATAAAGGGATGTTCTTTTCCCTCTCTCAAAACACCAGAACCAGGGGGCATCCGCTAAAACTGAGGGTTGGGAGAGTTAAAACAGATAAAAGGAAGTACTTTTTTACCCAGCGGGTAGTTAATCTGTGGAACTCTTTGCCACAGGAGGTGGTGATGGCATCTGGTCTTGATGCCTTTAAGAGGGGATTGGACGGATTTGTGGAGGAAAGGTCCATCATGGGCTATAGGCAATGATGGATTGTGCAACCTCCTTACAAAGGTGGTGGGCTACTGGTACCGGGTGCAAGGGAGTGGCAACAGGATGCAAGCATCTTGTTGTCTCATGCCTCCCTGGGGCACCTGGTGGGCCGCGGTGAGATACAGGAAGCTGGACTAGATGGGCCTTTGGCCTGATCCAGCAGGGCTCTTCTTATGTTCTTATGACCCCGTTATATATTGGGTTCTATGCAACAGAAATTCAGACAAGGCAAGTGCAGCTTGAACGTTTATTGCAACAGGCAAGAGTTAGATCTGAACTGAAGGGCAACAGTCCAACTCCTGTATAATTTTAAGTCCAGTTTCCCCGCTCTTCAGGACTTATATAGCTCAGGGCTCCTAATTGGAAGGGTGATCAACTCAACCCCTCCAGCTCTCCTGTTCAGGCTTAAGCCCTGGCTATCCTCCTGCATGCAACAAACATGAAATTGGGCGAACTACGGAAGCTAGTGGAAGACAGAGAGGCCTGGCGTGCTGTGGTCCATGGGGTTGCAAAGAGTCGGACACGACTTAGCGACTGAACAACAACAAAACCTCCTGCATACATAACACCCCCTCTATCTATGCCACTGCCTCGAGACTCCAGGCCAATTGCAGATGTTGGTGACCCAGTTGTGCACAGGTGGCACTCACCAGTGGAGTGTCACGTCCCCCAACATGCCTCTGAGACATGCAAGACAGTGGCTGCCAACCTCCCCCGTCTAGATTAAACTACAGCTTTTGTGTATTTTCCTGCCAGTGAACCCCAGGAAGCACAACAGATCGTGCGCTTGGGAGCAAGACTCATTGATCTCAATGGAATTTCCTTCTGAGTAGACATGCATAGGCTTGTGCTGTTAGGAGCAAGGAAGCCTATGCATCACTCCCCAGTAAGCACCAGACCGTCCAGTGCAGTTTGCTACTCCCAAGCAGTGGCGTCTCCGTAGGGAGGGCAAAGCTCTAAGTTTTGCAAGGAGCCTTACCTTGCAGTGGAAATCACTCCTTTCCTGCACCATTTTAGCCAATCCTCACAGGGAACAGCAACATCTTGGCGTTGCTTACTGGCTACAGCAGCAAGGGAGAGGAGGGATTTACATGACAGGGTAAGGCTCCTTGCAACACTTAGAGCTCTGCCCTCCCTGTAGAGACGCCACTGCTCCCAAGGAAGTACAGGCGCTGCCTAAAGTGCTTAGCTGGGGGGGGGGCGGTTTTCAACCATTGTTGCCAATGGTTATTTTATTATATGTCTGCACGAATGCTTAGTGTGGCTTTTCACTGCCCGCCCCCAGACTCTGGGACGGGCAGGCTTTTAACCCGCGTTGAGGCGGGCCTTTTCTCCTTCAAGCACGCGCCCTTCTAATCCCAACGGCCCCGCCTTGCCTCGCCACGCCCCCCTAACGGCAACCGCACGCGCGCAGGTCTTTTGGCGGGCCTGGCGTTCACGCGCCACCCCCTGCCTTCCCGCCCTTTGCCGTTGACTTTGGCGCGCGGGACCCAAACACACCAGCCTCTTCTCCTCCTTCCTCCCTCCACTCCCCCCCCTCCCGCCCTGCCTTCCAGCCAGAACGGAGAGAAAGCACCCAATCAGGCAACGCGGAACACTTCCTCGAGTGACAGAGAAGGCTCCTCACCCAATAGGTAACAAAGGTAGGCGGGCTTGGTCCGCGGAGCGAAAGGGCTCGGACGCCGCCCCCGCCTCTCGCGAAGTGCCGGGAGAGGGGGCGTGGCTTGGGGGCGGTCGTTATTTAAAGCGGGCTGCTCGGGTGCCTGGCCGTTCAGTCGCGGCTGGTAGCCGGAGTGAGCGCTTTGGCTCTGGGCAGGGGCTGCTGCCGTGTTGGATGCAAGCGGCTTGGAGCATGCGGGCGCTCGCGGCTTTTCCTGCTCGCTCTGTGGATGCGCACGGCTTGGAGGGACCGAACGCTCGTGGTCGCGGCTGTTCCTTCGTTATTGCTCTCTTTTAAGTTCGTCTTCCTGCCTCCGCGGCTCCTTTGCTAGCCAGGATTTATCTGCCACGCGGTTGCTCCTGCACCGGCGCGTGTGTTGCGCGCCCCTCTGTGTTGGTTTTCGCGCCCCTTCCCCCCCGCTCTTCCCCTGCCTGCGTGTAAAGACGTTTGGTCCGGTCCCCCCGGGCAGGCGGGTGGGCCATGGAGGAGAAGTACCTGCCGGAGCTGATGGCGGAGAAGGACTCTCTGGATCCGTCCTTTACCCACGCGCTGCGGCTGGTCAACCAAGGTGGGGGACGCGCGCGGTCGGGGGAGCGCTGCAACTTGCATGGTGGGGAGGGGGGGGCTGCCTGCCCGCCTGCCAGGGGAGAGCCGTGCGCCTTTCTGGGAGACCCGCTGCACGGAATGGGCAGAAGAGCAACAGTGGTGTCCTGGCATCTCAGGCTGGACTACTGTAGCACGAGCTTTCGTGGGCTTTTCGCGCAGGAAGTGCCCTCTTCCACTGGGCAGTGGTGTGTCCATGTTCGCATGCACGCGAGAAGGCTGTAAACAGTGGGGCCAGGCTGCTCGCCTGTACTAGCATCTTCCCAGTGTACCCACCTGGCAGCCTGAGAAACCGCTGACCTGCATCTGGTGGAAGTGGAGGGTAGTCCACGAAGGCTTATGCTACCATGAACTTGGCAGCCTTTACGGTGCTGTGAGACTTGTTGTTCAATGCCACAGGCTAGCATGAGAAAAAGGGCAACAAGGCGAACCGCTGTATTGGGGTGCCCTTCCAGTGAGATGTTCTGAGTAACGGAAAGGAAGAGCTGTATAAATACTGGGAAGCAATTTCTGCTGACCATAGTGGGGCTTCTTTTGGCATAAACCTGTGTTGGGGGGGGGGAAGCTTTAGCTGGCTTTCCTGAGAATAGTTTTCTGTTCTCAAAGAAACACTTGGAATAGCGGGTGCTTTCCCATACTCATGTGGCACATGAGGGACTTGCATGCCTGCTACTTGCATAGCATAGGTAGCTGTGTTGTACTGCTAGTAAAAACTACAATCTTTGTTGGATTCAAGCCAAAAAGATGTAATCTCTGCAAATCCAAAACCTTGCCTAAGAGTTGCACCATTTCTTAAATGTATTGCCATACAAGCTTTTTTGGGCTCTAGTCAATGTAATGGAGGTTTATGCTGCATACAGTGCTAGTCTTTGTGGCACCTGAAAGCCCATTATTTAGATCCTATTTGTATTGTCTGTTGCAAAGATTACCAAAATTTGTATACCCCGCTTCTGTAAAATGTTTGTATTGCAAAGAAGTGTGTGACTGTCGTGAAAGTGATTTGCTAAAGGTCCTTGGCAAAAGTGGGACTTGGTTTTGCAGGGCAACTTGTGGCTAAGCTTGCCTCAGGTACATCTGTTGGTTTTGGGACTATGTTCCGCCTCCATACACAGTGGCATTACTCCTCTGAGAACTACAGTAGTTGGAAGGTACACAGCAGAGATGCTTTTGCATCTTAGTTTGTTTCCTGGAGGCATCTGCTGGGCCATTATGGTAAACAGGAATCAGGATCAGAATCTTTGTCATTTGGGCAATCTCCGTTTGTGGTTAAGACCAATACAAAGTAGGAAATGTGCTACCTAGTCAAGACACCAGGTTGTAGAATAAAATGCTGTGATGCCCTGTACTGGAAGAATTCTCCATAAGTGTTGGGGAACCTCTGGTCTTCACTCCATCACAAGCATCTTGTGTTGGTGTAATTTGAGAGTACAGTAGTTATAGACTCATTGGTGCGCAGGTGCCTCTTAGACACAAGTGGGCAGACTTGGGTGATTCTAGAATCAATTCTAGGGAATGAAAACTATATTTACAGTGGAGGGTTGAGATAATCTGGAAAGTGGGACAGATATAGAGAAGGGTGTTGCTCTTCTAGTAAAGACATCTTTGACCATACAAAGAGGCTAAATAAATAGCAGGTGATAAATAGCAGGTATGTGTATTGACAGGTGTAGGTGACAGTAATCTAGATATGTATCATATTTATGATCTACATCTAGATATGTATCATATTTATGTATCAGATCTGTTGAGCACTGGGAGTAAAACTGACTCTTCCCACTGATGGGGAAAGAGGATTGAGCTCCATGAGAATAGCTAACGTGTCTTATGATGGGATGCCTGGCAACGTGACAATCTAATCCTTACAAAAGGTTTTGAAATGAATTGCGAATAGCAGAAAGAAACTAATTTTGAGGATGATTAGTGAGGAAACTAATTTTGGGATATTTTTGAGAGTTAGGCTAACTTGTGGTAGAAGAAAACATGAATATCCGCTGGTGATTCTATGTGTGTGAAGTGGATCGTACATTCCCATCCTTTAGGTTCTTTCAATGTGCTGGTCTTTAGTGCAGCTGTAGTTCAAGGGAATTACTATGGTGGAAGTTTGGACAAACCTCAAACTCAGACCCAATCTAGTCCTCTGGTTCTGGTGAATTTTCTTGTGGAGGAGCCTGTCTGATAATTAGATATGCTTTATTCACAGAAAAGCAAAATCAAAGATGCACTTGATGTCATCTTTGTTATTTAGATCAGGCAATTATAAGTATCCAGAATTCATTCTCTAGGGAGGAACTAGCCATTCAGTGCCTTGGTTGTCAGTTGTCAACTGTTCAAATGTTTCACAGTACACCACAGTCCTGAAATGAAAATGATTTTGGTATCTGTCTGCTTCTAAAGAGAAAGAAGCCTGACTTTAGGCTAAATACAATGAGGAGTTACATTTTTGCCCCTCTTGGTAGAGATCTGTTAAAGAGCATACATTGATAAACTGTATTACGGCTTCTCAGCAGAGGCAGATAAGTTAATTCTTGCTGTATCCTAGAGTGAAAATGCTGCTGTGAGTAACTTGTCTTGTAATGAACTGATGGCTTTATTTAAAATAAAACCATGGGATGTTGCCTTTTTCATGACCTGGATATTTCATGTTGCTACTGACCAATATGTGAAGGTGGCAGAAAGAAGCATGGTGAATGTTAACTGAAGGAAGTGAAGGATGGTTTTATTGCCCTGAACTGCAGGCAGTACTGATAAGTAAAAAATTGCTGGTGCCTGCCAATTTCAAGTGGTGATTTTATATTGCTGCTTTTAATAAGTCTTAAAAGTAGAAGCTGCAAAACAAGATTTCCTAGTTTCACAATTACTTCTCAAATGTAAAGGGCTCAAGAAGTAAGTTGTCGCAGAGGTACTCATGTGCAATCCTGTAATCTGCCTGGAGAAAGTTCCCAATGAGCATGTTTAGCATTCCCACCTAGTGTAGAGACTTCAAGCCCCCTCTACAAATGAGGAATCATATCAATATATTCCGCTGGCTTACTAACTGAACATTACATAGCTCTTAACGTGCAGTGTGCTATAGCTAGAAGGGCTGTATAGGTATACTGTTGTCTAGACTACGTCTTGATAAGCAATTGGCTATTACAGTTTATACTATGACATATAATATGCTTGGGTACATCCCTATCTATTTTTAAAACTCTGCTGCAGTTATATCTAAATAAACTGTCATGTTCGGAGGTATGTTTCAGAATACCTGTTGCTGCGGGCAAACAATAGATTAAAGTTCTTATATTGTTGTTGTGCATATTTCTGGGGTTTGGGTTACTGAGCAAGATGGGCTTTCAGTTTGATCAGGTAGGGGTTCTAACAACTAATTTGTCAGACCTTAAGGAGCAGTCCTGGGTGTTTGAATTGTAGAAAGCTCTACAGTATCTATCAGATGTTTATAGTAGCCCCTTCTACTAGAGTGACAGGAGCCATGTTTATCACCCACTTAAATAAGTTAACTTGAATACAGTGTTATATACAGGAAAGTTTCTTGAATCTATTCAACACTTTTCTATTCTATTCAACACTAATCTATTCAACACTATTGAAACACTTCAATTCAGGTGTAGCTGTTAGGGGTCATACTGTGTCTTTCCAAGAAGAGTGATTAACTTGTAACCCTGATGCATTTGTTCTGTCTTGTGTTTGAATGATGTGGTGTTGCCTGCCCTCTGAATCTGTTGCAGGGCTTTAATAGTTGCCCTCCTCCATTTGTGTTTTCCCTTTATTACGATTTTATTTATTGCATTGTGTATTCTTTAAATCTAAATTATAAGCTGCCTTGAGCATTTGCTCCAGCATAGGAAAAGCGGGATAGTCTTCTAAATAAATCAGGATTTATAGCTTGTCAAATAGGTAAGCTTGCTTGGTTAAAATAGAACGCAAGTGGAGTCCAATGCATGTCTAGTCAGAGGTAAGCGCCATTGAGTATAATGAAACTTACTGCCAGGTAAGTGTACAAGATTGGCAGCACAGTCCTATGCATATCTCCTCAGAAGTGCCATTGAGTTAAATGAGACTTACTCTCAGGTAAGTTTGTATAGGATTGCATCCTGCAACTTTGCTAGCAGTTTAATTCTATTTATATCAGCCAGTTGAAAACAATACCTGAAATGCAGGGCAAGAAATTTAGTGCTTTAATCTTTCTCAAGGAACCTTTCTATTTCTAGTATATCAAACTAACAATAGATGCTTTTACCAAAACAATATTGGGCAAGCTTGGTGGTTCTGGTTTTGTAACCAATAGATTTTTCAGGTGATTATCCTATAGTATGCGAGTATACCTAACATGTAAATGGGAGGTAAAAAGCCACAAACATAATCAAAGTCATGAATTAACCTGTTTGGTTTTGATTTGACCTGCACAGATGAAGCTGTGGGATGAGATGCGAGTCCCCACTGACATTGTGATGTGTTGTGTACAAAGTAAAAAAAGTTTGCCTTGACAATTTTAGCATCTTGTCAGTGTGCCAGGAGATGAAAAAGGTTGAAAATAGCTGGACTAACAGCTACCCAGTCTCGAGAGCTCTTTATGTAGCACAAAACTTTGGACATTCAGATATTGCTAGATAAAAAAACGTTTTGAGGCCCAGGCTTTAAAATATAGGCATGTTTATGAAGCCTTGGTAGCTAACAATATCTAAGGTCAAGAATATTTTGATCCTATCTGCTGTAGAAAAACAAGGGAAATCAGGCAATAAAGGCAGTCTCCCATTTTTATTTTCTATTGTGGGGCCCAATTTTACAATTGTAAAAACCCTGGCCCACAGGTCAGATCAGGCAAGCAGTGAGCCTCTTCACCTGGCCAGCTGCAAGCCCTGTAACCCTCCAGAGGCAAGGGGAGCTGTGCTCAGCTCTTGAAGGTGTTTTGAGGATCTGGGAGGGCGCACACACTCTCCCTGATGCTCGGAACACTTGGAAGCAAATACTCCATGTGGGTCCAAGAGCAGCTACATGGCACTAGGACTGTGGTGCTTCTTGCCTTTCAGATTTCTTACATTACTGCTGTATGGAGATTAGGGAAACCTTTCCTGGTGGGAGAAATCATGGAACCAGGCCTCTGGTGCTGCTTGTCCTTGGGATACTTTTTTCTAATTATGGATATTGAAATTTATTCAGATTTAATATAAATTAAAATATACTTTATTTAAATCTGTTTAAATTGGCTTTTTCTGGCCTTCAACACCATGCAGCACTCCTGAAAAGTTTGGGGACCTATGTTTTAGTGTATTCTTGGGGATGTGGACTGTCAGCTGAACGGGGTATTGTGATATCATTTTTGAAAGTAAATGGTCATGCTGAGAGCATTTAGCACAGTGATTACAAGTAGATGCTATAGAATTGAGGTGGTAAAGCGGCAGCTTGCAAGCCACATGTGGCTGTTGGACATAAGGTATGGCTTGTGAGAATGTTGACAGAATATTTCTTTTATCTTTTATACTAATAGCAATGTAAAAAGGTGCTCAGACTTACAATTTACTGGGTATAAATGGAATCTCTTGGACTGTAACAAGTTTGATATTAATGGTGAATAATATATAAAAATGTAAATGCTTAAATATTGCAGCTCTTGAACATCAGGATTGTATGTGGCTCTTGCATTAAGCAAGTGTGGCCACCCCGCTATAGAACAACTTCATGTGATAGCATAGCATTTGATGGTTGCTTTTGCTCAGTGAACCAAAACTGAAGACTAGACTCTTATCTCCCAAATGCATGCCTAGGTACGTTTGATGGGTAGTAAACTGAACCAGTCAGTGTCACTGAAAGTAGATTGACTTAATACTGTGAGTTATTAGGCTAAGTATCTGGCTGAGGGTTCTTCGTAGGGGAACTGTTCTCAGCACTGGAAAAGTTGTATAAATACATCGGTATTCTTCTAGTTATATTCTACTAGTTATATAGAACAAGTTGTGGTAGAATTATAACTAATCATATGGGAAGAAAAGCAGAATAAAAATACAGTAAGTATGGGGCGTAGTGGCGCTGCAGGTTAAACCACTGTGGCTGAACTTGTTGATGAGAAGGTTGGCAGTTCAAGACTGCGTGACGGAGTGAGCTCCCATCACTTGTCCCAGCTCCTGCCAACCTAGTGGTTTGAAAGCATGTAAAAAATGCAAGTAGATAAATAGGCACCACTTTGGTGGGAAGGTAATGGTGTTCTGTGCACCTTGTGTATAGTCATACCAGCCACATGACCACAGAAGCTTGTCCTCAGGACAAACGCTGGCTCTTAGGCTTAGAAACGAAGATGAGCACTGCCCCCTACAGCTAGACCATTCACAACTAGACCATTCAGTCGTGGGGAAACCTTTACCTACCTTTAAGTAAATATATGCCACCTTTCCTCCCATAAAACTTCAGATTACTAAAGCTTTGCAAGGTTCACATGCACTCAATCACAGAACAAATTGGTAAGCAACCAACAGAGCATGCAGTATAAAAAGGACTCTATCTGTAATGCTGCACTAAATGCATTGTTCTAAGCATCTGCAGAAGCAATTTTGCAGTGATGACTTGCTAGCAAGCTTCTCCTAGTACATAGTAATGAAGTACCCTAGCCAAATGCACTGCCTTAACTAAGGCAGGCTTACTTAGCCTTTAAAACTGCCTTCCTATGAGTTTACCCATTGTGCATATTTCAGATTGAAAGTGTGAAGTGGCCACTAGATGAAAAATGACAGGCAAGGTGTATGGTTTGTTAAAATGAATTCTGCTGCTAATGCTTGTTGGAATATGCAGTTCATGTATGATGCATATTGGCTATACCAGAGCTGAACTGTATGTGTGCCAGATAAGTAGACTTCAGCCTTCGTTGCGCACAAAGTAAGAGCCTTACCTGAGCAACCTCCTAAATGTTTGTATATTGTTTTTAAACATGGGATGCTGGTCTCATTCAATGCCTGGCTAAGCCTGCATCCATTTAGCAAATGTTGGTGTCTCAAGAATACCCAACTACTTAGTGGATCTGCTGACACATCTTTTGTAATGATAGTGGCAAGGAAGATTATTCTGTTAAGCAGAACATGATGGCAGTAACCATCACTTGGTATTCATGGTTCACTTAATTGAACATGGATATTATGCTTCTGTCTGTCATGCTCAATAACCACTGATGGATCTGTTATCGTGTATTTAATCCAGCCATACAATTTATTACGTTGAGCAAACTGCTAACTTTTATTTTACACTGTTGCCAATTTAACTTTAGAGTTAACTAGTATCCCTTGAAGCCTGACATGAGTAAAAGCAGGGTGGTAGAGATGGGAGTAAACTAAATTTGAGTAGACCTTGTTTAAAACCATGTGTAGTAGTATTAAGCTGAGACAATGCTGAGAGGGACCACCTTTAGCAGTGCCTTAATGCTTTTATGTTTCAACTAAAAAAATAAGATCAAAAATCAATATGCTGCTTGTCATCCCCCCAGCCTCTCCAGCATGGACTGGAGTGGGAAGTTTGTAACTGTCCTTTGCAAAGAGGAAGTAACGAACCACATAGCCAGCTCAAACTGAACAAATTTGCTTATACGTACAAGGCGGCCATAAATAAACTGCTTGCTTCATGTGAAGGGAAATTTCTTGTCTTAGCAAAAGTCCCTAACATTGTGCTGAAGTTGTTAAACTTTGCTGAAACAGTGGACACGTGTATTGTAAAATGCTGACAGTTGCCATGTACTATGCAAAACTTGGTCAGTGCTGTAATGAGCAAGGCAAACTTGAATAGAATGTACACGTGAATTGTGAACTTGCTTTCCCCAAGTGTCCAGTGAGATGCGCACGCTGCAAATAAAGGCTGCTTAAACTTTTGCTGAAAGATCTGAGGGTTGACTGTTTTTCTCATGCAGAGCGCCTAACAGTGCCATTGGCTGAGTAGCCCAAGTTTACTTGGCAGCTCCCAGCTTGTTCCCAAGTAAAACTACAGGATAGGTTTGACGTTTCCCTCTAGATGGAAGCCTGCTGAGAATTGACTTCTTACTAGTTACACTAGGGATCAGACTTCTGTCTTACATCAGACCTGCAGGAGTCAAACATCAGACCTGCAGGCAGTGCAAGGCTCTTGGAAGCTTTATCTGGATCCCATGATAATTAGGCTCTCCCATCCGGTGTTCTCAGCTGTTGAGCTGTGAAGTGGTACTTTGACAGAAATGGTGCTACTGAAACTGTGGCCTGCGTGATAATTGGGCTTTCTCATATCTTGAAGGCTGTGAATATGGTTTGCATATTTTGTTCTGTCATTTTCAGCTACGATGGACCCTTATCCATAGGTTCAGCACCTGCAGATTCCATCACCCATGAATGCCTCCCTGTGCCTCAGAAGGCCTCCAGGACATTTTTAGAAGTGACCTCTGGTTTGCCTCCTGCAATCCACTCCACAGACCTCACCATGCCCTTTAAATTGCTTCCAGTTGCAGCCTGGAGGCCTTCTGAGGAGCAGGGAGGCCCACGGAGTAGGCTGCAGACCTGGCACAACCTTCAGGCAAGTTATTGCAGTGCTTCAGCCCTGCCTCCTCTGGGACTCCATCGGCCTCAGAATTTGCTTTCCACAGGAATTTCTGCAAGGAAGCCCCTGTGGACAATGAGGACCCACTGTGTTGAGTTTCTAAATGAGAACAAAATGCTTATTTCTGACCACCCAAAATGTCACTTACTGCTTAATGACTAACTTATGGCCCTCGGCAGTACCATGAATGCTATTTGGCCCGGTGTATGAAATGTGTTTGACAACACTGTTGTAAGCATGTATTTGGTAGGGGGATAAATTCAACGCAGTAAGCATGCTTCCAACTTGAAATTCCTCTTATTTACTGCTTCATGCAGTGCATAATTTGTCCATGGAATTCATTGCCTCAGGATGACTTAAAAGGAGATTAGACAAATTCAAGGAGGAAATGTCTGTCAAAAGCTACTAATCATGATGGCTATGTTAACTCCACGTTCAGGGGAAGGATGCCTCTGAATTCCAGTTGTACAGGAGCAAAGGAGGGAGAAGTCTGCTTTTTGTTCTGCTAGTATAGTTCCCAGAGAAGCTGGTGTTTTTCTGCAGAACAGAAAGTTGGGCCTTACCAGTTCTCGGATCCAGTAGGACTTGCCTTATGTTGTAAAGAAAGGCTGAAGGGAGAACAGGGTTGGGACCAGGCCATATGAGGATGTTCACTCAGTGTGTCCATTTTCAAGCCAAAAAGTTGCTCTCTTGAAATGGTGACTTCTCTAGATTGCTGCTGGGTTGGTGGTATTTTTTGCTTGAACAATGTATACGGCAAGAGTGAACTATCCTCCCTACATAGTGTGCAGGGGCCAAACCTGCATGGATTTTTCTCTTACCAATAGGTGTTTGGTTCAAAACCTACACTGGTTGAAAGCACTTTCATGCATGTCTAGTTTGGCCACATATCTGGGGGAGGCAAGCAAGAAAAGTTGTGAGAATCATTGCTTGAGTCCATCACTGACTTGAGTAGTAAAAAGTACAGATTTTGTTGCACAATCAAGAGTTGGTAATCACTGTTTTGTCCAAGCAGGGCAGTAGATCAGAGTAGGAGTGACAGAAGTGAAGGTTTCCAAATAGTTCAGTGTTGGAAGGGTGATGGCATTCAAGCTTAGCAACCCGATATATATATTCAGAGAGTATGGATATGTTGGCCTCCACCAGTAGGGGGAGTTGGTCCCTAGTTTAAGAACTTGTGTGTTGTCCTACTTTAGGGGCGTTTCCTGTCATGTTTCTGCGTCTGCAGTTCAATGCACACAGCTCAACAATCAGACTTGCTGTTAATAGGGCTTCTTTAATCCTTCTACTAACAAAGTAGCTGGTGTTATATAGCTCCAGTTTGATTAAAGTACAATTATGGAATTCCCTTCCAGGGGAATAAAGAATTACACTCTCCCTCATGGCTTTTAGGTGAGGGCTTAAAACATTTTGTCTGGCGTTTGGATGGTGGGTAGATGATTGTCCTTTGCTCCTGTAGTGCATTGCTTTGATTCATCCAATGGCTCTGCAATTTATGTTGGGTTCTTTGTTTTGTGTTTAATGCTTACTTATGTGATACATTGTGCATCGTTTTTTGGAGCTCTGTAAGCCTTTTTGGGCATCTGCTTCAGAAGGGGAAAGGCAGGATATAATTTTTTTCAAATAAAGCCTAAACACAAGATGCTCTCCTCTAAATCAGCCAAAAATAAGCTTTTTGGACTAGAGGGTATATAACCCCTATCTTAGGTGAGAGCTGGTTTTGTTGAGGGGGTGCAGTGTGGCTTCTGGTGGCTGCTAGGAAGATGTGTACTTGTAGGATATGACTAGCTAGTCAGAGTAAATATGTCTTGCGCTCTATCCTCTAGGGGTGTTGGCACACAAAAAAATCCAAAAAGATGAGAAACAATAAATACCCTTAATATAGCTCTAAGTGCAAATGCATATACTGTATTACCTTAACTCCTACTTCACAACCCTAAAGTGATGAGAAGAGGAAATGCTGAAGTGAGGTGGGGGAAAGAGTAATTTGTCTACTCATGAGTAAACTTACAAAGTGGCTCAGTTTCACTTTCCATCATGCTCCATGCACTTCCTTTCTCAGCTATTAGCTTGTCAGTTTCAACTTCATGACACACCAACAGTTGTCTCCACAGCTTGTGAGACTTTGGGCTAGAACATTTGAGAAACTGGAAAGAACTACGGAAGAATGGGAATTGGCACATGTTGAGGAGTAAATAAATACACTGTCTGCTAAATAGCATTTTTTGCAGAATCTGCATGATTACACTAGTGACAAATGTAAACATTGCTTTATCAACCTGTAAACTTGTGTTCTCAAGCCTTCCTAGTGGTTGTCTTGGTTTCCAAGGTGGTTTGAGACTTGTTTGTGTGAATGAAATGGTTCTCCAGAAAGAGTTAATGCACTAATGGGTTAAACTGTCCACAGCTTTCATTATACAAATCACAATTTTTTGAACAGGAGTGATTGGTGTTTAGCACTTTATTTGAGCTTTCAAAACACTGCATATCAGCACTGGATCTTTACTGCAAACCTGTAATACAATGGTGCCCTGGTATCTGGTTTCAGTTATCTATGGATACTGGGATGCATATTAAAAAGATAGGGGAACATGTGTGGTTTTGCTGCAACAAGGTAAAAAGATTTGTTTAATGTTTCCCTATTTTTAAAAAAGGCACCCCCTGAATCCAGTTTCAGGTATCCATGGGGGAACAGAACCCCAGTGGACACAAGGGCAACACTGTATCCCTGTGTTGCTGTGTGTGGGGGGTGGGCATGGAGTGCAAAATATATAAATAAGACTAGGCTACTTATCCCACTAAAAATAACAATTACTAAACTCAAGCTTGTTTTGAAGGTGTGACTTACAGTTCTAATCTTTTTTGTAGACTTCCCATCAACTCTAGGTACTAATTCTACATGAAGAAATTCCGATAGGCTTATCAATGGGAAATTGCCTTAGAACTTGTAGTCTTTCCTTGTATGTGTTGGTATTTGTAGATAGCTAAACTGTAAGATCTGTCACTTCTAGTTGGCATTTCATATCTTGGCTCTTTTGATGTAGGCTTCTGTTACCATTTTATAGAGATTGTTCCCAAAGCCATACAGATTCTGCAGGATAGTAACTAGCATGCACAAGACATTTTGGATTCCTTGGAGCTTAGCTGTATGCCAAAAAACTTGGGACTGTTTGAAAGGCTTGTTCTTGACAAAAGTATATAATCTTAATCATGTGAGTAATCTAAGCTTGTCCTGCATAGGAATCCCTGAAAACCTGTCTGAATTCACTGGAGAGTAAATGGAGTTGTCTCGAAATAGAATGTTGGCAGAAGACTAAGTATCCCATTAAAAGCTTTATGTAAAGCTTGCCAGATGTTTGAGGCTAAAGCTTAATAGAAATAGTAATCTGAATTGTCACAATTTCCACCTAGGCTTATAGAGAGGTGAATGCATGTACAATCTAGTTCTAGCCATAGGCTATATAAATGCACTAAAGTGGTTTTAATACCAAAGCCATCAATATCTGGTCTGTCACGGGTCCGCTTTTTTTGAATTGAGCTCTTGAAAGTCAGTAAAACATTCTACCATCACAAAAATAGTTTACATAGGGATTTGTCCAAGGTACCCCAGCATGTGGCGTTACCATGCTATAAATTAGATACGAGAATGCATTCTAGGTTGTAATGGGGACCAAACTAATTGTGAGTGACATTTTCACATTTAAACAACTTCCCAGCTTGCATAGGAAAGAATGTGGGTAGCTGGAATTGGGATCACTGTTGATGCTCTACAATAGTCCTTGTTTCCATTGCAGTTAAAGGACTCTACACCAATGGTGTAGCCATTTCTGTTGCCACTCATACTGCCTCTACCATCTGAATTGTTGAGGTGATCAGGCATTGTGAGGGAAGGATCATGTATATGTTGGTTCTTCTAGCCCTTAGAAGTGGCCGTTTGCCTCAGATAGCAAGCTTTTAACCTGTTCTTGGTTTTGAATTTCAATTTGGAGACTTTGAGAAGAGGTCTGTGGCTTGAGTTCTGGCTATATACTGAAGTACAGAAATGCTGGGTAGGAAACATTGTCATTCTGCTAATGTCAAGAATGTAGCTGAAGTTAAAGATACTGATGTGTGAGAAACTCATTCAGCTCTGCATATTTGGAATTCTCTTCCTCAGAGGCATGTCCATTTACAGTTGCTCTTGGTCTAATTGGTATTTCTCATTGCTATATGCACAATCATTCAATGAGTGAGTTTCAGATCTGAATCTTTAAGGCAGTGACTAACCTTTTTGGGTCACAAACCCCTTTGATAAATTGGTGAAAGCTGTAGATCTGCTCCTGAGAAATTTACATGTACACTTTCACCTGCTTCACAGAAACCTCCCCCCCCCCCCTTAATGTTAAGAATACCTACTTTAAGGGGTGCTTCAGTTTTGGAAAGAGCTATACTAGCATTCCACCAAATTTGCAATTCCACAAGTATTGCAAATGGAACAAGTATAGTCACCTATGCATTACTTAGAAATAAACACACTATCTCTGAACGATATTCTCAAAGGCAACTTATTTTGGTATGCTCCTACCTTGCATGGAGAAGTATGGTTCTTTACTTATCAAATTTAGCTTTTCTTATTTAAACACCAGCTTAGAAAAACATGAGACCCAGTCTCATTCACCATAGTGTCCCCAATCATACTTGACAATCTGTTTCTTTCCTGGACTATCCTGCTTGTGAGGAGTGATGAAGATTCTTGACTTAATGAGAAAAAAATGAGCAAATGCCATGGGAAGGCTACTTCATATTTGAAATTTGTTGCATTAGTTGATACTTACTGCTTCTTTAAAGTAGCTGACCACACTATTGTAATGGCTGTTGGGCAGTAGAATGTAAAACTAACTAGGGCATTTTTGCGTGAACTAACATTATTTAGCCTGTGGGAAGGCTTAGTTCATTGGGTTTTAGTAAAATTTATTTTAAATCGGCAGTTACCTTATGATAGAAAGCTTTTTCAAAATGTAATAACTTGGCCAGAATGATGAATCTAATGTAGAAAGAAGACATGGAATTAAGGAATGGAAGCAGGCTAGTGACATGTTTCTCACTGTTGCCAATACTGGCATTGTTTACAGTCATGAATAAAAGTGTCTCTAAAACCATAGCTAGGGATGTGGTTTTTGGTGATATTTTTTTCCAGAATTTCTTGATTAAAATAGCAAATTGCAGTGTTATCTGTTTTTATTCTAGATTCTCAAAGTTCTCATTTTTTATTGTAAATGATGTGAAAGTGTATTTGGTAGAAGATACAGGTGATATAGTGTCAGCAGATGCAGCCACAATATTTCTAATTGGAAAAGTAGTCTATTTTAATTGCTGAAAAATATCTTGAACACCAAAATGCAGTGTTGTTTCTGTTCAGATACTTTAACTTCTAAAAGGCAGCTTTCAACAAAACACCCCTAATCATAACCCCATGTACTTGTGAATTATGAATCACAAGTCCATGGTGATTGTGCAAGTCTAGCAATGTATTAAAGGCAAGTCTATAAAACTACTTTTTCAATGTGGTGAGACAAGACATCTCATTTTGCAAGCAGCAGGCAATTCAAATATGCAAGATCTTCAGATGCAGCTTTAGCTGTACAGTAATGGAGGGTCATTTGCCATTTAACTTGTATAGCAGCATCAGTTTTCCTGGGAGTTGTCTATAACGATACACATTTTTAGAAAAGCGTCATGACTGTTAGACTGATCTTTATCATTCTAATCTTTCAATGTACTCTAATTGAAGAAATGCAGCTTTATGAACTAGGCTTGGGAACAACCTAGAACAGTAGTTCCCAAAGTCCTATTTGAACTTTTGGAACCCTGTAAGTGATTGTGTGGGTGGACACCAACATGATTGCCACAATTACACTGCTGGGAAGGGTTTTTGAAACTTACCTGGAGGTTGCTATGGCTCCCTGGAGGGTTTTGGAGCCTTCAACCTCCTCTGTAGCCCTCCTGGCTGCTTCAAACTGCTGTGGGGGGGACGACACTTCTGGTTTCATGATGAAAACAAGTGAATTTTTCCTTATATTTTCACAGCAGTTTGAACCTGCTTGGAGAGCTTTAGAGGGGGTTGCAGGCTCCCCAGTCAATTTAGAGAGTCATAGTGACCACAGTAAGTCTAAAAAACTCTTCCCAACAGTGCAACGACAGCAGTTGCATTGCTGCTGATTTCTGTGTCGTTCCCCTTCAACATTGCAGCCCACCAGTTTGGGAACCACTGTCCTAGAACATCTCTGACAATCTGACTTACTAGATTGAGTACTGCTTGTTAATCTAGTGGCATACAAGATGGGCCACATTACTTGGGTGCAGGGATGCTTACATAAACATACTCATGTGAGCCATTCACTGCATGGCATATATAATACAGCTGTGGGGAAAAAAATCTTGCCCTTTCCTTGGGCATGCATTTACATACTAATCCTTTCCCTTCTTCCCTCTCCTTTCATTGCTCCAGCCTCTGGGGTGAGGCTTTAACATTTGCCTGATGTCTAGGTGTATATACTGCTGTGATATGGAAGGGGAGGGAAAATCTAAGTAATAGTTAATGACAAGATAGGAGGAAGAGAAGAATATGGGGAAGTCAAAAGGCCACAATTTGCACTGAATGGTTTGATTCAAAAAAGTACTTGGTTTCAGCTCTAGACATAAGGAACCTAAGGCTGAGGCAAAGTACCCATTTGATAGCAAAGCATGTAGGTTACGTCCGTGTTGAGCTCTATTTGATGTTGATGTCATGGCTCTTGATCCAGCGGAGGAAGAAGAGCATATGATGAAGCTATGTCTGTATGCATATTCCAGTCTTTTTGGTGTGACAACTTAAAAAGCCTGTGAAGATGGAAAGAGAAATATAACTGCTTCTTGACTCATAGCTCTACTACTGTAGTCTTCCCTATGCATCTCCACTACATTGACTGCCAATAGGTTATTTTCAGTTTGTGTGAAGCTTGACATTTGGGTTTAAAGTACCCAAATTGTGATACCAATTGTGTATTGGCATATTCTGCCTAGCGTGTTGCATAAAGTTATTGCATTGATCAAGAAATATCAAGCACAAATGACCAACTTATCAGTCTTCGTTTATTTCACATTCTGCTGTACCTCTTTAGAAGATCAATTCCTTCGTAGACTTGCTTGACCAACTCTGGTCAGGGTGAATAGCCTCCTTTTTGTTCACCATGAGGAGGAACAGCTGACTCTGCACATTATGGGATTTTGTTCAGCTCTGCTGCTCATGTAAATTTGCCCTTGTAGCTAGTGTATGTTAGGGCTGGAGTCAGAGGCACTGCTCTTTTTAAATGCAATTCTGTGCTTCTCAGACCTAGGATACATCTCTGCAATTGTAATTCTGTCCCATAGTGTGATAATACCAGGAGGATAAACAAGGCATTGAAAGGAAATGGGTTTTGTAATGCGTGCGGGCTGAACAGAACTAATCTTTTTTGAATCATTACTCCAGTTAATCACGGAGCTGCCTTCATTCAGGTCCTTCCAGGGTTCTAATTGGTGACCTTTGGAGTCTGATAATTATAGTAGTTAGTTGGTCCAGACCCGCTTACATAACTGGGTCTATGCAATTAAAAGTGAGAAATACATCTTAGCCTGGTCTTGCTTGAAGGAGCCTTCTGGGGCTTAATT
Organism: Lerista edwardsae; assembly: GCA_029204185.1. Classification (NCBI taxonomy): domain Eukaryota; kingdom Metazoa; phylum Chordata; class Lepidosauria; order Squamata; family Scincidae; genus Lerista; species Lerista edwardsae. Next base: position 7,611,464 of record JAJKFI010000036.1, on the reverse strand, counting down.
GGTCAGCATTAATTGTCTGCCTGCTGTCATGAGAAGTCCTGCTGCATTTGGGCCAAAGGTTCTAGTCCAGCATTCTCAGTAGCCCAGAAGCAGGAGTGAAAGGTCTCTATTGCTTCTCTCCAAGTGATATTACAGAGATAATATCAAAGGATTTGTCTCATTCTTTGTTAGCTAGTGGTCATACCACATCTTGCTCCAATGAATTGCCCAAATTATGTTCTGCATAAAGAAGAGCGTGGCACACAGTTTCTGTCCTGAATTGTTAACAGGTCAGTTTCCATGAATTACATCTGGTTCTATCATTGTGTGAGGGAGAAATGCTTCTTTCTATCTACGTATTCTACATCCTACATAATTCTGTAGGTTACAGTAGTAATCTCATTTGAGTATTTCCAGGCAAAAGTTTTCCAAGTATGTAGCACTGTAAGAAAGTGTTCCAGCCCTCTATCGCTTTGGTTTCATTGTTTTGCACCTTTTCCAACTCTACAATATTCTCCTTCAGGCATTGCAAATTAAACTGTACACATTATTCCAAGGCTGCAGACTAGATCTACATAGGGACAGTAGAAGGTTGGCCCATATTTCACATGCACTATGATTGCCAAGCTTGTATACCTGAATGCATGCAAGTAAAGACAGTTTAAAGTGTACAGGCAATTCTGCTGTACAAGTATGTAGAGTGATATGGGAGAATGAAGCTGCTGTTCTTTCAGTTGACTCAATTCCTATGTCTCTTGTGTGATTTTAGCCTCCAAAGAGTATGCATGGATTTAATGTTCCAGCTGTACACCATTTCTTTATACATTGACTTTGCAACCTAACCCTCACATGAGGTATGAGCAGACTGTATGTGGCGAGTTGAGCTTTGTCCTAGTGTGCATCAGTGGGATATTTGTGAGTATTTGCTATTTGGTTGCCCAGTTTGGAAACCCTTATGGAGCTCTTTGAAACCTGCTTTGGTTTAACCACCCTGAGGGTGCAATCCTAACTGGAGTTAGGCCAGCACAATTAAGCTAGAAAGGTTCGGCTGGCACAACAGACACTGTAAAGAATGTTTGGACCACACTAAGTCAGACCAGCACACAGACGTGCACCATTCTCCCTGACTCAGAGTGGTCCAGACACACCTTATGGTGGCCCTTGTGCCAGCCAAACTTTGCTGGCCTAACTCCAGGTTAGGATTGTGCTGTGAATAGTTTGGTGTCTTCAGGAAACTTGGCCAGTTGCTTGTCAACCTTGACCCCAGATCACTTATGAACAAGTTAAAAAATGTACTGACTAACTGGGCAAGAGGCACTTTTTCAAGTGGTGTTCCTCTTAGCAGGGGCAGAGCAAGTGTCCCTATTCACCCCTGCACAGTGTCTTTCTAGTGGCTGTTTCTGGTGATGTTCTGCATTTTTTAGATTGTGAGCCCTTTGGAGACAGGGAGCCATTTACCTTTATTATTACTATTTGCCTGTAAACTGCTTTGTGAACTTTGTGTTGAAAAGTGGTTTATAAATACTGTTGATTGATCCCAATACATATTCTTGTGGGACTCTTGCCTTCCCACAACTTGGAAAATTGTCAGTTTATTCCTACTCTCTGCTGGTTTCTTGGCCATTTAGCAATGAAAAGACTTGGCCCCTTATTTTGTGACTATTAAGGAATGTATAAGCCTTGATAAAAAAATTGGTCAAAAGCTTGAGTATGGTATGCTGTGTTAGCTGGATTGCAGCTGTTTGGATGCTTGACTCAGAGGCAGGGACTTACCTTTCCAGTAACCATGCTGGTCCTTCAGCAGAGCTTATTCATTTATATGCTTTTTTAATCTTGTTCCTTCTGGAGTGTTCATCAGAGGGAGACCATTCTGGTTGCCTTGTGTTGCCCTTTGCCTGGCCTTCAATAAGAGCCAAAGTATGTTCCCCTACTCATGAGTAAACATGACAATGTGGCTCTGTTGTGCTTTCCCTAGGGCTCAATAAATTTTCCTTGTTAGCTTATTGGTTTCAGGTGGGTCCTGGTCCAGTTTGGGAACCACTGGGCTAGAGAAAGCATAAGACCGTGGTAGACTTCCTGATCCTGAGAGCTGGAAATGATGTATACTATTCCAGGAGTTCAGGAGTTATCAAAACATTGCCCTAGTGCTCCATCTTATGCTTCCAGCAGATGAAATGTGCCTCTGATTGTAACTGTATTAAGACTGTTTCGTACTGCTGTTAAATCCAAAGCCATGAAACTTAAATGAGTATCTCCCCCTGTTTTGAATTAAAATTGTAAGCTCCTTGAGGCAGGAACATACAGTATTCCCTTGTACCTTGTAAAGTACCATGCACAGATGGCATGAAATGATCTTTAGATGCACTCCTAAAATAGAAAATGTGAATGCAACACATGTACCAGTAAGATATTGCTAACATTTAGTCAAGGAACTGTGATTTTCATGTTCTCACTATTTCTTCTGTGACATGGCACTTAAATAGTGTGGGTCCAGGACTGATGGATTAGCCCTGATGGATTAGCTATTTTGTAATGGAGAGAGCATTCTGGTATGATCCCACTTTTTGTTTACTACATAACTGGACCTGAGGAATTCCTTTAACTTAAATTGCCAATACTTGGGCTTGAGGTAGACCTCGCCTTTGTCTGGGTAGGGCTAGAGATATAAAATTTCTGGAAATTTTGAAGCTTGGAAAACCTGTTTTTTTCTGTTTTTGGAAAAAAACCAGAAATTTTTGGAAAAATTGAAAAAATGCTACGTTAGCACTTTTTCCCTTTTCTAAAGTCATTCTGTTACTTTAGGAACTTAAAATATGACTATGGACAATTTGACTTGGCATAAAATTAGCACAACTAGCATATTAAAAATAGTGTATCCAAACAATTATTACAAACAGAATTTACTTTTTTATATTTATTTGTAATTGTAACAAATGGAGCAACAATATCCTGAACTGTTTACTAGTTTATGTGGAGCAGACAATAAACCCTCCACGAAACAATTTTTAAAAATCCAGAAGTAACAATTCATATTTCCTCTCCAAAGATTAAAAAAAAAACCATTCTAATAAAAAGAATTGAAGTGGGGGGATGTGTATAGAAGAGTGGGACTAAGTTTCAATGAATGGGCATGAAATTTAATCAGAATCATTTTCTGATCTGTAATAGTCAGTATCAGTTTCAGTCTCTGCTTCTGCTTCTGCAGTACTGTGTGTCTGTCATTACCACAGTTATTCTAGACTTCTAAAAACTGAAGATTTGCCCGGAGTGAAACAAGCTTCTCTACCCTTTCACTTGTCAGTTTATTTCTTGATTTAGTGTGTTTCCAAACATAGACCAGATTCTTTCACATGCTGCAGAGGATGGAGGAGTCTGAAGAAGGCAAGAAGCAAGAGGAGTCAGAGGCTGTGTTAGAGATGTAAAATTTCCAGAAATTTTGAAGCTCAGAAAAAACCCAGTTTTTTGCATTGGAGGGTTCAGTTTGTAACCTAGGACTTGCTTGTCTTCAGTGCACAGAAATTAGAATAATCTGATACCATACATATTTTTTAGAAATTATTTGGAAAATATTTTAACACCTTGTCTTAAAATATTTTATTTATCATGTTAAAATAAAGTATTCCATAATCAATTTTTTTCTGTTTTTCAATTTTTCCAATTTTTTGGAAAAAAAAACACCAAATGCTTCAGGAAAAAAATAAAAAAAAAACTTTTTTTCTGAATTTTTCCAGTTTCTTTCCGGGCCTTCACATCTCTAGGTAGGGCACATAATCCACCCTGGGTTTCAATGACTGACGGTCATTTTAGTTGGTTTTTTGTGCCTTGTGTATTTCTGCCAATATTTCCTAATTGAAGGTGCCTTTCAGGTCACTTATAGATTCTCTTGGGCATGTTTTATGCAGATTATGTTACTATTGTGTAAAACAGTGGCTCCCAAACTGTTGGTCCATGGCCCATCAGTGGGTCACAACCCACTTTTGGGTGGTTCATGAATCTGATAGGGTTGATTAGACTGTGTGTATCAAAAAACCTGCTACTTGGGGCAAGCACTGCTGGCCAGTCACCATTGTAGTCACAGGCGTTTGAGTGGCTGGTAAAGTGGAACTTTTTAAGGTGACTCCTGATGCTAAAAAAATGTGGGAACCAATGGTAAAATATAGTGGGCCTCAACTGTAGGGGTTCTGCTTTTGAAACCCCACAGATGTAGAATTCCACAGGTATTCAGACCTGCAAAATTTGCGCCTCACCCTCCAAACCTGACTAGAGCTGAGCTCACGTTTGAGAGCTGAGAATGTTTTCTGAGAGCCACAGAAGCTGCCCTTAGCCTATTCAGGCCTTGGAATGGCCTTTCAGGACAAAAAATAAAAAAAAAAATCACTTCCAGATTTTGGCAAAAAAATGGGTATGGGGAGAACCTCTTGTGTAGGGAAAGCTATTTATTTATTCAATTTCTATCCCGCCTTTCTGCCTGAAGGCACCCAAGGCGGCTTACAACATTAAAAGGCAATACAATATGTGCAATTAAAACCATTTAGGCATAAACTGAGGCACCAGCTTCATTTCAGTAAACAAATATTTTAAAGTATCTCCTATTCATGGTGCCCCTTCTCTTGAGGAGGGAACCTGGACTGTTAATTATCAGAGACCAGAAGAAACTCATCTCTTCTACCCCTACCCCCAATATTTAACACCTATTTGTGTCAATTTAAATTGTAAACCACTCAGGGAGCCAGTCTTGGCTTAAATGCTGGGTACAACTGTAATACATACAATTTTTGTAACTTTTAATCCTAAGTCTTCCTGCTGATTCTAGGTAGGCTATCTTATTCTTAATAATTAGAAAATTGAGGATTCTCTAACTTTATAGTGTTGTGTCTGAATTAGCTGCAGAGTACCAGTCACCTAGTTGCTTATGGTGCATACAATTTGCTTCTAGGCAAACAGCAAATTTGTTTTGCTTCTTTTCTAGTTTATACTTAAGGCTCTAAAGCAATTGCTTGTCCAAACCACTTGATAGCTCTGTGCCTACTAGAGCAGAGGTTCACTTGCCTTACTGTAAATCCCTTTCCCCCCATTTTCTCAAGAGGGAAGAGAACAAGCTACAGCAAGATAGTGCAAAATGATACCCATCCCTTTTTGAGAATACATGAAATAGTATGCTTGCAGGTAGATGGGCTGGTCATGGAAGAGTGGAGAGGATAAATATTTGAAGGCAAGTGAAAAGCATGACTAAGACTGTAGTTTAGTCATTAGATTGTGTATGAAGTGGTGTCCCCTCCATTCTGAGTATATGTACATAACACCAGAATGTTCTGTTGTGGTTATGGTGGAGGTGTGTTGAATGCATGTATGGTGTATATAGTAGTCTGAATGAGCTTGCCCATTCAGCATGGAGCTTAGACCAGTTATTTCCTCTTCTGTGCAAAAAAACTCCTAGTACTGTATGTAACAGATGCTGTAGAAAGGATTATGACCATGATGCATCTCCCTGAAGTTCTAGTTTACTGGTTCCCACAGTGGTGGGTTGTGACCCATTACCCTAGGAAGCAGCTGCCCCTTTAAGGCATGCTGCTGCCCTAGGCAAAGCGGCCTTTCAGACTTGCCCCTCATAGTTCTGGCTTCCGGAAATGGGTCCTGATCACATTTTAAATGCATTTAGAGGTTTGGGGAGCTCTGTGGGAGTCATACACCAGTGCTGCGAGGGCTAAGTCTGAAAAAGCCTCTTTGCTCAGGGCAGCAGTGTGTTGCTGCCTTTGACCTGCCCCCACCAAGACTTGCATGAAACCCAACTCCCTCATAGGAGTTAAGGAACCACTGTGCTAATTTAATAAGTGGGATTTTTTTTTTTTAAAAAAAGGGAGGGGCTCAGTTCAAATCTTACTACCTTGTTTCATGCAAGGAATAGGGTTTAATGTTACAAACTTACATTTTGATACTATTCTTTGGGTCTGTTGAAACTGTTATGTGGCAGGCAAAATTTACCAGGTCCACCCTTCCCAGCACAGAGCTGTGGTGATTGGGACAGTTGTACTTGTTGAATTTTCTGCCCATGTATCTTAAAATTCATAGACCCACTTTCAGATGGAAATCTTTTTTAGATTATACCTGTATCTTGTTTCTAAGCAGACTTTTTGGGCTGTACTCCCGTGGTCAATACAAATTTAGGACTTACATCTGTAACCTCAGTCTCTTTGTGGTCCAAGTATAAAATGCTGCTCATGGTTGTCAAATAGTAATTCTCGTAAAGTTCCATTTGTACAGCTTGAATGGTTTCAGAAGACTTTTACATTCTGGTATTATAGTTATCTGAAAATGCTGAATGTATTGACCTCTGATCCTCTGGAAATACTGTTTTTAAGTGCCTACTTTAGAATTGGCAAAATAGTCTCAAGTGCAAGTACTACTGGTGCTAGGATAGAAGTTAAGCTAAGCTTTGCTAACTGCTTTGCTCTGCCTTGCAGTGCAATTGCACATCTTCTCTACATTCAATTATTCCACATTTTTACCACTCTTGCCCATTTCTGTTACATAGACCTGTGTTGGGTGTGGTCATACTCTTATTAAAGTCTTCAGCATAACTTTGGGGTTTAGAGGCCAATTCTGCTTCCTTCCCCATTTGTATTTAACAAGGTCTATAAACAATACTTGTACTGTAATCCCTGGAAGGACAAATCCTGAAGCTGAAGCTCCAATACTTTGGCCACCTCATGCGAAGAGAGGACTCTTAGAAAAGACCCTCATGCTGGGAAAGATCCAAGGCAAAAGGAGAAGGGGATGGCAGAGGATGAGATGGTTAGACAGTGTCACCAAAGTGATCAACATGAAATTGGGCGAACTCCGGAAGCTAGTGGAGGACAGGGAGGCCTGGCGTGCTGTGGTCCATGGGTTCGCGAAGAGTTGGACACGATTTAGCGACTAACAAATAAACAATACTTAGATTAGGAACTGGTCTATTTTAAACAAAGCATCTGGTATAGCTTTCCTGGGCCTGTATCTCTCAGAATACCTGTTGGATCCTATATTGAAATACTGCACCAGACAGAAATGGTATAATACAGAAAATTCCTGTGGGGAGACTAACAAGTCATTTTTTACAAGAAACAGGGGTCCCCATATCCGTGGTTTCAGTTATCCACCCCTCCCCATCCAGCAGGCCCCCCCATGCCCATGAAATCATGTTTAAAAAGTTACTGTGATGAAAATTGGTTTGTTGAAACACCCTGATTTTTGCTGTAGTAACTATTTAAAATGATTTAATGGGCACAGGAGTCACCATCCCATCCCACCCCTGTGCAGTCCCCCTCAGGCCCATTAAATTGTTAAAAGCCCCATTTATCAGGATGTCCTTTTTAAGCAAAGGCTGATAAGTACTTTGCAGGCTGCCTCCAGCATGTTTGCGTGGCTTAAAGAAGACACTCTGGTATGTGGGGCTTTTAATAATTTAATGGGTGCAGAGGTGTTGTGAGGGGTATATGCAGCCCCCTTCCACTCATAAAATGTGTAAAAGTCCCACTTACTAGGACAACTTCTCCTTTAAGCAAAGGACAGTAAGCGCTTTGCATGCTCTCTCCAGCAAACAGAGCATTAAACACAGTGTGCAACAGCAGGGAGTTGTTGCTTTACTTCTCTGTGTGTTTTTTAGAGTAGAACGTAGAATTTACAGTCTGTACATAGGAATGAACACAAGACCTACTAATGTTCACATTCTATAATGCTGCTTAAAGTCTTCAGGGTTAGATATGCCTCTGAAAATGCTTGGATAAAGGATGATATACCTGTAGTGTAATCTATGGCAGATGGTAGGTCAGGTTCCAAAGGCAGCAGGTGGGATGACAGGCAGCCCAGACCAGCTCTACTCCAGTGAGACGTATGGCTCAGTCTGAGGTTAGGCTTCCTGCCATCCTTGTGTGGTAAGATGGCTTGTATTGTAGTTGGGATGCTAATCTTGAGGGTCACAGTGTGTTCAAGAATTGTGGCAGGAGGAAAGGCACTGGAGCCTGTTTGGAAGCCATGGCATAGGATGGTGTTCTTCAACCTGTGGATTGTGCAGCTTCACTTGGGGATCGCACAGTCTCTTAAAGCCTGCCTCTTAGAAGAACAAAAGTAGATCAAGCATCACTCCCCTGTTTTTTACATGGTTATCACATCCCTGTACCTCACTGTTAGGGAGTTTTGACAGGAAAGCTAGTGATGGTCCTGAAAGAAGTAGTAAGTTGCACAGCTATCTTCAGGGAGAGATCACCTTGGTGTTACTTTTGCAGCTAAAGTAGGGTGAGCAGATTGTGGTCCACTAATGACCTGCCTAGCACTCGTTGATTGTTGGGATCTAGTAAAGTGCCCTAAATATTTGGCTCTTTTGTAGCAAGGCACCTCTAACTTTCAGTATCTGTATAACAGTGTAGTGTCTATATTTGAAGTATGTAGATGACTTGATGCAGTCAAAGTTGCACAGCTCAAGGATGGACTATCCCTGAACTCCTTTTTGTTGAAAAGTAGTATGTAAATCTTTGCCTATACCTAAAAATGCTAATCCTGTCCAGTATGGTACTGAATTATCATTCTTTGTGTACAAGAAGGATGATTTCTAACAAGAACTAGGATGATCTCTAGAAAAAAAAAACCGTTGGGGGCTGGAAAGCTGATGAATGAGGCGTTGTTGATTAAAGCAGCGAGACAAGATGATAGGAATGGACTGCAAGTTTCTGTAGTAGAGGCAAGAGAAATCAAAAATAATGCAAGTGTGCAGGGAATAGGAAACATTCACCTTGCTTTGTGAAATATTCATGGCAGTGCATTATTGTAACTTGGTTTATCTCAAAAGTAGCTGAGGGAGTTTTCCACTTTTCTTAAATCTGCCTTGTTAACATGTGGTGATCTGTCTTATTCTGATGCATGAGAATTCCTTGTGAGCTCTGCTAGAGATGGTCTTCAGAGGAGCACTGCTTGACATTGCAGCCAGGTGAACCTGCAATGCAAATGCTGTTGAGTTTACTCAGTGGTAGCAGCAGCAACAGTGATGACGGCCAGCAGTGCTCCTCTTGGCATTAGCATAGCTGGAGACACCATTGTAATTTCCTCTCGGTGCTCCGTCCCCTGAGCAATGCTGCACTGAGGTCTAAGACATTGTGGGGGAATTGAAATGGTCCCTCTAGATTTCTTTTTATAATCATCTTCAGTTCCTCAGATTCTTTTTGAAAGAGCTTCATTAATGTACAGAAAGAGAAGAACATACTATTTAGGATACATGATGGAATTGCAGCCAGGAGGAACTGAAGTAAAAAGCTTTCAGTTCAACAACTCTCCACACTGAGTCCTTGCTTGACAACAGCTTTGGACTCTGAGGGCAAACAGTCCTGGGCCCTTCCTTCAGTACTAGACTTTCCTGATCCTTTCCCCTCCTTGGTTTGTTCACTACACATCAAAGTATTCCCAACACATCTGGAGTAGAGAGGAGTGCTCCCCATCCTTCAAAATAATTTTGAGTGTCAGATGAATAAAATTGGAATTGAACTGTATCTGTACCAGTTACCACTTTGTGTTTAGGGTTCCAGTTCCAGTGCAGGTTTAAGACAACTAAGAAATTAAGGCTGGGCTCAGATCCAGTTCACTGGAAAAATAAATAAATCTAAATTGGGGTTTGGCTCAACTCCAACAGAGGATACTTCTGTTATTTAAAGCAGCATTATTAAACTAAATATTTATTTTCTGTTAAACCTGATGTGCAGTATGGTGGGTTAAATGAATTTCTAAAGCAAGTTAAATTATTTCTTGAAACTTCCCCAGATCAAGGGACATTCCATGTTTCTATTTGCACCTTTCATATTGGAGAACACTGTATGATGTTAAGAGTCTTTCTCTCTTGTGATCACTACACTTTTTATGGATCATTAGAGTATTATAAATGTGGAATTTGGTTTTGAGCAAATTTTATTTGATGAAGCTAAGTACTGAAACTCATGTGTTCATTGGCGGTGCCTCCCCATGTCTAGGAGTTTGCTATTTGCCTTTGAGTTTTGATGGAGGTAATTATAGCTGCAAACTGCACCCCATCCCCTGTGCATCACTTTAATATAGCCTGAGCCCAGAACATTAATAGAAATAACGTGTCTGACAATACTAGTCCTCTCACAGGAAGATTAATTCTACTTTGAGATTAAAATGAATCTACTTTTCCATTATCTAATGCACTCAATGACATTATGTCCTGTCGTGTGGGTTCACTGCAAAACAATCCTTGCTTAGCCTACTCTGTTCTGAATAAAATACAGTAATTCCTCCAGTGACATGAGTTCCTGCACCATTAAACACTATGTCCATGGCCTGGGAACAAGGGATTTTAATCCATAGTATTATCAGAAATCTTAATCACATGCTCATCTATTATTTCTGAGCTAGGAGACTACAGTGGTACAGGAAGCCAAGTAGTAGAGAATGCAATCTAGGGATTAAGGGAAGGCAAATCCTCCTACTCATTTGACCTTGAAAATGTGATTGGATTTTCTCATTGGTTTGGTTTGCATCCCCAATTAAGTTAACATTCTATATACAGGAAACAGAACTCTAGTGAATTTGGGAACTATTTTGATCACATCTGTGGTCCATGGTTATCTAAACAGAAGCAAAAGTAAGAAAGATAAGAGGCAAAACGCCAATTCTAGTATTCATATTCAGTGATATTCAGTGTGAGCCCACACTCTGGAATCTTTCATCAAGGTAAGGGTGGGCCACTAGTAGCTCCAAGGTCATTCATGAGCCACAAGGTGCTCTATTTGTCCTCTTCATTTAGAATTTCTATATAGAGGATTGATATAATGTAGTGGCTAGGAGAGGCCATGGTGAATCAGACCTCTTGAATCTTACCTCTGCCATAAACCCTTCCTCACTTCCGGAGTAAGTCACACTTCTTCAGCCTGAATGTCTCATCTCAGATACAGAGATGATGCCTACATTGTTTAAGGACAGCATCAAGATGATACATGTGAAGTGCATTACATATTTCGAAAGCGATATATAGAATTGGAAGTGACCTAAAAGCTCATCTAGTCCAACCCCCTGCCTCTAGCAGGAAATCCTCCTAGAGCATCTCCAGCAAGCCTCTGCTCGAAGGTCTCCAGTGAGGGAGAATCCACCACCTTCCTTGGCAATCTATTCCACTGTTGAACCGCCCTTATAGTCAAAAAATTCTTCCTGATGTCCAGCCAGAATCTCCTTTCTTGCAGTTTGTACCCACTGGACCTCGTTCTACTGTCAAAGGTAGATGAGAACAGATTTATCCCTTCTTCCTTATGACAGCCCTTCAGATATTTGAAGAGTGCTATCATATCCCTGATCAGCCTTCTCTTCTCCAAGCTAAACATACCCAGTTCCCTCAACCTTTCCTCATAGGACTTGTTTTCCAGCCCCTGATCATCTTCGTTTCTCTTCTCTTAACCTGCTTCAATTCGGCTGCATCTTTCTTGAACTGCAGTGCCCAGAATTGCACACAGTACTCCAGGTGAGGTTGCACCAATGCGGAGTAAAGCATTCTACTTGCGACTTGAACTAGTTCTGTGCCTGTGCAGAGCCAGTTGTGTGTCCTAGAGGTCTAGCCTGGGAACTATATCCTCTTTTCCTATAGCAGATGTCTTTATCATATGTTGATTTCTCTCTAGCAGTGGAGAAGGCAATTGCCTACTCACGTCTCATGTAAGTGCTTGGTCAGCAACAGCTGGGGGAATGGTCTCTGTGTCTTACAGAGGGGTGGGCAATTAATCCATCTAACTTAGTTACATTGTTAGTTGTAGTTACAGTGTACTTGGTTAACTTAGTGGCATCTACTGGGATTTTTCCTTTGCCTTATGGAGGTTCTAAGAGTGCCCAGGACCTTCTACATTCAGAGCAGATGCTCTGCCCAGCTGAAACCTCTACCAGTATGTTGACACCACTAAGAAAACCAGAAGATTGCTCACAGCCATATTTGTGGGAGGTAGCCAGCTAATCTCAAAAGAACACGGAGAGCTTGTGAGTTGAACTGCTAGCCAGGGGATATCTTTTTTGGAGAAAATAAGCCAACAATTGTATATCTGTTAAAAGGTTCTGGATTTTTAGATATGGAATTGATTGAAATGGTTCTGTAACAAAGCTTTATGAGCAGAATAATAGGCATTTTAGTGTTGCTTTTTATCTTTGTGTGTATCAGACTGGAACTACTTGTGTTCTGTTTTTAAAATAACAGCAGTTGTAGGAATTGGCAGCTGTGACTTAATTTTGAACAATAATCTGACTACTAGTGTGACAATTTTAATGTTTCCTTCAAATAGGTAGCCAGTAAAATGCATGGTGGCCTAGGGCAAGCCACTCAGCCACAACACTCTTAGCCACCCTGATTCAGTCTGCAATATGGGAATACTGATCTGCCTTAGAGTTATAAGGGGTTACTGAGCCAATGCATGCAAAATGCTACATTCACTCTAACTTACTATATAAATGCTTATTGTGAATATTCTGCCACTAGTACAGAGTAGGTTTATTTTACATTGATGCCTTATGTGGAATTTAAGCTACCCAGAGTCTAAAGAGGCACTTCTGAATTTAACAAAGATTTGGGAGAAAGCGGAACAAATGATGGCTAAATATACTTTGTGGTAATGAATATTCATTGTATCAGTGTCATTAATGTGGTACTCTAGAGTGTTATGTTCGGGTTTAGTTGTTAAATAGCTTTTTGCCTATCTGAGAATAATTGCAGACATGTAGTATTCAGGAAAGGAAATGAGTCTTCCTTGTTCTAACCTGGAATGGTGAAGGGTTCCAATGTAGGAAACTTCCCTTGCCTTTTGGAGAATATGTGTGGAGGGTTGAATGTCTTACGGTAACAGTTGAAGGCCATTCTCATTAAGGTCTAGGTACTGGACCTCTTGCTATTAAAATGGACAAAGGAAATACTTCACAAACATATCACTTACTCTTTTAGCTTTCACTATGCTAGAATTGTCTATAGCAGTGGTTCCCAAACTCCTTAGTATCAAGACCCACCTAAAAAAATTCATTTTACCAACAGCTTAAATCTCTGTGGCTATAATGGTGATTGGGCACCAGTGCTTCCCCCAGTAGCAAGTTGTCTAACCCTTATTGCACATGACCAATCCCCCTTATGAGTTTCATGACCCACTGGTGGGCCATGGACCCATAGTTTTGGACCTGCTTAGCACTCTTTGTTTATAGCTTCTGGTTTGTAACTCTTTCGAAGAAAGATATCTGCATTGCATAGATTTATTTCACCAGCTGTCATGAAGCCATGATAAATAACTAAATGGAATTTCCATATACAGGTGGGTCTGCATTATCCAGAGATTTAACATCCATAGATTTGACAACCTGTGGAAGCTGACTTCGACCCTCCAAACCTGACTGGAGCTGAGCTCTGGAGGGTTTTCTGAGGCAGTGCATGACTGCCTCACAGCCACTGTGGGCCTCAGAATGCCTTAAGGCCATAAAGTCACTTTAGTTCTTGCAGGAAACCAGAAGTGACTTCTGCCTAAATGGCTATTGAGAGGCCACATGTCTCTGCTCTGCTCAGGTTCCTAGAGCCAAATTGGGCCCTAAATCTGTGGGTTTGAATACCCATGGAATTCAGTATCCATGGGGATTTTGAGAATGGAACCCCTGCAGATGAGGACCCACTGTACAGAGAGGGGCAGTCTATCCCGAATAACAAGGTGTTTGCAAGGTCAGCTAAGACATTTTCTTGCCCTGCTTATGAGCTTCAGAGACATCTGGCTGCTGCAGCTGTTGGGAACTCTCCACTACTAGACCTCAGTCTGATCCAGCAAGGCAGTTCTTTTGTCAAGAGCAATTCTGTGCTCCATTGTGAGCTAGTTTCTTCCTCCTTCCAGAAATGAGTGTTCAGTAGGGTCAATCTAAAATGGTGGTTTTTCCATTTGATTTTGGTGTTACTCCTTTCAACCTTTTAAAGGATAGGTTTTATTCCAAATGAACATTTTAATCAGTTTTAAAGGGTTTTTAGAAAGTGTAATTACTGTCATATGGGTGGTCTGTGATGCCTGTAGCTGTTAGCAGAGTTATTCACAGGCATAACACAGGCTTTACCTTTTTATTATGATGTGGGGGTTCCTTCTGGAATGTGTTGATCTCCTTGCTGAGACTTCTGGAGTGTTAAGCGCATGGTGTGTTCCATGCTCATCAGTTCAAGACCATTTTGGTGGCTTTGCATTCCCCTTCGCCTGGCTTCTGGAGCGAAGCCATGTTTGCTTACTCATGAGTAAACATGGCCATGTAGCTCAAGTCTGGCTTTCCATAGGGCTCAATACATTTGAGCTTGGACAGGGACTCGAGTGTTTTTGGAGCCTGAGTTTTTTGGATTGGGACCATTCTGATGTCACATTCCCCTTGCCTACTTGTTTAACTGGACCAAGGCACATTTACCTACTTGCAAGTAAATGTAAAGTGGCAGAGTTTCACTTTCCATAAGGCTCTGTTCATTTTCCTTGGTAGCTTCTAAGCATACTCAGACTATACAGAAATGTAGGGAATGATGATGGTGTGCCCCTCACATGTTGTCGCCCTTTGCCTTGCCCCTTCCAGCATGCAGGTGAGAGACTTTTAGGGGGCTTCATTGTTTGATCACCTGGGCAGGGCTAGCATGACAGCAAGACATGTACTTGCCCTGCCTATTCAGTTGGTACCCAGCCAGCGATGCCTGCCTGTCACTCAATCTGTCTATCCATCTGGTTGTTCTGGGGCTGGGTAAGAATTTTTTGCTGTCAGCCAGATTGCCATTTGTCTGGCAGTCTTCTGTCTACCCCAGACCGCTGTGAGCATTGTGTAGGGTTCTTTTGTCCTTTGGTGACTTTACTGGCAGGCAGTGTGCTGGTTGGAAGGCGTGAGTATTTGGTGTCCATCTAAGGCAGCATGGTTGGGATCAGACCGTTCCTAGTGATTGGTCTTGTCTGCTCACTTTTATGTAGGTAAACTGGTGACTAGAAGAGCTGAAGAAAACAAATCTTGGCTTTGTGCTGTAGTAATAATAATAATAATAATAATAATAATAATAATAATAATAATAATAATACATGTATTTATATACCGCCTTTCTTAAAGTCACTAGATTTCTCTAATGATTACAACTCAAGGCGGTTTACATAGGCAGACTTTTTCACAAACCCGAAGGTTTTTACAATTTACAGAATGTTCTATCTTTCAAGAACCACATTCAAACAGATCTTTCTTTCTGGATTTAGCCTTCTTTCTTTAGCCACCCGTCTGTCGTCTGCTGACTGATAAACAGCTTCCCTCCTCTCACCAGAGACGCAGCTGCGTTCAGCACACTCCTCCCACGGGCAGCTGAAACTCAGCTTTTAATCAGCCGCAGTTTGCAAGGTCTGCCGCTCACACAGACTTCCGGGAGTCTCGAGCTCACGACCTTGAGATCTTTAGTTGTTATCTTCGGGCAAACGGAGGCATTAACCCTCTCGGCTAAATCTTCTGCCCACATACATACATCCAAAATTCTACCCTGCTATGTGGGCCAATTAAAGCTTATACAGTGGGATCTGGTGGGCCACTGAGATGCAAGATGTTGGATTCAGTGGGCCCTTGGCCTGATCCAGCTAGGCTTTTATGTTCAAGTCAATTTTAAAACATGGCTGTAAATCTATGCCTTTCCCGAGAGTCCACGGTGGGGACTACCAAGTGGAATATTCAACACCTGGGTTTAAGAAGATGTCTGTTTATTCATTTCTAGTGTTTGCCTGAATCGATTGCATATTTCCTCTTAATCTAGAGATGACTAATCCATAGGGAGAATACCCCAGGAAGAAAGGACTTGTTGTCTGATCCTCCTGCATATCGCCTTGGATCAGGCCTGCAGAAATTAATCTGATCTGAAATATAGGCTTTGTTAATAAAACCTATATTTCAGAAAGCTTTGAAACGTAGCCAGAGTAAGAATATGTTCATATACAGTTAAGTACATATATATGTCAAGTACATATACAGTGGGCCTGCATTATCCATGGGGTTTCCGTTCCTGGGTATTCAAACCCATGGAGTTTTGAGGCCAACTGGAGGGTTCTGAAAGCTATGCATGACTGCCCACAGGCCTCAGAATGGCAGTTCAGGCCAGGAAAGTCACTTCCGATTTGGGCCTAAACTGCCATTCTGAGGCCCACAAAGGTTATGAGCAGTCAAGCGCAACCTCTGCAGGCCTTGGAACCCCCTGGGTCCGACCAGCACTTGGCTCCTGTCAGGTTAGCCGGGTCAAAGGGCAGAGGAGTCTGCATTCAGGCTTATTCAAATCTGTAGCTGTCGAACCTGTGGATTTTGATGCAGTCTGCAATGCAGGCTTCCCTGTACATTCTGCCAATGCTGCAACACAAAAATAAAGTGAACTAATTCCTATTTGGGGACACTGAAAAATAGCAGTTTTTCCTGCTCACTGTTTTCGTTCAGTTTGAAACAGTGTTTTTCTTCTTTTAGAAGCGTGGTGTTTTTTTTCCAGTTTGCAAAAATAATGTACTTTCTAGTTAGTCATCTTATTTCACAATAGCAAGAAACCTAAAAAAATTGGTATGCAAAATATCATAAGAGATAAAGAACACAGTATAGAGACTTGCGTTAGTCCCCACCAATTAAATGTTATATTTTTAAACACATTGTAGATATGAGGACTAGGAACTGCAAGTTCAGATAAAAGCAGACACCCACTGGCCATACTTTATCAGTTTCCTAAGTTCAGACAATCCAAGTAAAAGATCCTGGGAATTAATGGTCTGTCCTATAAATGAGAACATGCATTAGAAATTATTCAGGAAACTGATTTCAATGCAAATTCTGTTTTTGTTACAGAAATTGAGAAATTTCAAAAAGGAGAAGAAAAGGAAGAAGAAAAATATATTGATGTTGTGATTAATAAAAATATGAAACTGGGACAAAAAGTGTTAATTCCAGTAAAACAATTTCCCAAGGTAAGTTTAATTTCTCTAATTTTTAATTGAAAGAGGTTGTTCAGTGCGTATCTTGATTCTGTGCTTTTGGTCATTGTGGATTGCATAATGAACTCCTTAGATTCCTTTAGCAGTGTGTTTGATCGAAATTCTGATGTCCTAAAGGCATTTCATTTTGCTTACACAAACATTTGCAGTTTAAACTGAACTCTCAGACATTATGACTGTTCTGCTACCTTGAAAATCAGTAGTCTGGCAAATTTGCTCAAAAATTTGAGACCAATTCAAGAAATACAGCATATTTATAAAAACTAAACTGGTAAAGTTAGATGTACACTTGCTAGGTATGTTTGCTTTGCATATTTTTTATTATTTTGAAGAATTTATACCCCACCATCACCATTATAGCCATAAAGCCTTGAGCATCTGGTAAAGTGAAACCTCTTTTTAGGTGGATCCAGATGTTAAAATGTTTGGGAACTTTTATACCATACTGGGTGAACAAGGCTCATGATACTTGCACCTGAAGCATTTAAGGTAGAAAATGAGTGCTAGAAGCTTTGGTGGGTTCCAATGCTAAAGAGTTTGAGATCCATTGTTCTAGTAAATTTGTTTTACAATTACAGCCTTAAAACTATATCGGGAAGTCTCTAAACTATGACCCAGGGGCCACATTTGGCCTGCCACAAGATTTTATCTGACCCTCGATAACTTAACATGTTTCAGTCAACATGTGCAGTTTCTCCTTTCCATACGGCTGGAGTGGTCTCAGCCTGGCTAACCTTAATTTTCAGTCACCTGAGCCATTTGCTTTACTCTCAATCCATAATTATTCAATGTTAACATCTCTGCTAATAAAACAACTCTGGTTTCCACATGTTGACTTTCCAACACCGTAAAATGATGAGGACATATCAAACTGCGTTTCTTAACAGATTAGATGGCTGATGTGCCATGCATCACTCACCTTTGCCTTATATAAGAGTGATTTTTTTGGCCTGCAAGAATCTGTAAAATATATCTTGTGGCCCTCCTACTGAAAACTTTGGAGACCCTTGATTTAGACCATATGACGATTATTCAACTGTTATTCCTGTGTTCTGGAGGGAGAATTGGGCTGAACTGATTCTGGAAGTCACAGCAGTGTTTCCCGATATAATAGTGTTTGCTTTCCCATGGTTAGAGGTAGGGTAAAGCAGGGGACAGTGTGAGCCCAAAGCCTGTACCTGAATATTCTCCTGAGGTTAAATAACATCCAAAACATCTTTGTGAAAAAGAACAAAGGCACTTTTAATAGAGTTCAGAAAGAACTTGATCTAGGAATACATTAATTCTGCATTATGACTTCCTAAACATCTCCAAATTATTTCTCTCTGGTTATGTTTTGTATTTTTAGCATATGCAAACTTCTGGCTAATACATTCTGCAGCTGTTGGCACTCGAACCTAGAATAAATAGATGATTTTCACAATGGGAGAATGCAGAACAGGATTTCCTAAGGATCTGTATTGCAACCAGAGACTATTGCTGTATGACTTGTTAACATACGATCTAGAGTTTGAACTTGCTCTAGAGTGAGGCAGCCAAGTAACTGGAGGAATGTCTACATTGTGGGTTTAGAATTGTGTTCAAACCACTTTAACCATTATGGGCTCAATCCTGAGCCCCTTGTTATATAGGTGGTACAAGCATACTGCCTGCTCTGGTGTTGCAATATATGCTGTGAGGCATGTTCAGCACAGAAGGCAAGAGCTTACCGCCCTTGCTGGAGCAGTGCTGGAGCTCACTGCCCAGAGGTGGCGAGGCAGCGATGGCATCTGGTAAGTGAACCAGCTGCTGGTGTTATAGAGATTCCAGGGAGGGGAGAGAGAGGAGGTGGTACAAAACAAATGGTGACACCCCATGAATCCCAACCTCCATGAATGGACATTCGGCCCTACATGGAGGCCCTTGCCTCTGTGCTGGCTAAATAGCTGGCGCAGAAGCGTGTAGTTCCATCACCTGTACTGCACCCTTACTGCAGAAGAAGGGGAAGAATGTCACTTTCCTCCAGGGAGCCTCCTGCAGCTGCCTGGCTGCATTGGGATGGAGCGGTAGATGTTTGGCTACCACTGTGCCTGTGGTGGCCAGGCATCTCAAGATTGGGCTGTAGTTCTTCACCAATGACTCCTAGTTTGGTGATAATGATGGAGATGCTTAGCTGTGAAAAAAATAAGAGTTCCCAAGTATCTGCTAAACCAGTTTAAGCCTATGGAATGTCTTGATGGTATCTGTGTAGTTTGAATTTAGTAACTAGTCTGCATCACTAGACATGTTGTAGTTGGATAGCACTAGAAACTTATTTCTGGCTTCCTTAGTTTCAGTTATTTATGAATCCTGTTGGGACCTGAAGGAATGAATATGCAAGATGAAAGCTGCTCTTTGTTTTAGGGCAACATGCTTCGATTCTGTTCTCTGTGAGGAAAAACTTCAGTGAACAAAGTGAACAGGGATATCTTTATTGATATCGAAGGGAAGGAGAGTTCAACAGCTGCAATTAATTATGCATTGAAATCTATATTTTGGATTGTAAACACTATTCATGGTGTTGCAGTTATGTGGGAAGATTGCAAAGAGCAGCATCATTATTATTACTGGGTCTGTTTTAAAATGAAAAGTTCTTGACTGCGCTAAACTGCTTACCTCAAGGAACAGAACTAAAATTTAATATTTCCTAATTGATATTTTGGGCCTGTGTGAATGTTCTGTCTTCAGATTTATATCTGCAAGTAGCTACTTGACATCGTGGAATAGATTTTCTGCATTGTTTACTGTAAATGAATAATCCTTCATTTAGGAATGTAGTGTAGATTTATTTATTGCTTTCCCTTAATAGCATACCTGGCTGTGTATTTCAGACTGCTCTATTACTGCAAAATAAGCCTTGTAATCATTAAATCATGACAGGCTTTGAAATATTGACCACTGTTCCATTAAACTGAAAAGTAGATCTTTATGCATGTTAACGATGGAGCACAATTTTAAACTATGATTGTTTTTAATAAAATGAGAGAATTGTTGACAAGGCATTATTGATGTCTGGTGTTTTTTAAAAAAGTGTTTACTAATTGTCTGCTGCATGTACACACTCAAACTCTGGTTTAACAGTAATGGTATTTCTCAGAGTCCTGGGAATTAATGCTTTCTCATAAGAACAAAATTTGTTTTTCCCTATAATTCCCTTAACGCCATGGCAGCTAAGAACTTTTGCAGATAATTTGGGTTAAAACACAAGAAGCAGTCTGTGGGATCTACTTTAATTCCTCCCCATTTGCTCACAAATCTTTGTTACCTTTACAGCTTTCCATTTGACAGGGCTTTTCTCAAACTAGAAAGCTAGTTGTGGAGGTGTTTGTGTTAATCAAATTTGGTCAGGTGTAATGTAAGGATAAAGAGGAATGGGAATCTGAGCAAGCAGAGAGGGCTGGCTGTACTCCTCTACCTGTAATAGTGGCAGTTCCTCTCACTGACTGTCCTAGTCTTGCTTTCTCTTTGGTTCCTACTTTTAACTCCATGTCTCCATCATCCATTTTTCTTCCTGCTTGCCAGGTTGTGGCTTCCTTACCTTTTCATCCCTATAGTATGCACCTTTCTCCTTGGCATTATGGCTTCTTCAAAGCTTGATGCTTAACTCCTCCTTGCATCATTGTTTCTTGTCTCTTCCTCACTTTCCACCTACTCTTCCTTCAGGTTGCTCTTTCTTGTGTCCAGTCCTTTAGCTTCTCTGCCTGCCAGCATCTTTTCCCAATCTTCAGCCAGGCCCAGATACACTTTCTCTTGCTTCACAGAATTTGGATTGTTTAATCCTTTGCATGTCGTGGAACCTTCACAGCTCTTCCTGCAATGTTGCTCCCCCTAAAACAAAATTAGTTTTGCTGCCTTCATTTGAAGACTTCTAAGTAACTTTCTCAATCTTGTTTACTGCTGTTGTCAGATCACTAAAATGTTTTTACCTCCATCAAAGCACCATTGTGTATCCTTGTTGGAAATTTAAATCTTCCTTTGTAGTGCAGTCACATAACAGACTAGCTTTAGCTCATTACCTGGAGATGGGTGTGGTGGAATGGGTGTGGTTCAGTGGTGTAGACCACATTATTGCATTGTAGAGCTCTGGTCTCTTTTTCTTAATCAGGCTGGTGGCAGAGGGTGAAACTGTTCTGTTGCAGATGATCATTCAGCGAACTATAGTTACTGGTAAGCAACCTGTCCTGCTCTGAGAACAGTACCTTTCAAAGCCTGGGACTCAGGCAAAGATCAACTATTATAGGGGAGAGGAGCATAATGGCCCACAGTCTTCCCCAAGTATATACTCCAGACTGAAGCAATATTGTAGGAGAAAGTGGGTCACATCACACCAACTCGCAGCCCAATCCTATTCTTGCACAGCACTGGCACTAACCGGCTCAAAAAAGCCATAAAGCATGTTTTTGATGACAGAAGTAGGGAGTGCTTGCTAGGAAGGTCTGTGCCAACCTGCTGGAGCTGAATCCAGCCTAATGGCTGTCAGTGGTGGTAAGTACATTACCAAACAGTTCTGGTGGAGGACAGGACAGACAGGGTAGGGTGCGGAGGAGCAATTTAGGCCCCAGAGGGGTTGGGGCTGGTGGCGGAGGCATCTGCTGTATCTTAACCCACTTCTTAGGCCTGAAAAGCCCTACATGGAGCTTCTTGCACCACCACTGATCAGATAGCCCTGTTGGACAGGCTGGAATGTGACATGGCGTAAGGGAACAATTGTTGTCTTATCCTCCAGCCTGCTCAGTTCCAGCACTGGATATAATATGGGCCATGCAGCCCTGCTGTCCAGCACTGGTTAGGGTTGGGCTATCTAATCCGCCTATCTGTGTTGGAGAGCTCACAGCCACAGTGCAATACAGATTGGCTGATGTGTGACCTACAGTGTGATCTTCCATTTTAATTTTTAATTACTCTTTTCACTCTTGTATGTAATTGGCTATTTGTCAGCATTAGCATTGACCATTGTCTCATAGCAGTAAAGGAATATTTATTTCTGCATGTTAAAATTGTTCTGGGGTAATAAGGGAACAGGGCTTTCTCAGTGCTAGCCTTTCTAAACTCATCTCTACAAATAGATACCAATCATCTCTGCAGAGATTAGCACAGGGATTTTCAACTGGCGTGTCATGGTACATTACTATACCATGAATGGTCAGCAGGTATGCCATGGGAGTTCGGCGCAGGGTATGTATTAATAGTGCTGTGGGAGGAAATTGGTCCCCAGCCAGTAGTGTGGTGTGCCTTGTCAACTGTCAAAAAACTGATGGTGTGCCTTGACAAGTTTTAGCACCTTCACAGTGTGCCATGAGATGAAAGCTTTGAAAACCACTCTCAACAAGGACTTAGAGATTTCCCAGGTTTTTTTCCTCTCCAGTCTTACCCAGGTATCTAAATGAGTATAAGAAAAGCCTTGCTGGATCAGGCCAAAGTCCCATCTAGTTTAGCTTGTGTCTCACAGTGGCCCACAAGATGCCTGCATCCTCTTGCCACTCACTTGTATCTGGCATTCTGAGGTAAATAAAACAATTTGCTATCCTGTCTGAGGGGAAGGAGCTATAATACTAAACTAATAATACAAAGGTGCTATAATGTATTACGTTCAGAACATAACAGCCCTGCTTATCAGGCCCATATAGTCCAGCTTCCTGTGTCTCACAGTGGCCCACCAGAAGCTTTTATCTCACTACCACTCCCCTGCATCTGACATTCTGAGGTAGCCTCTTATCCTTGCAACACCCCAAAGGAAGACACCAGGCTGAGGTTGGGGTTTAACTTTATTAAACACAGGTATAAATCATGAAACCTACTGAACACCCCTTCCTCCCTTAAATTGTCATCATTGTTTATACAAAAGGACAGGCTAGCTTCAGTGCAGGATGTTAATCTATTAAATTGGTTGAGCATCCTCCTGCCAACATAGGCTTGTGGGGTGCAATTTTAAAGAGGCTGGAACCAATCCTAGTGTGTCAATAGGTTTCAAGATTGGTTTACTGCAGTCCTGTGGGCGGAGAGAGAATGGTGCATAACTTACCTATTTATACCATTTTTTCAGCCAGGATTTGTTCCAGAAGTAGCTTATGATTATTTCAAACATACTGCTGTCCTCTAGTGATCAAAGTCTCTCCAAAAGCACTAAGCCCATTTTACAAGTTTAAGGAAAAACAGGATTAGGTTTTGAAACATAAGAACAGATCAAAGGCCCATCTTGTCCATCATCCTGTTTCGTGCAGTCACAAACCTGATAACCACTAGAAAGCCTACAAGCAAGATGCAACCTCTCCTACCATTGCTTCCCTGAAGCTGGAGACACTTGTCCTCTATGGATTTTTCTATCAATGTTTATTAGTCCAGATGGCTACATGCTCCCTCCAAGTTCAAATAATTTAATTCCTTCTCTTAAAGCCATCCAAGTCAATGATCATCTTGACATTCTGAGCTAATTTCAAAGGTTAATGTGCATCATATGAAGTAGTTCCTTTTGCCAGTCTTAGAATCTGCTAATAGATTTCAGTGGATAACCCCAGCTTCTAGTTTGTTGTGAGAGGGAGAAAAAAAATCTGTCCACTTTCTTTGCATCATACATAACTTCATAAGCATAAGTGTTGCACCAAAGAGCAAATGGCTGCAGAAGCTTGACATATGATTTACTCATGGACTTCTGCAGATTTGGGCATGATCTTCAGGAAGTTCTCATGTTCTCATATTTGGAGAAAAGGACTACTACTATTCCCTTTCTGTTTATGAAGGGCTGAGATGCCGTTAAGGGGAAGACAAGCTCTCCAGAGCATAAGCCAAACTAGGTAGGAATAGTTACCTGAAGACAGCTTTCATCAGACTTTCTGATGAGAAGCCAACAAACCATACTTCATATATTTTGGCTCTATCAACAGCTAGAGCCTCCTGTGACTTAAAACACACTTTCTCAGGTTTTGTTACGTATAGTAACAGACATCCCCCTCCCTATCTCCATTGCCAAAGGTGCATTGGTGTAACAGTTTCAGGAGATCTCATAGGATGAGGGAAATGCCTTCAGGAAAAAGAAAATCAAATTTCCATATACCTGAAATAAAACTGATGAAAATAAGCAGCCTGGCTAAAAGAATTAAGCCTTTTTTCAGTACTGTCCATGGTGCTGTTCATATCCTTGTGCAAATTACTCCTTGATTAGAGCTGTGGAACATACTTAGGCATGTATGCCAAATTATCAAACAGGAGTTGCAAAGTGAGAAATAAGTACCTCTAAGCATCAGCACCATAGAGATACTTCATTTGTTACTGAAAGCTTATGCTCCCAGCAATGTACAGGTTTTTTCAAGATAGTGGGGATTATTTCTAGGTTTGAGTAAGGAGCATTAACTTTGGACGGAGGTCTGTAACATTGTACAGGAGGCAGCAACCCAAAGAGAAAGAAATGCAAGAAGGCAAAGTGGCTGTCTGACGAGACTTTACAAATAGCAGAGGAAAGAAGGGAAGCCAAAAGCAAGGGAGAAAGGGAAAGATATACCCAACTGAATGCAGATTTCCAGAGAACAGCAAGGAGTGATAGGAAGGCCTTCCTAAATGAGCAATGCAAAGAAGTAGAGGAAAACAATAGAATGGGAAAGACTAGAGATCTTTTCAAGAAAATTGGAGATGTCAAAGGACAATTCCGTGCAAAGATAGGCACAATGAAGGACAAGAATGGCAAGGACCTAACAGAAGCAGATGAGATTAAGAAGAGGTGGCAAGAATACACAGAGGAACTCTATAAGGCCGATCTAAATGTTCTTGATAACCACAGTGGTGTGGTCACTGAGCTCGAACCTGACATCCTGGAGAGTGAAGTCAAGTGGGCTTTAGAAAGCATCACTAACAACAAAGCTAGTGGAGGTGACAGCATTCCAGCGGAATTACTCAAAATCTTAAAAGATGATGCTGTCAAAGTGCTGCACTCCATATGCCAGCAAATTTGGAAAACCCAACAGTGGCCGCAAGACTGGAAAAGATCAGTTTACATTCCAATCCCAAAGAAGGGCAATGCCAAAGGTTGCTCGAACTACCGCCCCATTGCACTCATTTCACATGCTAGCAAGGTGATGCTCAAAATCCTACAAGCTAGGCTTCAGCAGTGTGTGAATCGAGAACTACCAGATGTACAAGCTGGTTTCCAGAGAGGCAGAGGAACTAGAGATCAAATTGCCAACATTCGCTGGATCATGGAGAAAGCAAGAGTTCCAGAAAAACATCTACCTCTGCTTCATTGACTATGCTAAAGCCTTTGATTGTGTGGATCACAACAAACTGTGGCAAGTTCTTGAAGAGATGAGAGTACCAGACCACCTGATCTGCCTTCTGAGAAACCTGTATGCAGGTCAGGAAGCAACAGTTAGAACTGAACATGGAACAACTGACTGGTTTCAAATTGGGAAAGGAGTACGACAAGGCTGTATACTGTCACCCTGCTTATTTAACTTATATGCAGAGTACATCATGAGGAAGGCTGGGCTGGATGATTCTCAAGCTGGAATCAAGATTGCTGGGAGAAATATCAACAACCTCAGATATGCAGATGATACCACTCTAATGGCAGAAAGCGAGGAAGACCTCAAGAACCTTCTGATGAGGGTGAAAGAGGAAAGTGCCAAAATGGGCTTGAAGCTCAACATTAAAAAAACTAAGATCATGGCAACCACTCCCATCACTTCCTGGCAAATAGAAGGGGAAGACAAGGAAGCAGTGACAGACTTTATTTTCCTGGGCTCCAAGATCAGCGCAGATGGTGACTGCAGCCATGAAATTAAAAGACGTTTACTTCTTGGGAGGAAAGCTATGGCGAACCTAGACAACTTAATAAAAAGCCGAGACATCACCCTACCAACCAAGGTTCGCGTAGTCAAAGCTATGGTTTTCCCAGTAGCAATGTATGGCTGTGAGAGCTGGACCATAAGAAAGGCAAAGTGCCGAAGAATAGATGCTTTCGAATTATGGTGTTGGAGAAGGCTCTTGCGAGTCCCCTGGACTGCAAGGAGACCCAATCGGTCAATCCTCCAGGAAGTCAAGCCTGACTGCTCCCTGGAAGGACAAATCCTGAAGCTGAAGCTCAAATACTTTGGCCACCTGATGAGAAGAGAGGACTCTTTAGAAAAGACCCTCATGCTGGGAAAGATTGAAGGCAAAAGGAGAAGGGGGCGGCAGAGGATGAGATGGTTAGATAGTGTCACCGAAGCAATGAGCATGAAATTGGGCGAACTCCGGAAGCTAGTGGAGGACAGGGAGGCCTGGCGTGCTGTGGTCTATGGGGTCACGAAGAGTCGGACACGACTTAGTGACTGAACAACAACAAAAGGAGCATTGTCTTCAATTTCATTTGCCTATTGGATTTCTCTGAGCCTCGCTTTCTTTGGATTGAGGCTTCTGTCTTATGTTATGAAATCCCCCCCCCCATTAAGTCCAGGTTTTATGTAGTTGTCTATTTCACAACTTTTTAGTGCAGATATGGTTCAGTATGGAATAACCACAGTAATGGTACTAACTTACCTTCTGTTTCCTTGTTTCTTTTCAGTAGTCGTAAAATTTACAACCCAATACATTTCTTCCTTTTGCAGAAACAGACAAATGCTGTCTTCAGCAACATTTTTCATACCTGAAAAGAAACCTAAGATACTCTTCCACTCCTCAGCAGTATGGATAGTGTTTTTATTGCTTTTTTGTTGCTTATTTTGTCTTTCAGTTCAACTTTGTGGGGAAACTTTTGGGCCCGCGCGGCAATTCTCTGAAGCGCTTGCAAGAAGAGACATTGACAAAAATGTCAATATTGGGAAAAGGATCCATGAGGGACAAGGCAAAGGTAAACTGCTAGCTAAAGATCATTAGTGTCCCCTGTTCTGCTGTGTGCGCCTTTCTTTGCTGATCTTAGTATAGTCTGGGGAGAGTCAAAGCAAACACTAATCAAGGTGTATATCTTACCCCATCACCTTTTCAATTCTGCATGCATTCTGGTTCTCTTCCTCTAGTGTCTCCCTGTCTTCAGAGGAAGTCCCCAGTGTCAAGCCTTCTTTATGGATGGAGAGAGCTGACTGGAGCTAGACAAGATGGAAGTAGACACATGGCTGCCTCATGTCATCTCCCTTTTGTTGTTCCTTGGCAACACATTGCAGTTTGACACGTGGCTTAATATTGGTGGACTGTGAATTGTTTTGGCCCAGTTCTCATTCAATGGCTTCTACTTGTGGGGGTGGGCCAGCCAAAACAAAATGTTCCTCTACCGTTTTCCTCTAATGGACTTGACATACACAGGCTTTTCTGAATTTTGGCAGTTGAATCCCTCCTCTCCTTAATTCTGGATCATACTGGTGCCAGTTTCAAGGGTCGAATATTTAATGTATTGGATTATGAGTAGGGGATCAATATTTTCCTAATTATTACATGAAACAATGTAATTTTTAAGAGTTTTTGCACCCAGAGGTCTGCAAATCAAGGGTTTTTGATTCCTTCAAAGACTTGTAAAAACTAAAGTTTTTACAAGTCTTCTCACAGGAACAATGAATTTAAATCAGTCTTGTCTCTAATCACTCAGTTATCTTTAGGGACTTTGAGTTTATGCCTGGGTTAGTACTGTGGTGGGGAATTTTCCTTTTTTAGTAACATTTTTTTCACCATTGGCAGCAACAGCTTATCAGCAGTTGACATGTTTATAACTTTCTCACTGGCTGGCTCCTATTGGTTGCCATTTTAAAAGGACAAATTCCCCTCCAGAAAGGCTATTGGTACTTGAAAGTGCTGCTGAAGCTGCCTATGTGGCAAAAAATGGGTAAAATAAAGAGAATCCCTGCTGCTACTGTTAACAAAAAAGAGGTATGATTCTTCACCCCAGCCCTGAAGGTGGCCAAGAATATTTGCAAGTGAGTAAATTGCATAACAATGGCACAAATCCTTCCTAAACTGGAAGGTGGTAGTGGGGATCTGCACATTTTCCAGAAAACTGTCCCCAATTCTTCTTTCCACTTTAAAGGGGAGGTTTGAGGAGACATCTGAACAGTTGTGCAAGTGCTAGAACGATCCCCACCCCTTCCAAATTTCATGCTTTGGAATGTGTGCAATCTTAACAATTAAGTTGTTTGTTGAACGTGAAAGCTAAAAACCTCTTTCATGGCAAAATACCTGAATCATGGCATGCACACAGTTTTGTCTATCCCTTTGACTTAAACTGCCAGTGGTTTATGCTCAGAAGTAGATCTATATATGTGTTAAAAGCATAGCGAGTTGCCACTTAGATGATTAGTGGATGAGGCTATCTAAGCTCTTAATCATGCTAAATCCTACATTTATATGTGTGTGATAGAAGGGGTTCCCTGTTGGTTTTTTGAAAATCCTGAGCATAGCAGTGTTTGAAAAGTTCTTTTATGGCTATTGCTGATTTGCAACAATGCAGACTGGGATGTTGAAATCCCCTTGGTTTTGCTGGGCCTTTCAACCAAAATGTACTTATCTTTTTGCTTATCTATTGTATAAACAAGTGCTCAGGGTTTTCAGTGCTCCTTGATGTACTTGGCCATCACAAAATTAGTACAACTTTCTAATATCTCAAAAAACACTTCCTCTTGGAATCCTAGATGCAGCTTTTAGATAATCTTGAGCCTTGCGGGGTTGTTCACTACAATATCTTTTTTCCTGTGCTTTGTTTTGTATTAAATTATTCAGGAGACTGGGGCTTGTACTGCTTCCCAAGGGATATTATTATAGTCTAACAGATCTCACTGTTAAGGATTTTGTGATAGCTGGCTTCTATTTCTCTGTTCTACATTGATTTCTTATGAGTCCTGCACATCTTGACTCTGGACTTCTCTAAATTACTCATGAGGAAAAAGTTACCATTGTTCAGAACTCTATTTCATTACACACAAGTAAGGCAACCTGCGCTGAGACTCTTGAAATACAAATCATTTTGCAGCTTTGTCACAAATAGGGGAAAAAAAAGCAGCCAAATGGGTAATAGAGAGAGGCTTTAAGTATAGTGTGTGTGTGTGTGTGTGTGTGTGTGTGTGTGTGTGTTATTTTTATTACCAGCTTTGACAAGTTTCAGGCAGCTAATTATGGTGTGTTAATACCCTCTGCTCTGGATTTTCTAATCAACTAATCAGATTGCTTTGCTTTTCCATCCAATTTAGGCAGCCTGAATGCTCTAAATTTTACAACAAAAAGATTAGCAGCAATAAGCTGGTACTGATTGTCATTTCTAAGTAACTTGTAATTACAATACACCAAGAGCAAACATGTGAGAGCTTTTTAAGAAGTCAGTCAAACTTCTGTTTGTATACCTAGTCAGAAGAAAGTATGAGAGTATTATTAAGCATGAGAATAATTTAATGCTTGGTAAATAGAACATTATAAGTATCTTAATGTGTCACAGTAGCGCTTCAAAACCAAACATTCCTCCTTAGATAAGCAGAACTCCAACTCACAGTTCCTGTGGTGTGACGGAAGTTGTCCATGATAAGAACATAAGAAGAGCCCCGCTGGATCAGGCCAAAGGCCCATCTAGTCCAGCTTCTTGAATCTCAGTGGCCCACCAGGTGCCTCAGGGAGCACACGAGACAACAAGATGGTTGCATCCTGTTGCCACTCCCTTGCACCTGGCATTCTGAGGTAGCCTACTATTAATGTAAGGAGGTTGCACCACCCATCATGGCCTATTATATACCCACGATGTACTTTTCCTCCAGAAATCTGTCCAGTCCCCTTTTAAAGGCACCTAGGCCAGATGCCATCACCACCTCCTGTGGCAACCATATGATCTCATTCAGAGGCCCATAGCTGGGCCTTCTGGAACTCATTTGCCCCCTTCCCTAAATTTAGGCTTTCATATTTGCTTTATTCACTCAATATCCCTCTTTAAGTTAACAAGTATGAAGAAACATGTACAAGCAGTATTCTACCAGTTTGCTCAGGAAGACTTAACTCCTGCCTTTCAGTGTTCTGGCCAGCAGGATGATTGATCAGACGTTTAATAAAATAAGTGAACAGGCCCACCCCACCCTGCTGCAGTGACCTGACACGATGTGCTGTGATTACCTCAAGTGTTATCCCGGGTTGATATTGTCTGTCTCATCTCTTTTGAGATGAAATGTGGGGCAGCCGGATGGGGATCACTGATATGCTTATCTTGGATGCTTGTCCTCTTCACTTCAGTTTACCTTGTGGGTAGCAAACTTCTCCACGCTGACTATTTGCATTCCACAAGAGTCAGCAGCCTCTGCTGGTTATCTCTGCTTGCATCTTGGGTTGCCAAGCAACCGTGGTAAAGAAAGACCAGGGCAAAAAGGGCTGGATAGGGAGGAACTGAGGCAGAAGAGCTAGAACAGTACGTGATGAACATGAAGCCAAAGTTCTAATTTCAGTTCTGGCTTCTGAGGTTTTTTTAAATGCACTGGTCATTTTGAGGGAGATAGTGAACTATGGGAGGTGAGAGCCAGAGCTGCATGGAGTCTGATGGATCTCAGCAGGAATCTGGCATAGTTGAACCCGAACCAGTTATCCACCAGAACTAGTTTTGCTACTGCCTAGTTAAGAGGGCAATAAGATAGAAGAGCAACTATCTATGGTATCAGGAAAATTGGAAAGCTAGAATTTCTTGTGTTGCAAATTAAAAGAATTCTAGCTAGATGCTCTGCCCCATATGTATACCATGCAGAGAAATAGGCAGTTTTTTGCACACAGAATCTGGTTTTTCTGGATGGGTTCAGCATATGCTATACTATATACCTTAACCCATCACATCCCCAGAAAAGATTTAAAAACAACAAAAACAAATGCTTTCTCAGGTATGGAAGATGAGTAGGTAGAGGTATTTGGAAATTTTTTTTACTCAGAAGTATGCCCATTGTGTTCCGTAATACTGAGGTTGTAATCCTATTTTACTCACTGGAAGCCAACACCTCTATTAATAAGTGACTTTGTGAGCCCATTCACAAGAGTGGATATCCTTTGCAGGATGAGAAAATTGCTCTAAATCCACCCACAGTTATGAGAGCTGGTATTTCATACCTGATCCACAGTGGTTAATTCAGCACCATTTTTGTTCCCTGCACATAGTACAGAACAAAAGAGAAATGTCCCCTGGCTCCACAAACGTACAACACATCCAGATAAAAATTGAACAGTGTAAAAACGAACACCAAATATTCCACCAATAAAACTATCAATAAAATCAAATTGTGCAAAAGATTACATGATGTAATATAAACAAGTGCATGATATGATAGTGTCTTCATAAATCTGAAGAACTGTCTTGTAGAAGGAGACCTCAAGGGCAGGACTTGCTTGACCCAGTGTTCTGAAACTACAGGGATATAGATTTTTGCTAGACTTTAAGAAGAATTCCTTTACTGTAAGAGCTGCCTGGCATTGGAACAGTCTCCCTCATGGACTCTCATTGAAAGTTTTCAGACAGATCTGGACAGTCCTCTGTCGGTGATGTAGAGCAGTCTGCACTGGAGAGGAGAGTGTACTAGCTGACCTCCGAGATCCTTTTGAAGGCTAATGTTCTGTGATGGTTATTTTTCATTCAAAAACATGATGTATTTAAACCATCAGTAGAAGTATCAGCAATCTGAAATACAGAAATACATATGCATAATACATATACAGAATACATATGCGCCTTTAACTTGTATGAATTTAAGTATGCATGCTCAGCAGAGAGAGAAAAATAGTGTGACAGAAGCCTCCCATTCCACTCACTTAACTATATGCCCCAAAGTGAGCCTGAGAAGGAATCTGCTATTTTCTCAGTTGTCTCAGTTCCTGCGCGTGTCCCATAGGTACAATTTTAATTTTGAAGGAGGTAGTATTTTTCTGATTTAAGGTAGTTTTGACTATACAGTCAGACCTTGATATCTACAGGGGATCTGTTCCTGGACCCCCTGTGGATCCTGAAAACTGAAGATAGTGAAATCCATGGTCTGGTTTGATATGACCTCTGGATCTCTGGCCATGTTTGGATGTGTTCTGAAGCCCACAGAGGCTGCATGTAGCCTTTAAGTGCCTCAGAAAACCCCTGGAGGTATTGAAAGGGCGCTTTTGGTTTTCATAACACTGGCCTCTGTGGACCTCGGAAAGCCTATCAGACATGATCAGGGAACACCTCTGGTCAGGTCCAACCATGGGTTCAGAACCCAAATCCACAGCTAACGAGACCAGATCTGTATGCAATTTCCCCCTTACGCACCTAACCTTTGTGTAAGATGCGACTCAATTGTATACACAAGTTGAAAAAATCCCAGTGGGTAATTCCTTCTGGAGTCTGAATTCTTATACAAACTTTTCTGGGAGTAAGCTCCATTGAACACAGTGGGACTTACTTCTGAGAAGGCATGCATAGATAGGATTGTGCTGTCCGTCAACTATCTACAATAAATCTGTGCTAAATGCATTTTGATCAGCTAGCTATTTTCATTGTTTTGATGCTATATTTAAACTGCACCAGTTTTATTGGCGGGCTGTTTTAATACATTTGTTTTGCTCTGCATAATGTTTGCCTAGTACCTAGTTTTCAGAAGGATATTGCATGTGCACATGTTGAATTCATTTGCCTGTCATGGGTAATTGTTAATAGAGTTCTTCATTAATCTTTCTAATTTTAAAACTAGTGACTATAATCTGGGTCTGAATGATTCTGAGTTCTGGCATTATATGAAAGGATGAAAAAGCTCCCACTCTACTGTATGTGATGTCATGTCATGTTCCTTGTTTGATATGAAAAACTGACTGTGAACCACACTGTACTCTAGTCCCTGGTAGGCATGTGAATTGCAGTGGCATTGCATTTGCAGTGTATTTCTCCTGGGCGAGTCAGTGAAAGTATGTATAACTGTATGGTCAAGTAGCTTCATAACTTCGTACATGCTTTTGTGCTATCTGAGGCCATTGGTTCAATATTTGATACAAATTATGAGTCAATAGGCTTTTTCATAGTGAGCTGTGTAGCAAGCAGCTACTTGAGAGTCCTCATACTGATCCCAATGCCTTACATTTAATGAAAGCTGGTCATCTTGACAAATAAGTACTTCTCATGGAAGCTGCTTGGAAGTATGAATAGCCAGGAAACCCTAGTGGTTGATGAAATTCATAGCTCGGTGTTCTAGTACATTAAAGTATATACAGGTGTGCCCTGGTATCTGATTCAGTATCCACAGATACTGGGACACCTATTAAAAGAGAGCCTTTTAAAAAGATTAAAAAGGGGAACATCAAACAAATCTTTTTTTTTTTTTACTTTGTTGCATCAAAGCTTTTGAAAAGGCATCCCCAGTATTCATGGTTTCAGATATTCCCAGGGAGGTCCAGAATGGAATCCCAGCAGATACGGGGGCATGCCTGTACAAATGTTTGACTCCTCACAGTGTACACTGCTTAATTAGAGGTGTGCATGTATATATTCACTGTTTGTAATGGGTAAAGTGGCCTTTACTGTGACTTTTCAACTCTGGTAGTGGATAAGTCTGAAAGGGTTGGTATCAGATCAGTGTGAGATTGGAAAACATACTTAGAATAATGCATAAGCTCTAGTGGTGGGATACCTCTTCTATCAGAAGGTGTTGGCATCCCATCTACATCCTACACATCTGAACTTGTAGGTCTGTTCTCTGGGCATATGCTCCTGTATAAAATAGATTAGAAAACCTGAACAATTAAAGTTATGTGATTAAAACTGAATGTGTCAGTTGCAGCATTATGTCTACTTCCAGCATTGTTTAGTACAATAAATAAAAACAAAACTGCCTGCCATGCAGACTTTTTTATTCTTCCCACCACCCCATGATAATTTTATATAAAACTCTTCTGTCTTTCCAGGAAGAAGAATTGAGGAAAAGTGGAGAAGCAAAGTACTTCCATTTAAATGACGACCTGCATGTGTTAATTGAAGTGTTTGCTCCACCAGCAGAAGCATATGCTAGAATGGGACACGCTCTGGAAGAAATTAAGAAATTTCTCATCCCGGTTAGTACATATTGTAAATCGTATTTTGAAATTCACTGTACATTAAAAAGAGCTTCAACCTTTCCAGAAGGTATGTTTTCTGAGCTGGAATGTGCATGTAATTTGGAGATTCGCTTGGTCAACACTTCATCTTGAAGTTAATTTGCTCTTGTTGGGGCATGGCTTCCTTTCCTACCAAGAACATGGTGGTGTATCTTCAAGTCCACAAAGGCACCAGCTGTCACTGGAAAGAGTTCTGGCATATGTTGTGCTGTTGCACAGAGTTCTGTCCTGCCACAGCTAGAAATATAATTGTAACCCAGAGCCATTTGGGAATCATGGAAGACAAATAGGTTTATTATTGTGTATGATTTTAGGTTAAGCAGCAACAAACTGTTCTTGATCTTATATCAGTTCCCCTCATGTTTTTGGAATTGTTCTTTGAAGTACATTGCAACAGGGGGTAGTGACTGCCAGTAGCATGTCACAAACACAGCAGCACCAGGGAGTATGGACCAAGCCTGGCAGCTGCTCCAAGCAATAAGTGGCCTGTCCACATAACAACAGGGAATGGATTCCTGTTGCCACCAGTAGGTTCACATGGGTGGGAAGGGAGGCAGGAGGAAATGAAATGGGAGGCAACAGGAACAAGGAGGTGGGTGGATTAGGTCCAGGAACCTTGTAGTTTTGGCGGCAGCTATGCCTGCCAAATCTGAACCTCCTTCCCAGGCCTGA
Source organism: Lerista edwardsae (assembly GCA_029204185.1). Classification (NCBI taxonomy): domain Eukaryota; kingdom Metazoa; phylum Chordata; class Lepidosauria; order Squamata; family Scincidae; genus Lerista; species Lerista edwardsae. The sequence continues at coordinate 7,576,794 of JAJKFI010000036.1, read as the reverse complement.
TCTGTCTTTGCAGTTCAAGGTCCATTTGCACTAGCTATAGAGTTGGCACAAGTTAGGGTTGACCCATGGTGGCTGCTGAGGCTTACCCTGGGGTGAGGTAAGAAATGGACTCAACATGCTGAAGCTCCTCTGTAGGAAACTCAGCCCAGAGGGTGGGCTGCTGTGAGATACAGGAAGCTGGGCTAGATGGGCCTTTGGCCTGATCCAGCAGGGCTGCTCTTACGTTCTTATAAGCCACACAGGGAGTTGCATAAAATTTAACTATTATTGTTTGCCTGTAAACTGCTTTGTGAACTAGTGTTGAAAAAGCAGTATATAAATACCGTTGATTGATTGTTAAATTGGTCTGTGAGTTATGAGTCAGAATGTCCTTGGTTCAAATCTCACTTCTCCCATGAACTCACTATGTGGCCATAGGCAAGTCACTCCCTCTCAGCCTCGGCTCCCCAGCTGCAAGATGGGAATAATACTTGTCATACAAGGTGGTTGTAAGGCAAGCAAGTACACAATTGTTGATAAATATAATTCTGAAAAGGAATGGGCATGGATTGTAGGTGTATCAGTGGCTACTAGCTATCTAGTAAACTTCAATAGACAGAAGTAACCTATGTCTGACTGCCAAAGTCAGCTGGAAACAAATAAAAGCTGGAAACAAAGTCAGCTGGAAACAAAGGACACTAATCACTTATGAGACTCCAGTGGTAGCTGGCTGATTGACTTCAGTTGGAAAAAGAATATTGGAGGAGATGGAACTTTGATCTGATCCAGCAAAACATTTTTCATTTTCTTACCATCTGCAAAGTCAGCTGAGAAATAATGGATAAACCGAAGTGGGCAATGATGTACAACCAAAACAATATCTGCTCAGATCAATAGATGGCCATTAATTAAAGAAATGTATGCATAAGAGGAGGTTTCCTACGATTAATGGAAGAGAGATATAGGATTAAAACTGAACCCATCAGCAGACATCAAAGATGATCTTTCAGCATTCTAGGCATGCTAGATCTATACAGTAGGTCAGTGGTTCTCAAACATTTTAAACTGGAGCCCACTTTTTAGAATGGCACTCATATTGGGACCCACCAGAAATGATGTCATTAATCTGGATGTGATATCATAGCTGGAAGTGGCATCAAGCAGGAAGTCCCGTAAGTATCATTGTAACATAATAAAATGACACTCCTGAAATGCAAACTGGCATTCTTGGACTGCAGCAATTGCACAACCATGAAACATCCCTGACAGAAAGCAAGATTAGGACAAAATGTTTAAAAGTACTGAATTAAAACAATTAAAAAAAAAAAAAAACCTCACTTGAAAATTAGGTTAAAACTCACAAAAGGAATACAGCAAGAGTAAGGACTGCAGTTTCCAAGGTGGCTGCTCCACCTTGTGTTCCGCAACCCACCTGACATCAGGTCGCGACCCACCAAGTGAGTCCTGATACACAGTTTGAATAACACTACAGTAGTATCCTTGCCTCCAAAATCATTGTAAAATATTACAATCCATGTGTCCTGTTATGCCTGCCTCTGTGCAGGCAATGCCCCGTGATCCAACCAGGGACACCAGCAGTTTAAACCTGGCAACTCTCACTATGATCCTGAATATGATATGGTCCCTCCCAGAACAGAACTTAGCTCAATGGTAGAGTGCATACTGAGTATTATCAATACCAACAATTACACATTAAATGAATGCATAATAGTAAAGGCAGGGTGCCACTTCATCATGCTGCAAATTCAGAGCAAGGCAAGGCAACCCTTTTTCAATGGCTCTGAGTCAGGCCCCTCTGAAAACTAGCAAGTTGGCTGCTTGTTTTTTTCCCTGTTCTCCCCCACCCCCAGGTATGTCATGCACATCTTTGGTAGCACCTGTATCTTTTGATTTTGTATTAGGATCATCTTATTTTGCTAGCCACAACTGAGCTCCATGTTAATGTTTAATACTTGCTGGCATGCTGGTGTTTGTACATTTGACCTTGTCGAAAAGAAAATAGAATCCAGTCTGGTTAGTGCATTGTAGTGGGGGAGGGACGATGTACATTCATTTGGGATGCCATCCAAGGGAGTCCTTGGGCTGACGCATGTTGTCTGCATAAGGCTGATTAGACCAGCGCCAGGGTTTAGGAACTGGTATAGATTGCCCAGGATAGGCCCACCTCCTTCCCAGGCCCCATCTGTCTCCCTGACCACCCTCCTCAGGCCCAGAAAGGCCTCTGTTCAGCACCTCTGCCACCCATTCCCCACTCCTGGCATGGCTTTGGCACTGCTGAGCTAGAGCATGCCCTTTATGGCACAATTGTGACACTCGGAAGCTGGCACAAGGGACGTGTGCTGGCTTGCGGCAGCTTCAGGATTGCACTGCCTGGTATTTATTCCAAAGCCCAAGTGGACTACTACTTTCCCACAACAGTGCTGAAGACTTTTATCTTGAAAAATCCAACCTGTTCATCCAGTTGTATCACTTACGTACTGTGAAAAATACAAAATCCTTTCAGGATTGCTAGAATTTTGCATAAATTCCTTTAGTGGGGAAGGAAGCCCACACAGAGCAAGGATTGGAATAAGATGAAAGGCACTAGATTGGACTCCGTCATCCCTGTTACTCTTTTCACACAACGCCATCAAACTCAATTATAGAATCTCCTGGAATAGAAATTGAACTCTCAAGTACTAACATTAGCTCACTTATCTATTTTTTGTGTCCTGGCTGAGGAAGAGTGCGGCGTCTTTGAACAGGAAGGAATGTTCATCTCTTTGAAGTTCTCCATACACTTGAGAGGCTCTCTGCAACCTGTGAAATAACTTTGTTTTCAATTCTGCAATACTCTTGAAAGAAACTCAGTGGAGAGTAGAAGAATGTACTGCCTATGTTGTATTTACTGTTTAGAGCTCCTGGCTGAAAATTTTTTTCCTCACTCCTGGGTGTTTGAACACTTCTCAAAGGATCCACCGAGACAGAATTAAACTATTCAAGGTTATATACCAGATACTGCAACCTCATGCTAGAAATGCCTGCCACAGTATTGTATTCTGCTTGGGGCTGGTTTACATAACCATCTTGATACGTGTTTCTACTTAGAATCTGTCTGAAAATACGGCTGAAATTTTGTGCCCAGTGACTGGATCGTGATCCCAGTCTTTTGAGTATCTCTGTCACTTCTCTCCACAGTCATTGCAAACATGGTCCATAGCACCAGGCATTGTGGAGAGTAGAGCTGAATGTCTTGACTTATGCTGTATTCTGTATACTGGTGCCCTGGAATGCATAAATCGTAATGTTGCGCAGGTCTATCTTTAGTCAGGGTGGTGGCACTAAAGGCGAATGGATGTTGGCTGTCTTTATGCCTTCATGCACTCATAGTACAGCTTGCTCTGTGCTCACTACAGTCACACAGCAGAGTTTTTATTTAGATGCTTTAAAAAAAAAAGGGATTCAAGTTTTTTAAAGGATTGAACCAAATCAGTTGAGGCTAGATTGGAGGACTATTCTTAACTTAAATGAAACCTCCATGTGTGGAATCAAAATATGACTGTGTAGCAGCTGCTAGGGAAGAACAGGAGAAAGGTATCCTCTTCAAGCCCTGTTTGAGTACTCGGAGTCATGTGGATGGCAACTACTCTGAGAAATGGAATGCTGAACTATGTGCTCTGATCCAGCAAGGCAATCATTGTGTTTTTAACACTTGCCCCAAGGCACAGCCTGAGCTTCCGGTGGGGACACAGAGTACTAATCTTGGCAACAGTTTAGTCACAGCTGAAACGCCAGGATTTCAGGGTTTTCCTACTCTGGTGGGAATTACCTTTTTGTTTCAGATCTCTTTTCACTTCTCCTCACTTGTACACTAAAAACCAGGGGCCTCCATACTGGCATCCGAGGAAAGCCTTCCCCGTCGTGAGCGGTGCTGATGGTTCTGTTGCACAGCCACTCCATTTTCTAGCCAATCAGCTGGCAGGGATCTGGTGCCATGTGGGCATTTGCTTCTATTCCTGGGCATCCCAGAAGGCTGTGCAGCAGGACGCCAGGCATAGAAGCGAATGCCTAGAGTGTCCCTGCCTGCCAATTGGCTGGAAAATAAAGTGGCTGCATGATGGAATGAGCTGTGCTGCTTGGGACAGGAAAGGCTTTCCCTGCACACAACAGTCCATGATTTGGAGACAGCTGCTAAAAACAAATGGTCACGTGAGTTGTAAAACAGTCTGTACAAGTTCTGCATCCCCACTTTTATTAATGTTCATGAGATATTTGCAACCAAAACATTTTAAAGTATGTGGTAGTAAAAGTGCCTTTTGGAGATGACTGACTAGTCTTTTTTTCCTTCCTATCTAGGACTATAATGATGAAATCAGGCAGGCACAACTGCAGGAATTAACGTACCTAAATGGAGGCTCGGAAAATGCGGAAGTTCCAGTCATTCGAGGAAAACCTCCTTTGCGAGCAAGAGGAGTACCAGCCCCTGCTTTGGCAAGGTAAGCAGTGCTTAATGTCTACATCACCTTTTTCCAAGTGAGTGAAAGTGCTTCTTATAACCTTATTTTATGCCTCCTTGTAATTGCTTGGCTACACTTTCAGATGGATTTACATCCTTGTAGATGAGGAACTATGGATGAATGATGTAATCATCCATGATTGCCTGGGAAGTCGGGTAGGGAGGAACTATAGCTTAAAGATGAAAAACCTGCTTTGTGTGGACAAGTTTTCATGTTCTATTGCTGGAAGCATCTCCAGGCCAGCTAGGGAAATACCCCTGCCTGAAACTCTGGAAAATCACTGCTAGTAAGTGTAAATGATATGGAGTTGATGGACCAGTGGTCAACGCTTTCTATGGTAGATTCAGATGTTAACTTGTTGATTTTGAGGTTGATGAGGACTTCTACCAAACCATTCTGCATGTGTTCCAATAGGCCTCATTCCTCCATGGTAATGATCTTGTTTGTTGCTGTTATAAAAATGTATGTATATTAAGGAGTAATATTCAAGGAACAAGGAAAGGTAAGGTACCCTATCCGGCCTTTTATGGAGTTGTCTTATCCTGGGTCAGGCTCTTGGTTTTTAGCACCTCCTAGAAAAGTTCTTAGAACCTTTACTGACATGTCTTTAGAATTCAAAAATTTTAGAATTCAAAACTGCACCCAAATACTTTTACATTTTTGCCTTGGGGCGCAACTCAAAGTCTTTCTCCGGCCAAGATTTGCCTGAGGTACTCTACAGTAATAAAGCCATAACACAATAACTTTATCTGAATAAAAACGCAGAACACCACATTTTGGTGCTTAAGATATTTTCAAAAAAAAAAAAAAATTCCAGTTAGAAATAATACTGTGGGTGCATCTGCTGACACTATCTTAATATCACCTACATAAAGGTAAAGGTTTCCCCACGACTGAATGGTCTCGTTGTGACCAACTGTAGGGGGCGGTGCTCATCTCCGTTTCAACGCCTGTAGAGCCAGCGTTTTGTCCGAGGACAAGCTTCCGTGGTCATGTGGCCGGCATGACTATACGCCGTAGCGCACGGAACACCATTACCATCCCACTGAAGTGTCCCTATTTATCTATTGCATTTAGGTGCTTTCAAACTGCTAGGTTGGTAGGAGCTGGGACAAGCAACGGGAGCTCACTCCATCGCACAGTCTTGAATTCCCAACCATCCGGTCGGAAAGCCCAACAGCAGCGGTTTAACCCGCTGCACCACCACATCCCACTACGTCACCTACTTAGGACACTTTAAAAGCATTTAAAATTGCTAAAAATGAGAAATCTGAATGAGAATAAACACAACATCTTTCTGCCTTTTAAATCATGAAATCTGCAAAAATCAAACACCCCTGCTGATTACTAAGACCTCTCTAAATGAAGAGATTGCAGCTTGACTCAGTTCATTTCATCATACAAAAACACAATTCAATTAGCATACAGCTTCTGTCTTTGTCTTTAAGAACTCATGTTGATATCTGTATGGCATCTTCTTCTGCTTCCCCCCTCACCCTGTTTCAGTTAAGAAACCACAATCAGACTACAGCCTGACTGTTTATGAGAGAGTTTGCATGATGAAATACGGTGGGGAATGCCGTAATCGGGCATCCGAAATAGGAACCACGTCAACACCCTTAGTAGACTTGCATCTGTTTTTATTACGTTTCTGATAGGTCTATAAAGGTTGCCAAGATACCCCTCCTGCTAATTCTTCAGAAATATGGTTTCACCCAGTATAATTGGGCCAAGTTTCTGCTTATTTTCACACTTCTCCCTCCTTGTGCACGTCTCCTGCCTATCTCCGCTTCCATTTAGCATTGGACTGAAATATGGTTAGCATTATGCCTTCATAATTGTTTTTACTAACCAGACATTGTGTCAAACCAAGGCTTCCAACTATTTTTATTTTTCACAAGTTTATATATGGCCAAGGATCCTCTCCAAGGATCTCAATGAGGTAGTGTACATGATTCCTTCTCTCCTTTTGTCCTCACCAGAAGGAGAGGTAGATGAGGCTGAGAGATAGTGACTGGCCCAAGGTCACCCAGGAAACTTTGTGACTGAGCGGGGATTTGAACCTGGATCTTCCAGGTCTACAAACAACACCAGAACCACCACCCTATTCTGCCTCTCTCAGAACTCAGAAACTGCACTGAGAGGCTGCCCAGCAGCTGCTGAAGCTGGTATAACATAGGCAAGGTGCCCAAATCATCTGGTGCCAATCAAAATTCATGCTTTGGCACCAGGGAAGTTGTGTTGGATTGGGCTGTGAGTAGCTTAATCTGCTTTTGTGAATTTACGCTGCTCGAGTGTAGTGTGTGGTTTGACCATCAGCTGTCATTTTTACAAAATGTTACTGGCCCTTTATGCCTTTTGAAATCTCAGGAACATCTTTGCATTTAGTAAAATGGAATGTGCATATGTGGAAATATGCATGACTCTGGATTGTGAAACCACGAGGTTTTGGAAAGGATTTGAACATTAAAAGATTAACATTTACACATAGAACAGATACTGTCTTTCTGTATAAGCAGGTTTTAAATTATGTTCCTTTTTCTTTGCACTACTTTAAAACCTATATTTATTCTGGGGCAGAGTTCCTCTCTGGTTAAAGGATGAGGTGGAACAAAACAAGAGGCAAATAAAAGGCATGAGCAATTGATCCAATCAGTTGAAGTGGCTGGAACAAATTGGATTGGTTCCCAAAGCTGTCTGCACCCATTAAGAGGGTTAGAACCATCTAGGAAGCTGAACATGAGAGGCAGGTAAAGGCATTCCTGAGCTGAGCAAGGCTTCTCTTGTAAATCTTAGTGGGCCAACAGACTGGAATGTTTCCTCATGGAAGACTTAAAATTGTCTTTAAATGTCTTGCACACTGTTTCTGTTGTCATTCTATAATTGCCTGTGCAGAATATGAATAAGAAGCATTCATGCCAGCGTTTTCTAACCGATGCATTTAACATTCCGTTTAATAAACCTTATATTCTGCTGTTCCTCAAACATGGAAGTTGGGATGTGTGCTGAGGTTTCTACTGTGGCACCCGTTTGCATGTTATGTGTGGAAACCAGCCCTCCAAACCAGCAGCTTTAAGCCATGGCTCGTTAGTCACTTTCTGTTTGCCTTCTACCCATTGAATGCTGGTTAATCAAACCTCATTTGAAGTTTGGCCACCTTCTTGTAGCCAGCCATTCTTAGCACGTCATGCACGCTTATAGCCACGTCTGTTATTTACTTGTTTGGCTTGATATGCCCCTTGGAAGAAAAGTGGAATAAAGTAGTTCATAAATAAGAATTGCTAAATATTAATCTTGGAACCTGTAGGAACACCAAAGTTGGCAGATGTCCTGCTTATGCTTTCTTTGTGTGAATCACAATTGTCTTTGATCATCTTCTTAATTTGATGCCAAACCCTTACTGGACATCCTTGGCAAAGCATGTGTATCTCAAGGGTGCTTCTAAGTGACAGCAAGAATATGAAGTCATGAACTCTGAGGCGCATCTTAGATTGGGAAATAAGGCAGCTTCACATCCCTATCAGCAAATAGGGATATGAAGTGAAGCCACATGGCCTTATACATTGGAATACTTGAATTATACTAGGAGCAAATACTAACATGTAGTCAATGGGAAGCAAGACCACAGTGATTCAGAAGAGCCTCCTGACAGCTGGGAACAGCTGTTGCTGTAAAGTGCAGTAGCTGCTGCCTCTGCTGCGGAAGCAGTCGGGCCTCCCCATCATTGGTGGTGGTGGCCTGGAGTGGGGAAGCCCTCTGCTGGGCTGGATAATGCACAGGAGGGGCTGCTGCCAAGAGGGGGAGGAGGGGCTTTTTTTAAAGACTCACAACCCAACCCTAACCAGTGCCAATGCAGTGGGGCCAGTGCAGCCATGAGGTGATCTGTGTATGAATTGAGCCGGCTGGAAGTCTCAAGATAAGGGGAAACCCAGGGAAAGCCCCAGCCACTGCAGTGGGTCTACTCGAACCTGAGCATGCTAATTCCCTGGCCCAGGTCCAAGCAGATCCGTGTCAGCAGATCTGGCGCGTCTGCTGCTGATCCTGCCCCGTCCCAGGCCGATCCACCTCCTCTCTGCCCCTACATCCCTCCCCTTCCTTGCCCAACCCCTGCACTGATCAGAGCACCTTTCAACTGCCCTGGCGTGCATGCCTGCCTCCCAGTCTGGATACAGTGTTCACAACATTGGGTAGAATTAGGCTGTAAGGTTTTTAATATCAGAGATTTGTTATTTTGTTTGCTAAAGGGAGAAATGACTAAATTCCAAATAAAAATTGGCTTTTGGTCATTGCACCATGGTTCTCTGGAGAGAGAGAGACAGACATATGGTTGCAAGTGGTACACACATTAGACATTATTTGAAATCTGTAAAACATCTTGTATTCATGTTGATGTATGCTATATACTTGGAGGTTGATGAAGTTGGAGATTTTAGACTCCCCAAAAGGTTTTTGATGATGATTGCTTATTGAGATGAGAGGGACATTTCATCAGTCCATCACTGGGATATTTGCATACTAATTCCAAGTAATGTGTCTCATTATGACATTGCTGAATTATCTCCTGGGCAGATATGACTGTTTTACAAATGAGATTACCAATTAAACAACCAAAATCATCATGCAAACAAATGTAGCTTGCTGCCATACATTCTTGTTGGTTAGTAAACATTTATGTATTCTTGTGACGTAAATTGCACACTTTTCATTTAAAATATATAAAGATGTTTGGGACTTACTGGCTATAGTTTGGTACTGAGAATGTACTCAGGAGAAGCAGCCTATTAATCCTTGTTACTATGCGACTGTGCTGCTACTCTTGAGCAATTTCCTAATAGTAGAGGCATTTGTATCCAGTGAGTAAGATAGGATTACAGCCTGTGCCTCACTGAACACAATTGGCTGAGTAAAATAACACCATTTTCAAATACCTCTTTTAGAAATGCATGTTCTAGAGCAGCAATTTCCAACCAAGCATTTTTGCTGCAAATGGTCCCCAAGGTTGGGGGAGGGTCATTTATTAGTAGGGCAATTGGGGGATATAAGCCCCTCCCTTTCTGGCAGCGTGGTGTACCTTGCCAATTGTAAAAAAAACTGAAGTGCCTCAACAATTTTAGCACCTTGTCAGTGTGCTGTGAAATGAAAAAAGGTTCAAAATTGCTGTTCTAGAATCAACTAGATAGCTCTTCACTGTGATGTAAGCACCTCCCACCCTCATATCTTTTGCGAGTTGACGGGGGCTATGCAGACTGCTTGCTCCCTTTTATTATCACACCTGCTCTGAAACACGTAGGTATTAACCTACATGTGTTCCCAAGCAAGTGCATTAAGGAATTCTTGACTGTCGTGGCACACTGAATTTATAGTTGTGGGAAAAAAGGAAAGGGGGAATCTACAGGTCACAGTTTATTTGGGATTGCTTAACAAAAGTAGAAGCGGGGTATCAAAATAAATGGGGATGCCAAAGGCATAATAATGGTGAAACAAAGGCAAGACCATAATACAAATGAGGCAAATAAACAAGCAATAGTCCCATTGAGAATGAACTCGTGTGTGCATGGGCGCTCACTTGCGTAAAAATATCTATATGGGAGATGGGAAGGGCAGGATGAGAAGAGGGGTAGGAGTTTGATTTCTGGGGAGGAGAGATGCGCTCATACTAAGGTTGTTTATTCAGGAGTTCTGTGTAAGTGAGATTTTGAGAGAAACTGGCTCTAGAGTGAGTGAGAAAAAGAAAGCCAGGTGTGAGGCCAAAGGAAATGGAAAGATGCAGGAGTGGAAAGTGGAGGCAAACAGGAAAGGAGGTCTAAATTGTCTTGCTATTGGCTCTTAATGAAGAGCCACCATTTTGCTCACCATTGCAAGGACTCTTAATCAATGCCTCTGAGCAGGGTGATGGCTTTCATTCTCATGCAGACAAAAGGTTCAGTTCTGTAGCTCCAAGATCTGGCTACATTGGTTAAGGGGCTCCTATTCTAGAAAGCATGGAAGATCATTCTCTGGCTGAAAGAGAAAAAGATGTCACAGTCAGTGGACTACATGCAAATAGTTTAGAGGGGTTATTGACCAAGATGACCTGACCGATCTGCTGCAAGTTTGTATCTGCAACTCGGATAGCCAATCCTAAGCTTTGCTGGTGCAGCCACGTCACACAGTCTGTGGTGCATTCAGTGCAGCTGAGGATCAGGCTGGAGGTATATACTCTGGGTAAGGGGATATATTTCAGCTTACCCCGAATAAAGCTCCAGCCACCTCAGTCGGGCTTCTTGGATCCAAGCCAGGCTTTTAGCTGGTCAGGTCCAGGAAGCCTGTTATAGTGCCCTTGGTCCAGAAGAGAGAGAACAGCAAGGGGTGAGGGATGCAGGATTCTGTGGCTGGGCAGTGACGTTTGGTGCTTCAAGAGAGAACCAGAACAGTGATCAGGAGGAATGAGGCAACAGTCAACTTCAACAAGCAACAGAGAGCTGTTTTGACTGTGAGGTGTTATACTGTGGCGTAACTGACTACTCCAACTACAGGCTTGGAGATACAATTTCAAATTGTGGAACTCTGACCAGGTTTTTCATAGGGCTTTTCCCCATAGTCCTTCCTTTCTTTGAGACTTTCTGGCTTTCTATTGTCTTGTATAGTTTAGTCTCTGGTTGGGTTGTTTGTTGACTCTCACTTTCTGAGAGTTTGACTCCCTGGTCTTTTGGGAGATAATTATGTTGAAGCTGGAGCAACGGGCTCTTCCTGGCATTAACAGCAGAGTTTGGACACCGGCCTTGTCCAAGGCAAGAGCAGGACAAATTCAGTCAAGAGGGTTTGGTATCTTACTGGATTGAGCCCATTGCTATTATATGTGGAAGTTGATTTGCACAGGGCTTCCCAATACCCTAAGAATGGACTAATCGGGATGGATATTTGAGGCAACCAGAAGGAGGCACTTTAACCAGAAAGAGGTTCACTGGCTCACTCAGTCTGGCCAGGCCTTGCCCAAAATTTGAGTCATTGGCTAAGACTGCCCCGCTGCTGGGGGCCAATTCATAATCCGTTCTAAACCTGATCATGTCACTTCTGTGCTATTTTACACTTCAAATTATTATATTGCATAGTAGGCACTTCGGTACAGGAAATAATATGCAGCTTGCGTTCAGGTACACCTGTGATCACATAACGGCACCGTCAACTGTTTGGCTGTATGCATGTCGAAATCCAGTGACACACCACAAGTACAGGCTGATCCTAATTATCCACAGATTTGACACAATCCTGAAGCCTCCAAGGGTGACCACAGCTGTGCTTTCGGTTGGGTCCAGAGAATTTTCTGAGCTTGGATGGAACTTTCTGAGCTTGGATGAATTTTTCCAGCTTCAGGATGGAACTCCTGATTTTCAAGGAAAACTGGAAGTTGCGTTTTGGTTTCTCCAATAAATAGGAAGTTGTGGGGGGGGGGGGTTTGCCGAAACAGCCACTCTGAGTCCCACTGACGCAGGGCATTTCTGCTGCAGGCCTCAAAAGATCCTCTGGACCTGAGCAGAGCTCTGAGCCCCGCCAAGGCTGCGTGCAAATGCACACAGCCTTGGTGGGTCTCAGAAAGCCCTCTGGACCTGACTAGAGCACAACTCCAGTCGGGTCCGGGGGGGGGCGGGATCTGTGGGTTTATTTACTCGTTGACTCTTTAATCCATGAGAGTTCCAGGAACAGAAGAACCTCTTGCAGATAATAAGGGCCCCACCTGTAACTGTGTAACTTGTGAACCACACTTTCATGCAAGGAAAAGAGCAAGCAGTACCTATCCTGAATGCAGTTTATTTTGAACTATTATTGATCTTAATCCTCATCGTGTATTTTATTTTGTCTTTATATCCCACCTGTGCACAACAATAAAACTCACTAGGCACTGAGAACTCAAATAGCAACAAAACAATAAAACAGTCCTAATAAAGTAGGCAGCAGCTCTGCAAGATAAAATCCTAATGCCATTGTTGTTTAAATTTACCAAAGTAATACCATCTTCACTGCCCAGCAAAAAATACTGTCAGGGATGGGACAAGGTGTACCTCTTTTAGGAAAGGCGTTTTCTTGGTCTGAGTGCAGCTGCAGAAAAGTACTTCCTGTTTCTATAAACGGTTTCCAGATTTCAGTGGTAGAAGTCAATACCCCAGATATTATATGTAATCTTATCTAGAATAGATAATATCTATCCTAAGTGTGGTGATGGGTGCTTACAAGAAGGCTTATTCACTGTTCCTCTACTCACTTTTCCTCTCTGTAGCAATACAGACACAAGCTTTCTCACTGACAGTCTTGATCATAAATTCAGTTCTGTGTACATGTGTTAAATTCATAACTTCAATTATTTCTTATACATCAAATATCCATGTTTTAAACTGGTTCTGAATTTATGAGATTTTGCATGGTTATTAGATTATGATCGTAACTTGTGTATATATTCTATTTTGAATACAATGTTGTCGGCTATGAAAGCTCCATGTGGGCAAGGAAGTAGCATGAAAGTTTGGAGAAATGATAGACAGACTTTGTTAAAACGTTACTTTGCAGGACTAGCTGTGCTTAGTTCACACTGATCTTCAGGTCACAGTTCATTGGGCAGAGCCTTATAGAAGAAAGAATTGGAACACACCGCTTATGTATGTTAATTATCGTTCTTAGAGCCCGTGGAGGGGTGCCACCCCCACCCACAGGTGTGCCAAGAGGGGCGCCGGCACCCAGAGGAATACCCCCCAGTAGAGGCCCCATTGCTCGTGGCCGTGGTCTCTTGACTCCCAGGGCAAGAGGAGTTCCTCCATCTGCAGGCTACCGGCCTCTTCCACCACCTCCAGCACAGGATACGTATGGAGACTACGTAAGTACAACCCCTTAAAAATAGTTATCTGGGATATGTATAACACATCAGACCATTCTTAAAACACAGTGAAGTGTGTACTAAACTCCCAAAAGCAGGCAATTTTCCTCTGTGTGTGTGTGTGTGTGTGTGTGTGTGTGTGTGTGTGTGTGTGTGTAATGGCAAGTTTTGCACTGATTTTTGTCTTTACATTTGTAGATTTTACTAAATGTGCCAAAAATGTTTTTTTATAATATTACCTGAAACAGAGCTTCATGCAAATAGTGTAGGTACATTGCAGTATTACCTTTTTATTGTATCATAAACTGCCTTAGGGCCCAATCCTATCCATCTTTCCAGCAAAAATACAGCTGTGCCAACAGGATATTTTCTGCATCCTGTGATTGGGGGAGGGGGACAGACAGAGACCTCCTCAAGGTAAGAGACTGTTTGTTTCCTTACCTTAGGGCAACATTTTGGCTGCACTGGTGCTGAAAAGGTGGTTAAGGTTGGGCCCTTAGTTGTGTCCAGATTTTATGCATGTACCTTGGAAAAAGTCTCATTGCTTTCAGCACAGATTGTTTCCAAGTGCATGATTTGTGACCAGGATCTCAGTTTTTTCTTCAAAGTAATGGTGTGGAGCTGCTAATGTGATTGGGGAAGTAGTATTTTCCTAATGTGTTGGCTTTCTGATCAAAATCGTGTCCCCCCCCCCCGCGAGTAGTGATTATTAGCTCTGGGACACACAGGCATACGTATGGCACAGTCCTAACCTGGAATTAGGTCAGCACAAGTCCCTTGTGCTGTAAAGTGTATTCACATAACCTTTGGAGTCAGGAGGGCTGGCACACAGCTCCAAGAATGGTGCAAACGCACTTTACGGCGTGTTTGACACTTCTGGACTCCTGTGCCAGCCTAGCTCCAGGTTAGGATTGCACCCAATATGTTTCCTCTCCCCACCCAACCTACCAACCCATTAACCTAATGGCAGTTTCAGAGGTGCACAGGTTGTACTGGGGAAACAGCAAGGAGTAAGGATAAATACCTGTACTTGATCTCCCCCACACATACAGCCTCCACAGTAACAGCTTCATGTGGCTACTCTGAATTTTAAGAAAATCACCAGGAGAGCCTGATCTTTTGTGTCACTTCTAGCTGAACACCAAGTAGTCTTGGTTGTCTTGTGTGCTCCCTGGTGCATCTGGTGGGCCACTATGAGATACAGGAAGCTGGACTAGATGGGCCTTTGGTCTGATCCAGCAAGGCTTTTTCTTATGTTCTCAGTCTTAGAATTGGGAAGTTTAATAGGTGAGCTTTGAGGTCTCAGTCTTAAGAGTGACTGAGGATAAAATGGAAACAACCACTTGTATATTTTCCTCAGCCCCTTGGAGAATTCGAGTGAACAAAATGCATAAGCAAAGTTCTAAACAATATCAGTGGCCATGTCTACAACCTCTCTTGAGATTTATGCTACCCAGAAACAAGGCTGACATAATTCTGTCAACCAAATGACAGGCAGTACAATCCAATCAAAACTTCTGTGTAAGTATAAAATGATGAGAAACTGCTGAAGAGCAAAACTGTTGACTATTTAGCTACCTAGAACGATCAGAGGAACTTTTCCACCAAGTTATCATAAGCTTCTTAAATTCCCTTATGCACATGGGGGCTTTGAGTATGTGATATTCAAAACTTCAACTGCCTCCTGCTTAGAAAGCAAACTACTTTGAATAAGTATTTAGGAAGATAAAATTGAAAGTACAGTTGGCCCACTTCTTATTTATGTATTTAAAATATTTCTATGCCACTTTTCTGATGCTTAAAGCAGTTCACAACATAAAATACAGTAATAAAACATTTAAGTAAAAACATTAAAAGCAATTAAAATGATACAAATTTTTTTAAGAAAGTGAAAATATAGAAAAAGCTTCAAAGACCTGTAGGTATGAGTTAAAAAAAGGGTCCACCAGAGTTTCGTCCCCCCTCAATGCCAAGCGGAGCAGGTATGTTTTTATACCCTGCCAGAAACAATGCAAAATTGAGGCCGTCCTCAAACTTTCCAACAGTTAGTTCCAAAGGCATGGTGCCACAAACGAAAAGGCCATGCATCTTGCTGCTGCCCCCTTGGCTTCCAGTGGTGGTGGTATCCTAAGCAGGGCCCTGTCTGGAGATCATAGGGGATGTGCAGGATTATATGGGGAAGGTGACCATGAGGTATATAGGTACTCTGCCATATAGGGCTTTAAAGGTCATCATCAACACCTTGAATTGGGCTTGGAATGGAATGAGCGAGCAGTGTAGCCACCAAAGCAATGGCATGGCAGAATCAACCTCTTGAGCCATCCTGGTGACCAGCCGGCCACCTCATTCTGCACTAACTGCAGCTTCCCAACTGTCTCCATGGTGGGGGTTATGTGAGAGTTACTTTCTGAGGTCAGAATTTAAAGCCAAAAATGCATATACAGTAGTCAAAACTCTCTCTCTTTAAGAATGAAAAGCACAGAACCAGAAACATGCGGGTAGTGAGGGAACAAATGCTTCATTCTTCCAATTCAGACTGACTCTGGGGCATGGGAAAGTTGGTGAGCAGAGTCATCTGCACGATTTAAACTATGATTTTCCTCTATTTGGGGGACGTGGCAAATTGCATGCAAAGATGTGGACTCACTGGAAAACAGTAGAATGGCTGTCTTTATTTTCATTTTGCCACTTGGCTTTAAAAGTATTTTTATAATCCCTTTTTAGATTTGTACAAAGAAATTAAAATCAATACTCATGAGATTAGTGCAGTTATTTTTAATGGTAGTTATTTTGTTACCCTAAAGCAGAGGTTTTCAATTTTTCTGCCTTCAGGGAATTTTTTTCCCCCATGTTGACTGGTCTGTCACTAAATACATTGAATTGATGGCTACATTCAAGGCCGATCTACTCAATCCAACTCAGAAGTGTTGTTGGCCTAGTTGGGCCTTGCCATTGTCCTGCTTGGACTCAGCATGTGTCAGAACCCAGACACCACCCTCGCCTTCCAGTGGCTTGGCATTGCTGGGGAAAATTGGCCCTGTGATGTTCTTATCGAGAAACTTCACTTCTCTAAAATAGTTCAGAGCTGTGCTATTCAGAGTATACAGTATCTCCACACCATACCTCTGAACAACCTAATGTATCGTGTCAAGGTGATCAATGAATATATTTGTATGTTTGTTAATGACTTTCAACCAACTGTTTCTCATTAGATCCATTTTTACAAAGTGTTCCCATGGCATATTCTGCCTTCCTGATGGCAGCATCTGTTCAAAAACAAATCTGTTGGGGTTTAAACATTAAAACTGTTCATGTTACCCCACTGTACCATCAGCTATATGAAGACTTGAAAACTGGAATGTTTTGAAGTGGTTGTCAGAACAGTATTGGAACACATTTCAAATTTGCTGACATAAATCATTGTCCAAAACTTGCATCCTATATTTTAGAGTAGTATTGTAGAGTATTTGAGTAGTATAGTGGTTCTCAAACTTTTTAGCACAAGGACCCACTTTTTAGAATGACAATTTAGCATCAAATGAAATGATGCATTTAAAGGTGCCATGATTTTCACAATTTTGGTCACTAGTGGTGTCACCCTCCCTGAGTGTGACACCTGATGCAGTATACACCCCTAGCAGTGCCACTGCTTCAGAGATAATGCAGCATTTAGCCTAATTGATAATTAGAGTTCAATAGTGTTTCAAGATCCTCTTACAAAATATTATATAGGTTTACTAGCTACCAGAATATTACCCCAAGGCATATTGCTCAGCAACAAATCTGGGTTTCTCACCAAAGGTATTCTTGACAGGGAGTTGCAACCAGTCTTGGCTCTCTTTGTCACATTAACCCTTAACATTTTTATAGTATACACCTCTGATGTGGCCTTCATTCGAAGGATTTTCTGGGAGGTTTTCTAATAAATGGGGAAATGTATTTTTACAAATGCCCCAATTCTCTAGTACCTCTTAAGCGGTAGATCAGAAACATTTTTTTAAGCAGGAGTAAAACTGCATATTTAAAAATCGGATATAGTATCATTGGTATCAGATGGGTTTTAATAGACTTTTCTTGTTGCAAACACTTTCGCCAACATTTATTTGGCCCACCAAACAAAATAATCCAGCCAGTGGTAGCAAAGAGATAATTGCCCAGCTTGCTGTCGTCCTAAAAAGAATTCAAGTTCGTAATTCTATCTCAGTAAGGCTTACGTATGTAAGCAGACAAAAGGCAGAGCATTCCTTTGGGCATGTTTTTCTTTGCACCGTGCCCATCTTGTTAATTCTATGGCCCAATCGGGAGGTTCGCACATGCCTATTGAGCACATGCATTCTTACTATTGACAGACCCAACAGCTGGTCCCTAAGTGAAAGATGTTTGCCAACCCCTGATTTAAAGCATCACCAGAACAAGATCATAGTGGGCTCATTACACTCATTCTCTCTCCTGCCCCCCTCCCTCCAGGATACAGAATATACCTTATAACATGACTAGGCATAAATGTGTGGACTGTGTGGGAGGGTTTGCATTTTAAAAAAAACCAGCAGTAATTTATTTTCAAATTCATATCTTTCAGATTTATTTAAAATTCAGAGTATATCAATTTATATGCAGAACTGGCCAAATTAGAATAAATGTGTAGCACTTAAAACCTCAAACACAGAAAACATTAACATGAAGATGTCAAACCTAATTAAGGGCAAACTTAAAGGGTTCTTGAGCTCCACTTGATGATTGCTATTTAAAAAGAATTCAGGGGTTGCAGAAGAATTTGAGATGAGTCTCTCACCTTCTGCTTTGGTGCTGTAGCCCAGATAAACTCATTGACAGCACAATCCTAACCTGTGCTAGTACACCCAGGGAATACGTTCTCCTTTTTCCTTGCAACATCCCAGCCTGCCCTATGGGGAGCCCTATCTTAGCTGGTGCAAATCCAAGTAGCCCATGTAAGCTTTCAGGCCTGGGAGCAGGGGGTTGGGATATGGCATGCACTGCTGATCCCACCCCTCTCCTGGGCCCAATCCTCCCCCCACCCAGAAATTCTCTCTCCCCACCTCTGAAATGCCCTCCTGCCACCCTCTCCCCCCTTGTGCCACCCAGTACAATTTTACCTGCTCTAGTTGATGCAGCCAGCTCTCTATGTGCCATGGCACGTTTGTGACACTCAAGAGCTGGCGTGGGGAGACTGCATGGCTCAAGTGATGGGATTGGGCTGCCTATCAGATCATTTTCCTGTAGAGGGGATTTCTTTATTCTTTCAGTGTAGGTTTTATTTGCATATTTATACTGCAAGGCAAATGGTCCAGTTCATTTACAAGACAATCAAGCTACAAGATAGAAAAGATATAAACTATAGTGGAAAAACTGCAAAAGTATAACTTTGAACATAAAATAACTGGAGGAGCATAGAGCATTTTACTGAATGTAAATTTCAGGTGAGGGAGGGAGCGCCCTGTTAACTCCTGACCATCCAGCTTAATATAACCATCTTGGTCTGTCTCACTCTTTCCACTAGTCTCACTCTTTCCACTAAAAGCCAAAACAGAAAGGTTCCCTGCTTTTGACTGAGATAAACTGAACACATTTTAATGCATAAGTATGTAATGTCTGCTTTGTAAACAATACACATAAAAAACTGGAGTGCCCTATGTTGAACAGGCCAGAGTAGAATACTGGTGAGCTCATAAGGATAATTTTTTTACAAGGTAATGCTTGAAGGAGGGTGGGAGGTGGACAATCTGTGCCAGTAATCCTATTCCTCTGCCTGAGGCCACAGCAGACAGCCTTGTCAGATTGAAGGGTGTCTTGACCTTGACGCAGGGGCTCACTAAATTAGACGATACAATGGCAAAAAGGTTTGTGGATTGCTGATTATTACAGTACTGGCTGAACACCCGTTTTCCACTGCACATGTAGCTCCCATGTTCACTTTGGCATTGGGAGACTGAGAAACAAAGTTTCCCAGAGCTGGCCATGGGCTTCATGCGAGTCAAGCCTTGGTACTTGGCCAGTGTCCACAGACCTATCAGTGAATTTAGATTTTAGGGTCTAGTGATCATTTGAATTGAGAAATAAACAAGGGGGGGGCTGAAGTCATCCTTTGAATGTTAATGCTGCTTTTGTATGGAATTGGTTTTCTAGGAATATGACGATGGATATGGCACTTCGTATGATGAACAGAGCTATGATTCCTACGATAACAGCTATGGTACCTCAGCACAAAGGTAAGGAAGAGTGCTTAAAGTATTTATTTTCTACAATCTGGGTTTAACTGCAGTGTCAAATGTCCCAGTTAGGCGCTTGGAATATTCAGTTTATCAATAGGCAGAAGAAACTTTCATCTGTGGGTCATTGTAGCATCACAGTTGGCTTTTTTATGGGTTCCACCCATTTCTGCATGCTCCATGTAACCATACGTTCTTAACTCGCTTTTGTCTCTTGGTATGCAGTGGAAGTATATCAAGAACCTGCTGCCTGTCCAAAGGGTGTTCTCCTTGTTTCTACTGTTTCAGCCCGATTGACTCCTAGATCCTTATGAATGGATCACTTCAGACTAAAAGTATGATAGATACCCGATTGTCAGCTCACTTACTTTTAGCCCATGCCAAATGATTGTGTGAGGGAGTAGCGACAAGATGCATAGTATCTCGTCTTGTGTACTCCCTGATGCATCTCATGGGCTACTGTGAGGTACAGCAGTCTGGATTAGATGGGGCTAGATTCGTAAATTAGATCAGTAAATTCTAAAGTATTTACTTTTATTGGCTCTAAGAGCATTCCCAGCTACATAACTATCAAAATTAGTGGATGTCTACAGGGATTCCTTTGGCCAGCAAATGGAACTTTTGTGGTGTTCTGGCTTTCAGTAACTTACTTCATTTACGAAAATAAGAACGATAACCTAACACTTGAACATTGAGAGTTAATATTCAGTGAGAATTAGCCATAAGTTTGCACACATTTAATAAGACAAGTCATTAAGCCAGTCCAGCTTGCTATAATGAAGTCGAGCTGGTGTAGTACACTGGTATAGCTTTTGAAGAGTATACACTACTGAGTTCATTTTGTATTGTACTCTTGTGATTTGGGACAAACTGTTTGGATTTGGGAAAAGCTAGGTTTTTAACACCAAGTAAAAAAAAGCAAAAAAGGCCAGATGGCTATATGGAAGAATGGCAGACAATTTTGCATGAAATGTTGAGCAGCCTTCTCTTAAAGCTGCCTAATATAGGTAGAAGATAATTTGCTTTCTGTACATTTTCTGTCTAAATAGACTTTGAACTGCAGAAGTTTAAATATTCCCCCCCCCCAAAAAAGGTAATGTGCTGAATCACACTAATAATTCTCTTTGAATGCCTGCCTAGTAATCTTTCCTCAGATTTATTCTCAAGAATTCAATTGTTTGACTGTACTGGTATAACATAAATGCTAGAACAATTCCATCACAAAAACCCTCTGATTAGAAGGTAATGGGAGACCGAATTTTAATAGTTTATTTTTATAGATCTTCACACTGTAGTTTAGATGAGTTTTGTAAAGACAAATTGTGCTGAAATCTTTTTAAAAACACTAAATTACACAAAATTAGGCCAATAGCCTGTGTGCCTTGAGGGCCTCTGACGTCTTCCACACAAGTGTTTGCAAAGATTATAATGTGGGGCAAATGCAAACCACTGCTAATAAATCATCTGCCGATGTCAGTTCACTATTTAATGTTCTCTAGAATACATAAGATTTATCACAGAGGAATTGTGGAATAATGGTAGAGTACAGAAACAAAGTCCACCAGGGAGATGTACTACATCATTTGGATTTAGCGCTGCCATCTGCTTAATAGCACTGAGATGACTGCCAAGGTACTTATGATCAACCATTCATAGCAGTGACAGATGCTGCAGAGAGTTAACATGGCAGAGAATGAGGTTTGTTACTAAAATTTGGATTATGTGACAAGGTTGCAGGAAAGGGGTAGGGTGATACGAGAAGTATTTTGTTACCTGCCCAATGCCACCCTGTGGTTTTTTGCCTGTCTTTCATCTAGCTGTTGCCAACATTTGATTTCAATCTGAATAAAGTAAAACAAATAGTATACAATATTGCAGTGGTTCTCAAAGGTTTTAGACTGGGACCCACATTTTAGAATGGCACTTGTATCGGGACTGACTGGAAGTAATGTCATTAACCTGGAAATGATTAATGCAAGTGACATCATCAAGCAGGAAATGCTGTCTTTGACATAATCAAATGAAACTCCTGGAATGCAAACTGTCATTCTTTGACTGCAGCAATTGCACTACCCTGACAGAAAGCAAGATTAGAACAAAATATTATGGAAAAGCTCTGAACTAAAAACCAATTTTAAAAAATTACCTGAAAAGTCAAACTGTGCACTCACAAAAGGAATATAGCAAGGTCTGCAAGCTTCCAAGATGGCTGTTCCCAGCTTTCTGCAACTCATCTGACATCAGGTCATAACCCACTAAGTGGGTCTGAGAAACACTGCAGTATTGCATTATGACGTAGCCAGTTCATGTAAACATACAAGTCCTTTGAAGGATCAGTGATTTGGGGAAAAATGCTGAGAGATCTCCATTTGTGTGAGCTTTTTGATGTGAATTTGACATACTAGCTCTGTGCTTTCAAGTAGTGGTTTATTACGTGATGGATTTGTCACTAAATACCTCAGTGAGCTTATGTCGCAGAATCCAGGGCCACAGTCCCTGCTTCAGAGACTGAGGCAATTAAGAATATAAGAATCCCCTTGCTGGATTAGGCCAAAGGCCCATCTAGTCCAGCTTCCTGCATCTCACATCTGGTAAGATGCCTCAGGGAGCACACAAGACAACAAGATACCTGAATCTTTGCATCTGGCATTCTGATTCAGCCTATTTCCCCTTGCACCCCCAGTGAAGACACCGGACTGCGGCTTGGGTTTAACTTGGACTATAAGTAGGAATGGTGTTGCCTGAAGTGTGGTTTGTAACACACACCCCTCTTATTTCTGAGTTCATAGTTAACCCCTGCTAACTGGGCAAGAGGCACTTTTTCAAGTGGTGTTCCTCGTATATTTAGCAGGGGGAGAGTAACTGTCCCTCTTCACCCCCGCGCAGTGTGTTTTCTAGTGGCTGTTGCTGGTGAGGTTCTGCATTTTTTAGATTGTGAGCACCGGGGACAGGGAGCCATTTAACTTTATTATTATGATTTGCCTGTAAACCTCTTTGTGAACTTGCATTGAAAAGCGGTATATAAATACGATTGATAGTTTCACTGGAATTATGTTGTTCAGTCGCTAAGTCGTGTCCGACTCTTCGCGACCCCATGGACCACAGCACGCTAGGCCTCCCTGTCCTCCACTAGCTTCCGGAGTTCGCCCAACTTCATGTTCGTCGCTTCGGTGACACTATCTAACCATCTCATCCTCGGCCGCCCCCTTCTCCTTTTACCTTCCATCTTTCCCAGCATGAGGGTCTTTTCTAAAGAGTCCTCTCTTCTCATGAGGTGGCCAAAGTATTGGAGCTTCAGCTTCAGGATTTGTCCTTCCAGGGAGCAATCAGGCTTGACTTCCTGTAGGATGGACCGATTGGACTTCCTTGCAGTCCAGGGGACTCTCAAGAGTCTTCTCCAGCACCATAATTCGAAAGCATCTATTCTTCGGCGCTCTGCCTTTCACAGCCATACATTGCTACTGGGAAAACCATCGCTTTGACTGTGCGAACCTTTGTTGGCAGGGTGATGTCTCGGCTTTTTATTAAGTTGTCTAAGTTCGCCATAGCGTTCCTCCCAAGAAGTAAACGTCTTTTAATTTCATGGCTGCAGTCACCATCTGCGCTGATCTTGGAGCCCAGGAAAATGAAGTTTGTCACTGCTTCCTTGTCTTCCCCTTCTATTTGCCAGGAAGTGATGGGAGTGGTTGCCATGATCTTAGTTTTTTTAATGTTGAGCTTCAAGCCAATTTTGGCACTTTCCTCTTTCACCCTCATCAGAAGGTTCTTGAGGTCTTCCTCACTTTCTGCCATTAGAGTGGTATCATCTGCATATCTGAGGTTGTTGATATTTCTCCCAGCGATCTTGATTCCAGCTTGTGAATCATCCAGCCCTGCCTTCCTCATGATGTACTCTGCATATAAGTTAAATAAGCAGGGTGACAGTATACAGCCTTGTCGTACTCCTTTCCCAATTTGAAACCAGTCGGTTGTTCCATGTCCAATTCTAACTGTTGCTTCCTGACCCGCATACAGGTTTCTCAGAAGACAGATAAGGTGGTCTGGTACTCCCATCTCTTCAAGAACTTGCCATAGTTTGTTGTGATCCACACAATCAAAGGCTTTAGCATAGTCAATGAAGCAGAGGTAGATGTTTTTCTGGAACTCTTGCTTTCTCCATGATCCAGCGAATGTTGGCAATTTGATCTCTAGTTCCTCTGCCTCTTCGGAAACCAGCTTGTACATCTGGTAGTTCTCGATTCACGTACTGCTGAAGCCTAGCTTGTAGGATTTTGAGCATCACCTTGCTAGCATGTGAAATGAGTGCAATGGTGCGGTAGTTTGAACAATCTTTGGCATTGCCCTTCTTTGGGATTGGAATGTAAACTGATCTTTTCCAGTCTTGTGGCCACTGCTGGGTTTTCCAAATTTGCTGGCATATGGAGTGCAGCACTTTGACAGCATCATCTTTTAAGATTTTCAGTAATTCCGCTGGAATGCTGTCACCTCTGCTAGCTTTGTTGTTAGTGATGCTTTCTAAAGCCCACTTGACTTCACACTCCAGGATGTCAGGTTCGAGCTCAGTGACCACACCACTGTGGTTATCAAGAACATTTAGATCGGCCTTATAGAGTTCCTCTGTGTATTCTTGCCACCTCTTCTTAATCTCATCTGCTTCTGTTAGGTCCTTGCCATTCTTGTCCTTTATTGTGCCTACCTTAGCATGAAATTGTCCTTTGACATCTCCAATTTTCTTGAAAAGATCTCTAGTCTTTCCCATTCTATTGTTTTCCTCTATTTCTTTGCATTGCTCATTTAGGAAGGCCTTCCTATCTCTCCTTGCTGTTCTCTGGAAATCTGCATTCAGTTGGGTATATCTCTCCCTTTCTCCCTTGCTTTTGGCTTCCCTTCTTTCCTCAGCTATTTGTAAAGCCTCTTCAGATAGCCACTTTGCCTTCTTGCATTTCTTTCTCTTTGGGATGGTTTTAGTTGCTGCCTCCTGTACAATGTTACAGACCTCCGTCCAAAGTTCTTCAGGCACTCTGTCTACCAAATCTAAGCCCCTAAATCACTGGAATTATATCTGAGTTTGAATAGTCTGTCAGTGTTTCTTAAACTGTGGGTCAAGACCCACTTGGTAGGTTATGATCTGATTTCTGGTGGGTCCCAAGGAGCATCTAATGAAAACACAAGTGATGAAAAGATTAGCAGAGACTAGCATGAAGCGTTTGACCTATCATGCTGCCCTCTTCTTTTTTTTTTCCTTTTGCTCCTTATGGTCTTCCATTTTTTTGTGTTCTGTTGGCACTACAAGATTGAGTGTAATGTTCTTCTAAACTACTATTGTCTCTTAGAAAGTTGTGCCTTTTATGTCTCATAGTTTGGCAGAAATATGTTTTTTTTAAGAATCTTATCTATAAACAAAAGCTAGATCTCTAGAGATTTAGAAAAACTACAGTAGCTCTAGACACAATGGGCAACTAAATGTAAACACACAAGTGACACAAATCTGTAGCAAAACAAGCATCTTGTAGGGAAATTATTTTTTTGCCTGAAAGCCACAATACTTGTTGGTGAGGGGCTGAGAGCACCAATACTGTGACACACTGTCCTGCAGTTATTGTTCTCAGGCCAAATATTTATATGCTGTTAAATAGGCAGTCACAAACTTGTTTGTGGTGTTTTAGAGTCTAATTAGAATATTCAAATTTGGAGATACCCTTTAGAGGCAGATGTTCTGAAGTGGTAGTGTTGTGATTTTAAAGTTATACTGAAATTTAATTGCTAACATTGTGCTTCTAGTATTCTGAATTATGTTCCAAGTCAACTATGCACCTTCAGGGCTTACTTAAATATGCATCATATGCTAAGTCTGCAAGCCTGGTACCTAAAATGAGAGGTGTTGGAAATCCTATCTGAAAAAGCTAAGCCTTCTGCCCTGAAGGTCCTGCTCTCTAATCTGAGATCTGTTTTGTGTTGGAAGTCCCTGTTGCACATGCCTGGAGGAATTGCTCTGCTTCCAGGGCTAGGCCCTGGCACAAATTAACCTCTGACTTCAGCGGGACTCCGACATATCTCAACTATTCATAGAACAGCAGCCTTGGCAGTCACGCTGCTGGGCTTGTAAGTATTAAGGGTGGGATACCATGATCCCTAGAACTTGTCCATTTGCATCATGCTGTTGCAGGTAGGCAGGGCAACAGTACCATGCAAATGGTGCCAAGTTCTGATGACATTAACCATTTTGGACATGATCAGGGGTTGAGGAGCAAATGTCGCTGACTTGCTTTTACCTGCACCCTGTGCTCTTCCATTCATATGCAAAATGGATTTTGGGCAAGGCACAGAACAACAGGGACATGAAGAGTAAATTAATTATCGCTCCATTCAGAATAATATTTGGTGGCATCAAGCCAAGCTGGGCACAGAGGGTAGGAAAGGGTGAGGATAGCAACTGGAACAATTCACAATATGGTAATCACAAACCCAGGCACAACACCACCCCATGTGCGTAATACTTGGAAATAACCTTTTATCATAGGGCTATAACTAAGAAGCAGCATAAAGGTTGAATTGGCCAGATGCTCTGCATAACCGTAGGATTGTGCAATCCTGAGTGCTCAATTGGCTGGTGCAATTGGCTGGTGCAGGCCTGACTCAGCACAGGGATTGAAGGCCACCGTGCTTGAAGGCTAAGGAAGCGCGAACCAAGAGCAGCTGGCGCCGGGGGCTGAGGAGGGAGGCACGAAGGGGGTGTCGGGCTGCTGGGCAGACCTGATCTGGCAGGGAGGTGAGACAGTCCTCCAACACTTTGGCTGAATCCTAACCCGCCTCCCAAGATGTCTGGTATTACACCAGGCTGCTTGGATCTGCACCAGTGATTTTGTTGGTGCAGTGATTTTGTCTGGGGCATTACTCAGGGTAAGGGGGCATGTCCCCTTACTCAGAGTTGCACTCCAGCCACCTCCAACCTGTACTGGATACAGCGCAGACCAACTGACCTGGCTGTTCCGGCACAGGATAGGATTGGGCTCAAAAAGGACATAGTGGAGTTGGAAAAGGTGCAGAAGAGAGCGACAAAAATGATTACGGGGCTGGGGCACCTCCCTTATGAAGAAAGACTGCAGCGTTTGGGGCTCTTCAGTCTAGAAAAAAGGCGCCTGAGGGGGGACATGATTGAGACATACAAAATTATGCATGGAAGGGATAGAGTCGATAGAGGGATGTTCTTTCCCCTCTCTCAAAACACCAGAACCAGGGGGCATCCGCTAAAACTGAGGGTTGGGAGAGTTAAAACAGATAAAAGGAAGTCCTTTTTTACCCAGCGGGTAGTTAATCTGTGGAACTCTTTGCCACAGGAGGTGGTGATGGCATCTGGTCTTGATGCCTTTAAGAGGGGATTGGACAGATTTCTGGAAGAAAAGTCCATTGTGGGCTATAGGCAATGATGGGTTGTAACCTCCTTACAATAGTAGTAGGCTAGTTCAGAGTACCGGGTGCAAGGGAGTGGCAACAGGATGCAAGCATCTTGTTGTCTCATGCCTCCCTGGGGCACCTGGTGGGCCGCTGTGAGATACAGGAAGCTGGACTAGATGGGCCTTTGGCCTGATCCAGCAGGGCTCTTCTTATGTTCTTATGGGCTGCCCGATACCTTCTTGAATGCAGACAACTGCTTTTGTTATTACTGGCCATTCATAGTAGCTGCTGAAAAGCCCTTCCCATGTGTAGAGTAGTTAAATGTGTGCCATTCTAAATCCATGAAACAGTTGAATGCCAGTATTGCACGTGACTGTTCCACATACGTAAACCAACGTACAGGAGGTAAGCCGACATGTTATTCCCTATTGTATTAGCATGATGTGTCATGTCTCCCTGCAGCGATTGTTATTCAAGGCTTGCTAGGAGCCCCTGGGGACACGCAGCGATGATGTCACTGCCACCTGTCTCCACAGGACTCTTCACCAGAGAAGGTGACGTAACCTGTAAGAATAGCTGTAGTCCTGTTGGGCTTTGACCTTATTTCCAGGAAAACTCTCTGCCTGTGTCTGGACCATGATGGGGAGAAAGGTGCATGTGCTACCTTTGATGGTAGGACAATTGTGAGGAAGTCAGCAGCCACTCACCTAATGGGTAGTGTGTTGCTCTTACAGTACTCCTGCTGGATGGGAAGCCCATGTTGGAAACAACTTTATAATTGATGACATAATCCAGCCCTCAGACATGAGTAATTGAAATTATATATTTCCCTATATTCTTGGATCCATACGTTTGGTTTAGCTTGGTAGGTTGCTACTGACCCTGTGCTTCCCCAATACTCTGGTTTGCATGCAGGACATAAGGAACTGGGTAAGCATCCTGGCATTGTAATGTGCTTTGGAACTACCTCATAATAAGGAATTTACTTCAGGCACCTTCAATGTCCGAGAAGAGAAATGAGATGCATCCTGTCCTGCAAGTACTCTGTGCAGTCCTTTCTCTCCTGCCCAGAAAGAAAGGAGAAATTGTGTCCTCTCGTTAGAATTTCCTGTTCTGTGTGGAGATGTTGAGACAGGAGAAGCATCTTTGCTGTCCTGGGTCAGGACATCAGGTCACTAGAGTCAAATATATTGTTGGATCTGGTGACCCCATTTATGACCTTGGCTACACCAATTATGTGAATGATGTGACTCAAATATGCAAATTATCAGTTCTCCAATTTATGATAAACATTTAATGTCCCATTCTGTACTGAACCCATTACCTATCTCCATTTCTGCCCTTCAGGAATAATCTTGAATTAAATAAGGAGTTGTTAACTTCCTTTTCACAAATGAGCCAAGAAAGACACTTGCTTTCTCCCTTGTTAAGAATATTTGCCTCTACTGATGGGTACCTGAAGTTAGGATGGTGCCTGAGGCCGGGCAATGAGTATATTGCTAGCAGAGAAGAAATTTGAAGTAACCTTGCAGATTTCCTGTCTCTTTCCAGCCATTTGATTCAGATTTCAATAAAATGGTCAATTATTGATGGCAGAAATTCAAATAAGAACAAGACACAATGGAAATTGAGCTTTGATATTTAGAAATTACCATTGAGCTACTGTAGTTTTGAATCAATCACAACTTTAATGTATGCTGGCGTTAAATAGCTTGCAGTACGTGCAGTCAACATTGTACATCAACAGGACTGTGCTGAAATATTAAGTAAAGGAATTCAGGCATTTGTGGGTACCTGCTATGGAAGGAGTTGTGAGAATTTATATTATTCAACATATGTTACGTGACTGGAAGTGTAGACGTGACTTTAAAATGTACTGCTTGATACTAAATTATTGGTTGCCTTTTACCAGAAAAATAAGTAATGGCAGTAAGAACTGGCCTTAATGAGCCATCTGCCTTCTCTGTCCTTTGAAACATGTCTGTTCCCAATAAAGCAGTGCTATATTAAAAGTAAAATATGCATTTTGACTTTCTCAGCTTCACACGGCAGATGCTGCCCTGTGGAAAGAGCTGAATCTGGGAGGCTTGTTCAATTTTAGTCACAAGAAGCATGCTGCAGAATTTCAACTGAGCATTTTGCTTTTGTGATCACAGAGAAGGCTCAGGGGAAGCATTGCAAGCTTTTACTGGTCTTCACTAAAAATGCAAGGAAGGAAAGCTTGAGCTCTAATCCCCTTCTGACACTCGAAGCTGCTGCTTACAAGTCAGACATGGTTACTTCATAGGAAGTTGTTTTGCTTGCTTAAAAACCTTGAGCACAGGACAGATCAGTGAAAATGCAAGCAAAATGACTTCTACAGTCCTGTAGAGCTTCAGTTGGCGATTTTTTTTCTCTTTCAAGATAATGATCTTCTCAAAACTGGTGTTTTCCATAAAGATTTTCTTTATGAGTAAGGAAATAACTTGTCTAACCACCTGCGCAGGTATCCCCCCACATACCCGTGTGACACAAAACAGGGTTAAAAACAGGGCCATGATTTATTGACTTACGAAATCGAGCAGTGATTGGCAAAATGCAGTGGGTCCCAACTATACTTCACCCACTTTACTGCAGGCTCCTAACTGGGAGAGAGTTGACCTGTCTGAGCCCTCCATTGGGTGAACCAAACCACCCAGGCTCAGAACCTGGCCTTGCCAAACAGGCCCCTCGGTTCTTCCTCACCAACCCCTGGAAATGGGGTTGTGGAAGCTGCACACCCTGAGCCGGGTAACTGTGAAGATGGGCATCCCAATTCCATCCTGGGCCAAGCCAGGCTGGACCCCAATACAGATATCCTTAGGGGACCAACACCACTGGCCTTAACCTGGCCTCTTGCTTACTGAGGGTAGACACCAGATCCCTATTTCTCCTCCCTCTCCTGCACTATCCTGCCAGACACTGCTAGCCTGGCTAAAATACCCAACCTAAGAGAACAGGCAGGGTAGGCAAAAAACTATCTCCCCCTCCCCCCAAAAAAACTTCCTCCCTGGCTGACCAGCTAGACTTCTGATTGTACCTTAATCCGGGGTGGGGTGGGGTGTTCTGTCGCTGTGCAAGAACAAAGAGGCTGGAGGAAGCCCACGCTTTGCCTTTGAGCAGTGCTCCAGGACCTTCCCCCTCGCTTTCTGCCACTAGCTGCTCACCACATCATGTGCTGGGATAGGGGGGAGAGAACCAAGCAAGTCTTCCTCTCTCCACATGTGTGGATGGAGGCCTTTACCTCCAGAAAGTATATTTTTTTTTAGGGGAATTAAGTTGGCTGTTTAACCAAGCCTGACAGTGGCAGTTCCAGAAGAAAAGGGGTCAGTCAGCACAGAAGATGCAAAGTGCATGTCCCACATGTTAAATTGATGAAAAAAATAATTTTGTAGTTTATATTAATGCTTCCATCCTAAACATAAATGAATGTGCTCTAATTGGAAACTGCTCTTTATGCATCCAGATGAATAGTGATGGAAAGATGTGTTCTCCAAATACGGTTTTTTAAAAAGCCTTTCCTTCAAGTCACCGCAAGGGTCCCGCATTGAAGGAGACTTGACCACCTATGAAGCTCAGTTCAATTTTCTTTGCATGGTTCAGTGCAGAAACTGAAGTATTTACAAGAAATGTTGACCTAATTTTTGATGCCATGGAGAGGTGTACTTGGTACTTTTATGCAGTTGAGCAATTAATACAAATATTGGTTATTTTGCCACTTCATTGTCTCTCATTTAGTCTTTGCTGTAATCAGGATTGGTTGCGACTTCATTGAGTACCTGCGCAGTGGTAAACCTAAGTTGGCCTCTGTGTAAAATGTGTGAGGCCGTTGGGAAAATACATGTATTTAACTTTTGCAGGTCAGACAACTAAATTTATCCAGTTACTTTACCTAGCCTGTATCTCAGTGTCTGTTGATTTAATGTGATTAGACATTTCTGTTTCTATTTGAGTGGATGTTATGAACTTGAGGCTCTGTTCAGCCAGAGTACTGAAGACTTTTACTTCAAACATTCCAGTAGTTCCACTCAAATGGTCTTATTTAGCATTCATGGAGTCCTTTGCAAAAGATCAAGCAACCAGCCGCAATAGCTAAAAGGCTAGAATAGTTGATCCCAGAAGTTTTTCTTCGTATAATAAGGCAGTACCTGATTGTCTCAAAACTGCCAGATTATTAGTTGTTTTTTGGATAGGCAGATAAACAATCTTCTTTTGGTAAATCATGATCATGTGGTCCTTACTTTATATATAGCATCATATGAGTGGATGAGACACCTCAAGCATCATCAAGTTAAAGCAGTGTATAGAAAGTCCTGCTTGTCTTCTGTGTGGATTATGTCCGTTTTTCCTGAGCAGAATCACTTGGATGGCCAAAAGTGCTTTGAGAATATTCATATTAAAGAAACAAGGGTAAAAAGACAGTCTCATAGTACTAAGGCAGACCATTGGTCCATTGCTCAGTGTCATGCACTGACTGGTGGTAGTTCTGTGGGGATTGAACCTAGGACCTCCTGTTGCGTGCAAAGCATTAACTGCCACCAAACTAGGGGCTTTTCCCAATCTTGAATGTCACAGAATGTCTTCTTGGGGGAGTGTGTGATGATGTGTGTTGCTGCAGCCATGCTGGTGGGCTTGCATAATTTGTGAGCCCCTGCAGTGCACTAAGAGCCTGATCAGCCTCCCTTCTTTGCCCTTGGCTGCAAAACGAGCATTTGGCAGGTCAATGGGCTGTGTCCAGTTGGGTGGATCACAAGTTATTCAGTGCTGCTGTACAATCTGTGTATAGCCATTGTTTTCCCTCTTTATCTCCAGTGCCTTTGCTCAGCTTGTTCCTGTTCCTGGCTGAAGGAAATCGGTTGCTGTTTCTTCTGTTTTCTGTCAAGTAGGAGCTTAGGCAGACAATAAGGATTACCTGTTACCTTCAAGGAGATTCTCTTTATGAGATTTTGAGCAATTTGGATCCCTGGATTTGCTCAATACTTGCCCCATGCCATGGGGTTCCTAATGTATTATCTATTATGACACCCTAAATCCCCCAGCTACCTAGTATCTGTTTCCTGTGACACATTTTCCATTGCCGCAGCGTATAAAGCTTTTGTATTTTTAATGCATCAAGTCTATACCAATCTACTTGGCAACAAAGAGTTACAAGAGCACTATTCAATGACACATTGGATGGCCTAAGAGGGCACAAAGAAAATCAGGCCACACACTGGCAAACAGCTCCAGTAGCCTCATGAGATTATTGGTGCTGATGGGTCTGTCAGCTAATAAAGTTTGAGGGGTGTTTTGTTTTTGTTTTTTCATATACCCTCAATGTAAAGACTTTTCTTTCCCTGGTTTTGTTGTTTACATGCCATGAAAGGCAAGTCATTTTTGGTTTAACAGGCACTTAGGTTTGTAAAATGAGGCCCAGCTAAAGTAGTTCTGACAGGATTGACAGTTACGGGAACTGGGGCTCAGCTGCTTTCAGCCTCCAGACTTGATGAGTGCTACAATAAGTAATCAGATACTGTATGGAATGATGGCAACTGTCAATATAAAGTTCTCTGTCAAAATATGAGTGGGTTATGTGTTTCCCTGTGAATTTATGTTGATCAGAAAGTATACTGCTTGTTTTTGCCCTCGCAGTCCTAATTGTCTGGGACCACGTTGTTCACATTTTCTGGAGTTCCTCAGTCAGAAGATCAGTAATGGTGGACTGAAGTGTTCCTCAGAGTCAGCTTGTCCTCTTATACATTACCTCTGTGAGTGGGCATCCTCAGAAAGAGATGGGTGCTGTATCAGGCACACTCTCAATGTATATCAGATGCTGTTCACATCCAAAATGCCTGGACAGTGTCCTATGTGAATACCGTTAACACCCCACGACACCAAGGGATCTTATGGCAGATAAGACTTGTATGGGCAAGATCTTCTGCAGGCAAGAAGATTGGAAACCTTCTACAGTAGCAAACCTCGATTCAGAGATCCTAGTGTTGTCTTATAGGATATGTGGTGAAGCTCAACAGCAAGGAACTGAGGTCCCAGGTTTTATTCCATTTCACTGAGTAGGGTGAAGATTAGTCCTACTGACAATCGGGGCTGCCTGTCGTCAGATGATTTGACCACAGGCCACATGTTCCACAGGAGGCCCCTAATTACTTCTCAGAATTTGCAACTTTAAACTGTAAATCTGTTTGTTCTTTTGTATATACTGCCATTAGGGAAAAGCGGAATGAGCATTGAAAATTACCAGGGCTACCAGTTGCTTTCATATGAACTATCTTTAGCTTACCTACAAACACATAAAATGTAGTCTAGCTGTTGGTACATCTAGGCCAGGGTTGGATACTCTATCAGTGGGCAAACTTTAAGTCTGAGGGCCACACAAACATTTTGCTTTTCAGATTTTTTTTTTCCTACATGACATTCATTCTTGATTTTTCAACTTTGCCCTATCACATCTAGTTTCGGAGATAAGTCTTAGATTCACTCCATGAATGGTTCAAGCAGCTTCCTCATGAGGAATCTATGCCATGGCTTCCTCACAAGGAAGCTGCTTGAGTCATTTACAAGCTGGGGAGCTTTTGCAAACCAAGTATGCACTCCACCACTGAGCTGTGCTCCCTCCTTTATGTTGGAAAACTTATACTTTAACTGTTCAGGCATTTCAGTTGTGACTACCATCACACACACAAAATCCCTGAATTTAAAATATGTGATTTGCAACATGATTCACAAATGAGTCAAGGATATATCTGTGTTTCAGTATGCAGATTCGTAGCTCAGCAGCTTACCAGAGTGAACCTGAGCTTGCAAAAGCAAGTTCTTCTTCTGCCGTGGGTTTTAATCCTGATTGTGAAATAGTGTTTAATGCTGTATCTGAATTCTTGCTTACACCTGGATTCTTTTTGCTCTTTTCAAACAGTGGGACTGATTACTATGATTACGCCCATGGCCTGAGTGATGATACATATGATTCTTACAGTGAGTAAGCTCCATAACTATGGAAGAATGTACTATTATATAGCAAGAGAAGATGGTGTACACGTATTTAAAATATCAGGCTTATACTGAATGTCTACTCTTGCACACTTTCCTAAGGGTATGGGTCAGTGGTGTCATTCAAATGATTTAGGAACAGGAACTCACTTTTGATTGGCACTTGTCGGGGACCCGGAACCAGCCACGGAGCCCATTAGGATCTGGAACGCCCGTTCTGGTCCGTTCCCCCTGAATGGCATCACTGGTATGGGTACCATCAGTACTTAAAATTGTAAATTATGCGATCGTTAAAAATACGTTTGGGATTTTCTCTTGCAAATGTTGTTGCTTTGCCTACTTTGTGCCTCCCTTGCCTCCATGTGCCTGCCCACCCACCCACCTATCACAGCACTCTGACAAGGAGCTAGATGATACATACAGCCAGGATAACCTTGATGTGTGATATGTTCAGTCTAGGAAAGGCCATGGTTACATGTACCATCTCTGCTGGCCTCAAGAGTGTATTGAAACGTATTGTGCTTAAGCTGGCTGCTTGTCCTGTCTTAAAGCAGTCTGTGTGTCATCATGGAACTCCTTGCGGCTAGACAAGCAACACTTCAGCAGAAGTGAATGGGGGGACGGGGGACGGGACGGATATCCCATGTCTGCTTGCATGGGGGTCAAGTTCTGCTTCGACAAGCCAACAAGTGGCAGATAGGGTTTTTTGTCACCTACCATGTAAAAAGTTGGTTCCTTTTTCCCTCATGTATACGTAAATGTGGTATAGAATCTGACCTATTTTCCCCTGTGGTTTTATGCATTACACTAAGCCAGATCATGTTTCTCTGACCATCTCCAGCTGGGAACTTTTTTGCCCTCAAACTGATTGGCGTCCTGTCTTGTCAATATTCCATTTTGCACCTATTACTTGGCCTATTACTTACCCCCCTTAGATCTTCCTGGGAAAGTTCCGCCCTGTACTAATAAGAACAGTGCAATCAATATCCATGGTGTTCACAAAGTTACTGAACTAAAAAAGAGAGGTTTGCACTTTGTGGAATCTACAGTGCTCATTTTGACAGGAGAGGAGAGGGAAGAAAGAGGCCAGGGCAATGAATGTCTCGCCCCAAATCTTGGCATTGTTTCTGCCAGAGTAGTGGTTCTTATACTGAAAGTGGAAGGGTTTTGTGCCATGTTCCAGGCATACAGGGCAGTAAGGAAGGGATTGTGCCAAGATTTCCCTAGCTATGGATTAAGTTGGCCACGATCATATGAAAGTAGCACCATAGTCTCTGAGAAGCTGCATGGGAGCTTCCAAGCTTTAAATATATGAAGCTGTCACTTGAGTCACTTAGACTTGGGCTGGAGTTGGAATGTATGAAAGTCCCCTTGACCTCATTCTTAAGTGCTCTGCTGAATCAGAGCTATCTTTGAACACTTCCTATTTGGCCTACAGGCTTTTTCAGTGCTTTTGCATTTGCTTCAAACAAATTCAAGCAAAGAGTCATTATACAAAAGGCTCCTTAGGCAGGCAAGAGGAGCCAGGAATGTTGTCAATACAGAATAAGTTTCAGAGTGGAACTCACATGCTAATCATGAGGATTAAACATTTTTTGAAACCAGGAGTGCAGTGGTGACAGGTTCAATTAAGGAAATCTGTTATGGATTAGACTTACAAAGCATGTTAAGAAACACCTTTGCTTCAGGGATAAAAGTTAAACCCTTGGCTGGAGATCAGAGGGACTCAGACTTCGATCAGTTATGAAACTGATCTCCCATCCTCCCCACACGCTGGTTGCCTGTTGTCGGAGCAGCCGCTTACAATGTTCTCACTAATGCAGTGAAAATGCAGTATTGCAGTGAAACCCATTTGCTAGGGTGCCCTTTGAAGTATGGTTGCAGAGTCCTCCCCATTACATCTACAGCCACAATGTGCCCCCACTCTGTTTGTCAGGATAAATTGTTTTGTCACACAGGCTCTTTGGGTGTCTGCAAGTCACCTTGAGGGGAGGCAGCAAGCGCATGATAGTATCAAAACGAGAGAGGTCGCTTTCAGCCTAATTCCCCCACAACATGCTAAATTGGTCTCTGTGGGCTTGCATAGCTTTGATCGTTTCATGCTTCGGCATTAAAATGAGCTGCCCGGCAGCAGGGGGTCTGGCTTCAGCTTGTCTCATCCCAGTGGAACGCTTCCGCAAGGAGGCCTGGTCCTTAATGCAAGCACACTGCGCGAGGCACCCAGTTGTTGCCCTGTCTCCATTGCTCTGTGTTTTCCTCTTTTCAGTGCTTTAGTGTAGCAAAGCTTAACAAATTAGGGAGCTGCAATGTTGGTGAACCAATCATTGTGATGTATCTAGTATCTGCTCTTCCCTTGCTCTGCCAAACTTTAGATGAAAAAGCATTTTAAAGGCATATGGTTCTGTTAGTATGGGTTCTTTTTGAAAGGGGCAAAGTTTGGAAGCTGCTGGAACTAGGCGTGTGGGGAAGAACCAGACCCATTTTCTCAAACTGTTTGATCTGTCAGTGGTTTCTCTTGTGGCATGAAATCAGAGGGGAAACTAAGCCGCAAAGATTTGTAGAAAGAGTCTTATCCATGTTTGCACTTCCGTGTTTCAGGACAGGAAGAATGGACCAACTCAAGACACAAGGCACCTCCACCAAGGACAACAAAGGGAGCCTACAGAGAGCAGCCATATGCCAGATACTGATTATACTGTCTGATGTTGTGAAATGCCCAGTCTCCACCAGTCCTGTATACTGTTCAAAGTAATTTTTTCTATGAACAATCCCTTTTTATTAAAATCAAAGTGCTTAATCTGAATGGATGGACTGAGCTTAATCTATTTTTTGCTGAAAGAAAAACCTGGACAGGAAGACTTGTGAAATGAGGAGCTTTGTTATTTCCAGATTGTATTTGGGGGACAAAATAGGTGATCAAAACAAAAACAAAAAAATGAAAAAAAAATAATCTTTGATTAACTAGTGTTAAAAGCAGCTAGGTTTACTAAATATGTTAATCCATTATTTTAACCTAAGCGTAACCTTTTATTTTAAACGTTGTCAACAATTTAGTTCTTCTAGTTTTATCCTTCAGCCATTTTGCTACTTTTTCTCTTGCAAACCTGCGTAAAAAGGGAAGCAGATCACAAATGCAAATAATGTGGTATTTTGTAACTCAAGTCTTGAAATGTTCTGTAGTGTTAAGCAAAGTTTACCTTGCTTGATACTAAATAAACTTTTGAAAGAAAACATCAGTGTGTGTGAGAGTATGCATTATTTATTTAAAAACCTTCTTAAATAGTAGTAAACAGGGAGGGAGTGATTTTAACAACCATCAACATAAAATGGATCCTACTAAAACATTGTGCAACTTAATTTTTTTCTTCATAAAATGGTATAAACTGAGAGGTGCATTTCATTTTATATACTGTGTATATATATATATTTTACCTTTACACACAATATAGACTTAAAGGCTTGTTAAAGGAAGTATCCAAATGGTATTGATCTGCTGGAGTGCCACATTTAAAAACAAATTCTTGGTATAAAATAGTTAATGCATTTTCTGAAACAAAAATATATATAAAAAAACAAACAATCTGTGACTTAGTTTTCATCTTGTTGAGCATTTCTTCACTAGTGCAACTTTGGAATTTTATTTTTTTGTTTTTTGAGAATTTTGGTACCTTAATGACCACTTCGCTCCGTGCTGGAAGCAATAAACACAAAGCTTTTAAAGACTTTCTGACTTGACTAATTGAGGTCGCTTTCGTCAGATGCAGAGGATGTGTAACCCTTAAAACGGTCTTCATTTGCAAAGGTAAATAAATCAAATAAGATTTTAATCTCACTTAATTTATCTTAATATAACCAATAAAAGCAGGGAGAGTACCAATTAGCACGTTCTATTTTAGATTAGAGAGAGACTTTAAGATCACCACCTAAAATTTCATATTAAAAAGTTTAATTTGTTTTAGTAATATAAAAAGCCTTAGCTCGGTCAGTTTAATTGGAGCAAATATTCCCTATTAAACAAATGTAAAACCTCATAACTAGTAACTTGTAATCCTAGAATTTATGGACAAAAAATGTAACTAAGAACTTAAAATTATTGCAAATGTGTTTTCTAAAGCTTTTTAAAAGTGTAAACTTGATGTCTTTTTAGTATGATGTATGAATCGCTTAAGAAAAATTTTGTGTGTGGGGTTTTTTGTAAGTAAAAGGAAATATTTTTTTTCTTGTCAGGAAGAACTGAATGCCTTGGAGAACCAAGAAGATGATAACCTGTTTCTGCTGATGCTTTGGTAGGTACCAATATTAATTTTGATATTTGAGCTATGACTGATGAGGGAGAATGTCAAGGAGTGGTTGGACATATCAAGATAGCAGCTTAGGATCATGAGAAGCTGCCTTATATTGATTTCAGTCCATAGTGGTAGATGGAAGGGAGTATTTAACCCTTCTGATTCCTGATAATTCAACAGGCATTTCCCGTGTGCACAAAAGCATACCTTTGTAACACAGTAGAAAGCTAGTTTTATGATAGTGTTAAAAGCTGCAGTTCTCAAGAAAATGGAGATTCTTTGCCCAAGAACATATTTTCTGGGTTTTATGACCTCTTGCATAATTGCAGCATATGCGTTACCCTAAACATTATTTCAGTGTCAAAGGTAAAATCACTGTGTTGCAGAAATAAGTCACAACCAGCCCTAATTAGTTGGCAGTGAACTGTCCTGCTTTCTGTTGGTGATCTGGCAGCATCCCTGAGCGTGAGAAATTTTGTGGTCTTCTGTTGGCTCCATTAAATCGCATCTCTATGATTTTTCTTGATATTTTCATCTGCTTCAACCCAGGAGCTTGTGGTGGGCAACAAAATTGAAATCAAAATTCATAAAGTCTGTAAATGCCAACTGAAATAATAGAATACTATTGTGGAATTAAAATAATCTGTTGACTTAAGCTCAGCTGTTTAAAGCCCACCCAAGCCAGATCTTGCAACAGTTTTGGAAGCAGTTCCTCCGATTTCCTGGGAATAGGATCATATGCTATAATTGTGAAGTCCGTCTCTTTTCATTGCCACAAATTCACCACCTGTAAGAGAGCCAGATCTGTATGAGAGCTTTGTGCTTTAGGTTGCTGGTGGAAGTTCACATGACTGAACTCAGCACATAGCACATCATGAAGACAAGTTCATGATAATTTTCTAAGGTTTTTTCTTCCTTTTCCGGAGGTGTTTTAACATGAAGGAGCACCCAAAAGAGGCATCTGCCATGTGCAGTTGGGTATGGTACCATCCCCTTGGCTGTTTTGTTGCGCTGCATGTGTAGGTCAGACCTGTTACTCATCTTGTGGCACTGAATTCCATAAGTCATGCAGTTGATCACGCCACCGTTGAAATGTAGGTCGCTCCTGCTGCAACTGGCATGAGAGCCAGTAATGGACCAATACCTGGGAAGCTGTGGTTTGATCCCAGCCAAGAATCTGAGTGATTTTTGGCCTGTGTATCTCTGATTTAGGCTACCGCACAGGAGTGTTGTGAAGATAAATGGTGGGTGAAAGAACAGTGTCGTCCACCACCACCACCCCAACCTCCTAGGATGAAGGACAGGACAAAAAACTGAGCAGGAAAAAATGTGTGGTCAGCTACAAGGCTGGCCAGCCAAGCGGCAGTCAATGCAGGTTTTTACCACCTATATGATGTATCGGTGCATTGTACCTTTTTTAGTGTTCCCTTGCAGATTTCTACCCCTTGGTCATCTCTGCTTCAATAAGAGACACCCACGCAATTGTTTTTTATTCCTCCAGAAACCTTCCTGATGGGTTTCCCCCACATAAATCAGTCACCTTTCTAATTGCTGCTTTCCACCACCTGCAGCAGGAATCCCCGGAGAATCACCGATAATTGCTAGTTCCAAGAATATATACATATGTCTGCCTTTTGTTCTGCTGTTTTCCAGGGACTTGGCTCGCTGTTACGGACAGATTTGAAATACTCCCTTCACCAAGGTGCCTAGGAAACCAGAGTCAGCAGCAGCTTGAGAAAGAAGCGCTAGACTCCGTTCTGTTTAATGCGACCTGCTGTATTATCTCTCTTGATAATATGTATAGTTTTTTTCAGACCTCCGTTTTAACTCTTTTTTTCATTTACTGCTGTAACTGTATGAAGATGTTAATAAAAGATTGTTCTGTTTTATTGTCCTGCACAAAGAAATATATTGATTCTCTACTGGGCTGTGTAGTTTTTACACAATAAGGCTAACCTTGACAGCAGCTCTTTTCAAACTAGCCTGTTACTGGAAGGTATTTACCTGTTGTATTTGCAGCTAAGGGAAGTAAATGCTGTGTGTGTTGCAAAGACATTTTGGCTAATGTAAATGCTGATGCCTGGAGCATAACATGACTAGGAGAGAGGGATCTTCGTAGGAAAAAACGAAAAACACTGTATTTCCTTCCATGCTGTTTGCCTAATATTCCAATTTAATCTGCTGGTTTCAGACATTCTGCGTTTGAAATCCCCAGTACTGTACTGCATTTCTCAGTTTCTCTACCCTGCTGTGACCAGACCAAAGATCCTTCTAGTCTAGCAATCTGTCTTCCCTAAGCAGGCGATGACAACAGCCCGCTCCTCATATTGCTTTCCAGCAATTGATATTTGGAGACGTACGTCCTCTGAACTTAGAGATATTGTTGAAATATCTCTATTTCCTTTGTGCATTTATCTAACCCAGCGGTTCTCAAACTTTGGGTCAGAACCCACCAGCAGGTCATGGAACTGACAAGCTGATAGCTGACAAGGAAAGTGTGCTGAGCCCTATGGAAACCCAGAGCAGCATGTGCATATGTATTTGTTAGATAAATGTGCCCTGGTCCGTCTTCCTTGAGCAGACCAAGGGGAATGGAATGCTATAATAATCCTAATCCCATGGACACAGGACCCATAAACAAGAAAGAAGTCTCCCTCCCTTCGAGCTGACAAGGAAAAATGTATTGAGCTCTATGGAAAGTGACACTGAGCAACACATGTTAGTTTACTCATGAGTAGGTGACCATACCTCTCTTCCTGTCCAAGGCCAGGTGAAGGGCAACACAAGGCCAGCAGAAGGCTCTCGATCCAATGAACATGGAGCTCAACAAACTCTCCAGAAGTCGGTCTCGCTGCACCATCTTAAAAAGGGTAGAGCCTTAAGCAGCTAGTAAAATGAATCATTTTTTTCAGTCTTGTAAAGCTAGGTGGGTCCTGACAGTGTCATTTTAAAAAGTGGGGCCTGGTGCTAAGAAAGGTTTAGGAACTGGCTCTAACCCAGGTTTTAAAACCATCCACATTAGTGGCCAACGGACGCCAGTGGTGGACTTTGGCTGCTTCTTCAGGACATAAACACATGACCATTTCCAATTCAAAGGAGTGTGGCTGCAACCTGCATGTCTGGGATTTGGGTAGGTTCTCTTCATCACTTCCCTTGCCTTCCATTGAACCCTCTTATTTCTGTTCACTACAAGTGTTGCCTGTGGGAGGCTTTCCATTTCCCTGGTAGAGGTATTCCTTTCAAATGGGTATTCGCCCTTCAGGGAAGACGATAGGCAGGGCCAGCTGAAAAGGTGGGCACTTCCTCCCGTGCACAGGAATCTGTTCCCAGATCGTTCCTGCCCCGCAGTGAGGTCTGCTCCTCCAATGCAGCTTTTATTAGCGATTTTGAGTGCCTTCCTTGCCAGACTGATTTGGGCCTAGCAGTGCAATTGAAGCAGTGCAGTGAAAGTTGACAAATTTGGTGACTCCTTCAAGCCACCTCAAAAAATAGAATCGAATGTCCAAAGATAGATTTACACAAACGGGCAGGCAAATACTATGAAATGAGGGTGAGGACATTGGATTGTATCCAAACAGCCCTTAGTGCAAACACCATTGTCTTCTGCTTACACAAGGGAAGCTATTATCTCTACCCATGCATCCTATGCTGTTCCAACTCTCCCAACCCTCAGGATCAGCTTTGAGGGAGGTTGCAGTGGGAGGACAAGGTAATAAGAATATAAGAAGAGCTCCACTGGATCAAGAGCTCCACGGGCCCATCTAGTCCAGCTTCCTGTATCTCGCAGTGGCCCATCGGATGCCCCAGGGAGCACACAAGATGTCTGTGTCCTGTTGCCACTTCTTGTATCTGGCATTCTGAGGTAAAATTATGAGGGAAATAAAACAGAATTTTCTATCCTGTCTGTGGGGAGGGAGCTATAATAATTTGCAACTTAATCCGGGTCTTAAGAACATAAGAAGAGCCCTGCTGGATCATGCCAAGGCCCATCTAGTCCAGCTTCCAGTTATCTCACAGTGGCCCACCAGATGCCTCAGGGAGCACACAAGACAATAAAATGCCTGCATCTTGGGCAGGTAGAAAAGCTCTGTTCCCAAAGGAGACCACCACTTGCAGAAGCAAACAAGGGTGATATTTCAACAGCAACATCTGCATACAAGCAAATGTAAACATTGCCCATTAGAGTCCTAGTCCATTACAGTCATCAGCTGAGCCTAAGTAGAATCAGAGTTGGAAGGGTGTCGTAGATCATTAGTTCATTCTGCTGCTTGATATAGGAAACCCAGAGCTGGATCAACTGATAACTGGCCTGCCTGTGCTGGGAGTCTTAAGAGCTATTCCAAAGTCATACTCCAGCAGTACTCTATGGACACTGCATTATTACGAAACACTAGCTTTTTGTGACCCGGCATTGCCCGGGGGGACAAATTATCCCAAGCCTCTATTAGGAGAAGGAATGAATACAGGGACACAATCAAGCAAAAGAGCGAAATGAAACGGTCACACTCACTGAACAATGTCTGCCGGTCCTGTGGTAGGATAGTACTGAAGTATGAGAAACAGGAAGAGGTGGCCAGTGAGCCCTGTGGAAATAGGTCCAGCTGCGATCCGACTGGGTGCTGGAACTCTCTGGATCATGCTCTTTCCAGCCTGGGTAAGTGAGGCAGTGGGAAGACGTT
The DNA here is from genome assembly GCA_029204185.1 of Lerista edwardsae. Classification (NCBI taxonomy): domain Eukaryota; kingdom Metazoa; phylum Chordata; class Lepidosauria; order Squamata; family Scincidae; genus Lerista; species Lerista edwardsae. The sequence continues at coordinate 7,533,864 of JAJKFI010000036.1, read as the reverse complement.
TCACTTTCGTTTTTGAGTACTCTTCCTGTGTATCAGCTCAGTGAGTGCAATCCAAGCTCATGAGCTGCAGAATCCTTTGTGACCACAGGGTGGCAGCGCAATTTCTCTCCAATACAATCCCCTCACTGTCCCTCCCCCCCCCGGGGGCTGTAGGGGGGGGTCTGACCCCCGCAGTGTTTTTCCCCAGGCCGCAAGGTGTATTCCTGCCAAGTTTCGTGCGGATCGGGCCAGGCGTTGAGGAGCCTATGCATAACATACATACACACACACACACACACACACACACATACCCACGTCCGTTTTTATATATATATAGATAATTATGAAAGGCTTCTCTACTAGGGGGATTCTATACCACCTGCCCGTCTTGGTGTCTGATCCTGGTGACAATCTCCAGTGGAGTAGCTGTGTTAGTATGGTCTAGCAGAAACAATCTCCCATTTTTTTGGTGTGTGTACATACACAACCACCCACTGAAGATTCATCTATTAAAGTTGGCCATCGTCCACAAAAGCAGGAGGAATCTTTGGATGCCATGGAAACTTGTGCGGTCCCTGGTAAATCACTGTTCCAATTTTGCCTTTTTCAGGAGATTCTAGAAAGACCTTTAAATGTTTTTGCCGACCTGTCTTCAGACCTGGAAGTAGCATATAAATAGCTGTTGTGATGAATCGCTGTAGAAAGATTGATTGTCCATGAATTTCCTAATTTCATGTTAAGGAAAAAGGCAAACTCCAAGCAGGTGCCCCCAAATGGTCTTTAATTAAAATGTCTCGCGGTGTTTGGGTGACTGCTGCCTTTTGGGGCTGTGTACTAGACAAACAACTCAATATAAATAACCCCCCCCCCACAATGATCCAAATGAGCAATGGTGAATGAAACGTGATTAAATTAGGCCAGGTTCTCTTTTTATCAGTTTTTGTTTCCTTCTTTATTTGGATCATTGTTGTAGAGAGTATGTTTTGTGGTTATTTATATTGAGTTGTTAGTCTAGGGCCAGAAGGAGCATTTGCAGGCACACCTGGGGCCTATAGAATGTGTGTGTGTGTGTGTGTGTGTGTGTGTGTGTGTGTGTGTTTTAATAAGACTGTGCACCTTGGAGTTTGAATCTTCCTTTTGCTGCGGTTTTGAATGCTGCCCTCACCCACTGCGTGAAATCCCTTAAAGCCACCTGAGCCGGGGGGCATCTCTATATCCTGCGCCAGTGAGTCCCACACATCAATTATGCATTGCATGAGTGATTTGCTTTTGGCTCTCCTGCATCCACTGCCAATCAATTCCACAGAATGACCCCAATACATTTTTTTGGCGAGAAAGACATTTATGAAAGACTGCCTGTCACACCTGAAGCGCCTGTCCCCAGCTGGGCCTTTCAAGGGCCTTGAGCAATAGCAGCTGAAGATCTCCAGACTTCTTCCTCCAGGCAAATTCTTCTAATGTGTTTCAGAGAAGTTTATATAACCCCAGCCTAGGTCATAGCTGGGGGTGTGCTTACAGCATTAACCCTGTGCAAGCTGGTGTGTGGGAGGGTGTTGGTTGTTGGTTTGTGTGTGTGTGTGTCTTAATTGGATGTGCCTCAAGGGTAGATTCACTTAATGCAACTTGGGTGCACCATTCTTAACTTGTAAGGCCCTTGAGGCATGGAGCAGATTTTGCACTCTGTTTGTAAAACATACATATGGATGGTGCAATGTTGTTGTTAATGAGAATAATAATAATGGGAAGATGAGGCTATCCTGCAGCCTTGCTTCCTGACTTGTCCTAAACTGACTTGTTCTCCTTTAGGAGTTTTGTTGTGCGATGGGGAGAATTCAGAGATCATCCTCTTCATTATGCAGAAGTCCTAGCTATAGATCCAATTCTTCCCTTGCATGTGTCGATGAGCCATGACTCAGTCATAATAGCTTCTGCAGGGCCTCTTAAGAAAACATATTTTGGGAATGAATGTATTGCCTACTGCGATATTCATCCACTGTGCCGTGACGTATTGAGGTGCCGTGAGTGGTCCGCAGGTATGCCGCAAGGGTTTGGGGGAGGGTACTTTCTTAGGGGAGGTCAAAGCCGTATTATCCATTAGGCTGACTAGGCTGAAGCCCTATCAATTTGGGGCCCATCAATTTGACACTGCTACTGCACCCTGACCTACTCCGACGTTCAGTGGCGTTTCTGCAGGGATGGCAAAGCTCTAAGTTTTGCAAGAAGCCTTACCTTGCAGTGGAAATCACTCCTCTCCTGCACCGTTTTAGCCAATCCTCACAGGCGTTGCTTACTGGCCACAGCAGCAAGGGAGAGGAGGGATTTACATGACAGGGTAGGGCTTCTTGCAAAACTTAGAGCTTTGCCATCCCTGTAGAAACGCCTCTGCCGACGTTGGTTACAAGGCCCGAGCCAGGCCCTGTTGCTGACAGCAGAGGGCCACAAGGAATTCGCCCCAGCCACAGGGAGCCAAGCGGCGGCAATGCGGAGCTCCTGGGAAGGCCTGGCCCAGCCTGCAGCACCCGGGGCAACCCTGATAACTGGGCAAGAGGCAAGTGGTGTCCTCTTATATTTAGCATGGGGAGAGCAATTGCCCCTCTTCACCCCAGCGCAGTGTCTTTTCTAGTGGCTGTTGCTGGTGGTGTTCTCCATTCTTTTAGACTGTGAGCCCTTTTGGGACAGGGAGCCATTTAACTTTAATGTTATTATTTGCCTGTAAACCGCTTTGTGAACTTTAAGAACATAAGAAGAGCCCTGCTGGATCAGGCCAAAGGCCCATCTAGTCCAGCTTCCTGTATCTCACAGCGGCCCACCAGGTGCCCCAGGGAGGCATGAGACAACAAGATGCTTGCATCGCATTGCCACTCCCTTGCACCCGGTACTCTGAAGTAGCCCACCACCAATGTAAGGAGGTTGCACAATCCATCATGGCCTATAGCTCACAATGGACTTTTCCTCCAGAAATCCGTCCAATCCCCTCTTAAAGGCATCAAGACCAGATGCCATCACCACCTCCTGTGGCAAAGAGTTCCACAGACTAACCACCCGCTGTGTAAAAAAGTACTTCCTTTTATCTGTTTTAACTCTCCCAACCCTCAGTTTTAGCAGATGCCCCCTGGTTCTGGTGTTTTGAGAGAGGGAAAAGAACTTTGTGTTGAAAAGCGGTATATAAATACTAGTGGTTGATTGATTGATTGATTGATTGATTGATTGATTGATTGGCAAGCCAGGGCTGAGCAACACCTGGGTGGCTGGATGCCTGGCCCCACTTCAGGGGGCGGGCGGAATGGGCAGCCCAGGGCCAAGCACTGTGCCGAGACAGAGCAGTCCTTGTGCACTCAGCCTCTCACCAACCTAACTCCCAGAGGGAGGCGGGGCAACACCGACAAACCCCCTCCTTCCTCCCCAACAGGCTAGGGCTCCCCCTGTGCCGTCTGGACCTGCAGCATGAGCTGCCCACCAGCCGAGAAGTGGGGGGGGGGAAACAGGGGAGGAGCAGAGAGACCTATGCAAGAAGAGCAGTAACAAGGGGGAGTAACAAGGGCTAGGGGCATGTCCTTCTTTTCCTGAAGCGTTTTGGAGGGTTCCCCAAATACACCAAATAGCCTGGCCATGGGCTAATATGGCCCTGGGGAAGGTGAGCCATTGGTAGTGCGATGTCCAAAACCTGATGGTGTGCCCTGAACATTTTAAGTACCTTGTCAGTGTGCCCTGATATGAAAAGGTTTGAAAGTCACTGGTCTAGTCTGATGTCAGTTTCTTCTAAACAGAGAAACAGTGAAAGGAATAATTTCTACCCTTTTTTTCAATTCCGTGGAAAACAAATAGAGTAGAAGCAGGAAGATGAAGAAACCACAAGTAGTGGTTGTGGCAAATGGGACATCAGCACAACTGCTTTTTCCTGGAAGCAGCATAATGGACTCTTGAGACTGAATTAATGGAAGGAGCCGGTCGACTCTGTAATGACCAGATTATTAGCGAAAGGGTACTCCATCCACAAAGCTGCTTAAATATGGACGGTATATATAGGAAATTGCAAAGCCGTGAGTTCATTTGGGCTTCTTTTTTTAAAAAAAAAAATTCTCTGTTTTGCTTTAGTACAAGACACCCCAAAGCAACAATCAAAGAAGAAACTTGGCTAGACTTCCAAGAAGGAAATTTCCACCCACGGAGACTACCAAAGTCATCTTCAAATCCTCTCCTTTCACATATTTAAAAGTATAATCCCCTCTGACTCCCCCTCATTGTTCAGCTCTCTCTTAAACCATTTGGAAGCGGGATTTAAAAAGCCATTTGAAACAACAGCCTCCTGACATTGCAACTTTGGGATCTTTCCATAAAGAGCCATTTACCAGACTGGCAGTGCTGGTTGTCCAGCGTTTAAATACGGGATAACTTTGGAGTAAGAGAATTAAGCCTTCTGGCTGCAGGGATAGATATTTGGTATTGAGCAGAGATTGTACCAGATTGGATTTCTGTTGCTTGGGACCTCATCTCAAAAAGCAGAGTCCCTGGGTGTGAAGGAAGCCAAGGAAGACATTCCCCAGAACGGCCCTGTTGTTTGGGGTAGGAAAGCCATGATTGGGATGGGGCGCAAGTGAGAAAGCTCCCCATCTCCCCTGCAGTTTTGCTCATTTTTGTCCCTAGGTTAGACTATTAGTAACCCCCTAGAAAAGCCATGTTATGAAGTTGCCACAGTGTGGAACGTAAGAAGAGCCCCGCTGGATCAGGACGAAGGCCCATCTAGTCCAGCTTCCTGTATCTCACAGTGGCCCACCATGTGCCTCAGGGAGTACACAAGACAATAAGATGCCTGCATCCTGTTGCCACTCCCTTGCACCTGGCATTCTGAGGCAGCCTACTTCTAAAGTAAGGAGGTTGCACAACCCATCATGGCCTATAGCCCACAATGAACTTTTCCTCCAGAAATCTCTCCAATCCCCTTTTAAAGGCACCTAGGCCAGATGCAATCACCACCTCCTGTGGCAAGGAATTCCACAGATTAATGACCTTCTGAGTAAAGAAGTATTTCCTTTTATCCATTCTAGCTCTCCCAATACTCAATTTTGGTGAATGTGCCCCGGTTCTGGTGTTGTGGAGCTTGGCCCTAACAGGTGGAGTTTGGCACAAGTGTCCTTTGACTACAGTTTATCAGATGAATGGAGCAGGGTTGCCACTTGATGGTGTAGAAAAAGACCTGAATATGGTCTACCACAAGTGCTCTTCTTGGTGAATGGTGGACCCCACAGGAAGGTCCTACATTGGGCCCCACTGCTCGCAGGCCATCCCTGTGCCCTGCAGCGTCATGCAGCTGGAACACTGGGTGGGAGGAATGGGTGAGCGGCAGCCTGCCCGTTGTGTACCGCTCCATTTCGCCGTCTTCCCCGCCCTGATGTTCAGCCGGAATCTCCTCTCTTGCAGTTTGTGCCCATTGGACCTAGTTCTACTGTCAGGCAGACAAGAACAAATGTGTCCCTTCTTCCTTATGGCAGCCCTTCAGATATTTGAAGAGTGCTCTCATATCTTCTCTCAGTCTTCTCCAAGCGAAACATACCAAATTCCCTCAACCTTTCCTCATAGGACTTGTTTTCCATCTTTGTTGCTCTTCTCTGAACCTGAGAATTTGAATTCCTTTCCAGCGGTCACTGAGAAATCATATCCTGATTTATTAATTGCAGCTAAGGTGTCACCTTTCCCAGGCAATCTTTGAAAGAAACTTCATGTATCAGAAGTTAGAAACCGGCTTAAAACACTTTGGCAGGTTGCAGTAATGGGGGGAAAAAAGGATGCAATATGCAAGAGTGTGATAATCAAGGTTCAGATTAGTATGTTTCAGGATATTTGAATACCGCTAATTAATTTTTGGAAACCATATGCTGCGATGTGGATTTCAGACCTAAGATGTAGCACTCACTTTCCATATGCAAATACAAGTGATATGCGCACGTCTTTCTACAAATGTGTTTTGTACAAGATTTGGTTTACAAGTATGTTCTATAGAATCAGTTCTGGTGGTTTGTGCGTGAGTGGATTTTACGTTCCCTTGTGCTGTGTTCCGTTGAAAGGAATCTGATCTGAGCTCGGCAGAGCAAAAGTTCTGAACGATGCAATGGGCAGCTATAGAAGCCCTTCTCGGATGGACATGACAAGTTATACACCCATCAAACATTGCCAAAAACAGTTGCCAGATTTGGCTACCAGGGAATAGGAAGTCCCTCTCTCCTTCAGGGGACTGGTAGGGGCAGGGAGGTGTCTCAAGGGGACATCCAGTAAAATTGAGTGTTGGGAGAATCCGAACAGACAAAAGAAAATATTTCTTTACACAGTGTGTTATCAATCAGTGTAACTCCTCGCTACAGGATGTGGCAATGGCATCTGGCCTGGATGCCTTTAAAAAGGAATTAGACATATTTCTAGAAGAAAAGTCCATCAAATGTTACAAACTGTGATGGGTATGTGCAACCTCCAGGTTTTGGAAGTAGGCTACCTCAGAAAACCAGATGCAGGGGAGTGGCAGTGAGATGCAAGCATCTTGTTGTCTTGGGTGCTTCCTGAGGCATATGGTGGGCCACTGTGAGATACAGGAAGCTGGACTAGATGAGCCCTTGGCCTGATCCAGCAGGGCATTTCTTGTGTTCTTAAGGCCCAGATTGGGTTGTAAGTTATTATAGTTCCCTCCCCACAGACAGGGTAACAAATTCTGTTTTATTTACCTCATATTTACCTCAGAAATTTACCTCAGAATGCCAGATAAAAGGGAGTGGCAACAGGATACAGGCGTCTGGTGGGCCACTGTGAGATACAGGAAGCTGGACTGGATGGGCCTTTGGCCTGATCCAGTGGGGCTCTTATGCAGTGGTGTCATCCAAATAATTTAGGAACAGGTACTCACTTTTGATTGGCACTTGTTGGGGTCCGCCCACCGGAAGTGACGTCATAAGCCGGAAGTGACGTCATGATTGTTGCCATGGATGTGATCATGTTTGTAATAACTTCAGCTGGTGGTTAGTGTTGATTTAACTTCTATTGCTTTGCTTTCTAGAGATGTGTATATACAGATTTTGCTTCAACTGTTCCCTGGTTAAATAGCAGGGGCCAGCTTCTAGTGGGCGGGGCCAGCTCAACTTCTAGGTGCGTAGTGGTGCGTAGTGGGTGCATGACATCACTGCTCTTGTCATGAAAGCCTAAGGAAAGCGTAAGGAAAGCCTAACGTGAGATCATGGCTTTCAGAAGTGCCAGACTGTGCATGACTCTAAAGTGGTGCCTAATTGCCTTGGTGAAGGCTTCCATCCAGTGATTATTTTATTTATTTTTATTATTAGATTTTTACCCCGCCTTTTGTGCCCAGAGGCACCCATGCAGGTCATGCAGGACATCACATCACCCATGTGATGTCATGCAGGGGGTACGCGGGGGTACGCAAGTACCTGTTTCTAGGATTACAGTTGGCCCCGCCCATTCACCCGCCCACTCATTGACTCCACCCCCTGCAACATTTGAATTTCCTGCATGTTTGAGTTGCCTGCATGTTCTCACAGCCAGGCAGGCAGGCAGGCAGCGAGCGGAGCCTTTCCTTTCCTTGCCACTGTGGAATACTGTCGCCACTGTTGGGTCAGTTTAAAATCATCTGAGGCCTCAAAAAGGGCTTTTTTCATGTCACTTCCTGCCATGACGTCACTTCTGGCTTATGACGTCACTTCTGGTGGGCGGTTCCCGACACGTGCCAATCAAAAGTGAGTACCTGTTCTTAAATCATTTAGATGACACCACTGCTTCTATCCCATCTTTTCCGGAGCTACCCAGATGCCTTCTCCGACGAGGCTGATCGCATTACACGGAAGCTTTTCCCTAGAGGCTGACGACAGGCTGTTTAACCTGTGGCTTGCAGAGAAGGGGGCTGCATCCTTCCCGCAGCTGCAAGCCTTGTCACTTTGTGACAGCCGGCTTCTTATTGACGAAGCGAACAAAGAGGCAGTCTCTGCTGGCCTTGGGAGGTGAAGCGCTGAGTCTCTGACACCTGCCTGCTCGGTAATAGCTTTCTATTTTTACTCTGGTTCTGACCTGGTTTTGCGTACATAAAGATGCTTTGCAGGAACGGATTGAACAGGGACTGGGGAGTCCGGGAGCATCACAGTGGGCCTTCTTTTCTAGCACATGGCACATGGAAACTGATTTGTGTGTGTGCATTGACGTGCAGTCTAAGGGTGCAAATGCGGCATCCTTTCAAGCCTGGGCAGGGCCCCTGCGCTGGCTCCAGAGTGCCAGCCTAGCCATAAGGCTAGGCTGGCATCAGAGGCAGATCTAAGGGAGGGCAAAGCTCTAAGTGTTGCAAGAAGCCTGACCTTGCAGTGGAAATCACTCCTCTCCTGCACCGTTTTAGCCAATCCTCACAGGGAACAGCAACATCTTGGCGTTGCTTACTGGCTACAGCAGCAAGGGAGAGGAGGGATTTACGTGACAGGGTAAGGCTCCTTGCAACACTTAGAGCTTTGCCCTCCCTGTAGATCCGCCTCTGGCTGGCATGGAGGCCCACTCCCGCTCAGGAAGGCCAGATCCAGCCCCTGCACCAACCCAATGAGATACTGGCCAGTGTAGGCCGATGCAGGGGGTGCGAGAGAGTGGCAGGAGAGCAGAATGGAGATGGGGCTGGGGCATTTTTGGGGTGGGGGAATATAGCCAGCGAAAAGGGCCACAGGATTTGCATAACTTGGATTCACAAATCTGGAATAAGCGTTCTTCACAATAGCTGAAACAGGTTAGAATCTCCACCCCACACATAAACAGACCAAAATAGTAAATGGCGGGGGGGGGGAATCCAGTCTCTGAATAGTCTTTAACCACTTTGATTGGGTGCACAAAGGAGCATCAGTTAAGGGGCAGCTAATCTGTGTTAAGTGATCTTGATTACGCCCTGCAGATGGAGAGCCGGAAAAGTGAGCGCAGCGCTAATCAAACAGCTTCTTGGAAAATTGCAGCACTTATTAATCATCACCGCCGGTCATTGGTTCTCTTGCTGATCTATCTGAAGAGCCGGCAACGGTTTCAATTACACTCAGAAATGCATTTTTCAAGGAGGGTTTTGTTTTTTTGTTTTTTTGGTAGTAAGGAAGGAAAATCTTTCTTGCCGAAGGCTGTTTGTTGTTTATGTTCTGTGGAGTGCCTGATGCCATTTGAGAAGCTGCAATTCTCCCACTGACACGGGAGGAGAGCTGTTCTAAGGCTGCTGTCTGGGAGAATTCTAGCCAGAAACTTCAGATTGAGCTGTTACTCTCTGCGCTGCTCTTGGATTGGCCCCTCCCACTCGCCATCAGAGCCATTCTGGGGAGTGATGGCAGCACAGTTGCGGCTTCTCCC
>JAJKFI010000036.1:7498184-7514805 GCA_029204185.1 Lerista edwardsae | reverse complement strand
GCGCGCCCTTTCTGCACAGGCCGCTCTGCCGCAAGCTCTCTGTGCTCTGGGGGAGTCCCCGGCTGGGAGAGCATCCATGCGTCTCCCCCGGCTTCAACTGAAGCCGAGCGACATGCATGGAAGCCCCGCCTGTCACTGACGTCATGCCACAAGGCATCATGATGTCACGGCGTGGGCGCAACGCCCCTGCTACGCCCCAGCAGATCATTAACAGCTTGCATTGTTAAGGCAGTGGCGGCACACTGTAGACTTAAAACACCCCGACAGTGGCAGCAGGCTGCCGTTGTAGGGATGGGGTGGAAGACTGTCCCAACCTCATAGTCACTGATTTCACGTTGACCCTCCAATGACTCCTATTTTATATGGGCTTCGTTCAAAATGGGTGTGGACAAACCTGGAGTTAGGCCAGCAAAGTTTGGCCAGCACAAGGGCCACCATAAAGCACGTTTGGACCACTCTTGGAGTCAGGGGGGATGGCACACGTCTTGTGTGCTGGCCTCTCTGATTCCAAGAGTGGTCCACACACTTCACGGTGGCCCTTGTGCCAGCCAAACTTTGCTGGCCTAACTGTGCCGGTCTAACTACAGGTTAGGATTGCACCCCGAATGTCTTCTCTGACTTGAACCATCCGGAAGGGGTGTTTTGCAGCTGCCTATGAAAGCTTGGAAAGCACAACAGCGATGCAGCCAGGACAACAATTGCACCACGAAGGGAAACATCTGGAGAAATGGAGGTTCCCATGAATTTCTTTCATAGAATAAAACTGATAAAAAACCCCATTTGGAAAAATGGGGTTGATGGTCAGCCTGTCAGTGTAAACTGGCTTGATTCTACATGACTCAAGTTGACGTGATGATTCTCAGAGTGGCACATGGCTGATAACTTTGTGGCTAAAGGTGAGTGCACCTAGCCACCAAAAAGAACGGCAACTGAAAAATTGGTCTGTTTTTGATACAGACTCCACTTGGATCTTATAGATGCACCATGTAATCAGGAGAGGATTGACGTCAGAATTGACAGCCTCTTTTACATAAGAACATAAGAAGAGCCCTGCTGGATCAGGCCAAGGCCCATCTAGTCCAGCTTCCTGTATCTCACAGCGGCCCACCAGCTGCCCCAGGGAGGCATGAGACAACAAGATGCTTGCATCCTGTTGCCACTCCCTTGCACCCAGTACTCTGAAGTAGCCTACTACTAGTGTAAGGAGGCTACAACCCATCATTGCCTATAGCCCACAATGGACTTTTCTTCCAGAAATCTGTCCAATCCCCTCTTAAAGGCATCAAGACCAGATGCCATCACCACCTCCTGTGGCAAAGAGTTCCACAGATTAACTACCCGCTGGGTAAAAAAGTACTTCCTTTTATCTGTTTTAACTCTCCCAACCCTCAGTTTTAGCGGATGCCCCCTGGTTCTGGTGTTTTGAGAGAGGGAAAAGAACATCCCTTTATCGACTCTATCCCTTCCATGCATAATTTTGTATGTCTCAATCATGTCCCCCCTCAGGCGCCTTTTTTCTAGGCTGATGAGCCCCAAACGCTGCAGTTTACCTCCAAAGTGGAGTTTATCTGGAAAATGTTGATGGTCATATCGGACTGTATCACTGTTTCTTTGCTAAGGTGCCAACTGTCATTGCATTTATTTGAAGGCAGTAAAAATTGGGCAGGGGGGTGCGAACATTAAAGGAGATTGCCAGTGAAAGTCAGGGGAAGAAGCAAAAACGCCAGTAAAGTGGCAGGTTCATGGAGATTGCTGAGGTTGCAGCACAGGGAGAAGCAGCATTTTCACCCTTGCCTCTGGCTTCTGAGCCAGATGAGTATTTTTTTTTAATATGTAACCTGGATTTACAGGTAGTTTCGATGTTCCAAAGAGTGGATTGGGAACAAACCTGTATCGTACAAAAAAGAGGAAGAACTCCAAATTGCTTTGAGGGCTGTAAATTTCCAGAGCGTATGAGCATTTTGAGGTGAGACCTCTCTGTCTGTGCATTCTTTTATTAGACTTGAGATCTCATCAGGAGAAAGAGAGAGACCATTAAACACACCCACACCAATGGGGATTTTTTTTTTAAACCGGCAAATTATTTTGGTGGTTTCTGTCCATTCCAAGTGTTTTTTTAATGCACCATTGTAATTTAGGGATGGAAGCATCTGCCCCACTACAGAAGAATGTGAATGTGTTTGGGATGGGGACAGAGGGGACGTGCTAAAAACAATATTGACATTGAAGCCAATCTTCTATAGTGGTCCGCATTTGACCTAGGATTAGCAAAGCCCAGGTTTAAATCCCCAGCCACCTGCAAAACTTTGGATGTAATTCTGTCTCTTGCTCGCTCTCTCAGCCTGACCTACATCACAGGCTTATTGTGAGCATAACTTACTTGCAGTAAGGATATGAACATGTCAGTTTGTTTCTGGGCACAGCTCAAGATGCCGGTTATTACATCAAAGCCATTTGTGGCCCAGACCAGGTGTCTTCCATCTGAATCTACCCACCTTTTTAGGATTTGGAAGAGAGGTTTTCTTGCATGTCAGGAAGCCTTCTGACCTAGGGTGATGGTACTACATGAGATGGACTTTTTGGTGGTGGCCTCTAGACCTCTTTTTTCCCCTCTCTCACAACACCAGAAACAGGGAACATCCATTAAAATGGAGTGTTGGGAGAGTTAGAAGAGATAAAATACTTTTTTACCCAGCAGGCAATTAATCTGTGGAACTCCTTGCCACAGGAGGTGTGGATGGCATCTGGCCTAGATGCCTTTAAAAGGGCTTGAGCATATTTATCAAAGAAAAGTCCATCACAGGCTACAGGCCATGATGGGTGGTGCAACTCAGAATACTGGGTGCAAGGACATGGCAACAAGATGCAGGTCTTTTGTTGTCTTGTGTGCTCCCTGAGGCAACTGGTGGGCCACTGTGAGATACAATGCAGTTGCTTCCATCTTGCTTGATGCAGTGACTTATTTGACATAGGGCGCAATCCTAACCTGGAGTTAGGCCAGCACAGTTAGGCCAGCCAAGTTTGGTTGGCAAAAGAGACACCATAAAGTATGTTTGGACCACTCTTGGAGTCAGAGAGGGCAGCACACAGATGTTTGCATCCTTCTGGACTCCGAGAGTGGTCCAAACAAGCTTTGTGGTGTCCCTTGTGCCAGCCAAACTTGGCTGGCCTAACTGTGCCGGCCTAACTCCAGGTTAGGATTGTGCCTATAGTCCTATCTCAAGAGAATGGCAGATAAGATGGAAAGCATTTTGATTTCTCAGGAATTGCCCCTCAGCTCTGCCCTGTTTTGTCTTAAAATAAAACATTTCAACCCCATTTTTTTCCAATCCCAAAAGAAAGTCTTATCTACAATCCAAAATAAAGAACAGTACAATCAAAGAAAACAACAACAACATCCAAACAGATACTAATGGCAAATTTTCTTATAGTAGTAGGCTACTTCAGAGTACCGGGTACAAGGGAGTGGCAACAGGATGCAAGCATCTTGTTGTCTCATGCCTCCCTGGGGCACCTGGTGGGCCGCTGTGAGATACAGGAAGCTGGACTAGATGGGCCTTTGGCCTGATCCAGCAGGGCTCTTCTTATGTTCTTACAGAGAGAGCCCAACTCCAATTATTGCCAGGAAAGAAAGGATTTCAAAGGGTGGTGGACTAAAAAACTGGGAGGTGACCCACATGATCATTTTGCATCAAAGTTGTGTCCTGTTCCACGGAGCTACAGGCCCTCCTTCCCCGGCCGTGCATGCTTTCTCAGGAGAGTCACTTGAAGAAGAAGAAAAATCTTATAATGCCAGCTTATGTTGCTAATTAATTTGCTGAATCCATGCATATTTAGATATGGAAAGTTTTCAGCCGAATAATGTGTATAGCAAAGGAAACATTTCGCCCCAGACTGGATGCACGGAATCGTTTAATGGCTTTTGATCCATAAATAGAGACATGCAATTCTTGAAAAAGTCTCTTCTGAACACCCCTTAATTTCCTGCTGGTGTCTTAACTTTCTGAAGATGACACAATTGTTTTGTCGAGTCCTCGGTAGAGCTGCAGCAAGAACACAGCATCCTGGAACATTTCCTACGCCCAAATGTTTTTGTTCAGTGACATCTCTTGCTGAGAGAGTTGGATCTCTGTTGGGTACCCCCATCTGTCTGTGTGCAGTCTCATGTTGTTCTGGTTCATTTTGATCCATATTTAATGCTCTGACTGTGCCGGTATCTTCAGGTTCTTAATTCTTTTTGATAGACTAAGTTACCTGTCTCACATCTTTTTAGCCAGAGTCCCATCTGTCACTGAACACAGATTATTTGTGTCTGCCTCTTTGTGTGTGTGTGTGTGTGTGTGTGTGTGTGTGCGCGCGCGTGCGCGCGCGCATGCACAGGTTGTGTGTTATCTTACTTTTCCATAATGAGGACAAAATTGTTGTCTCATTGACTGATCTTGCCATTATCTGGTGGGGATTCTGCACAGCTTCATTTTTGACAAGCTAATTTCTGACATCTTCGTCTAAACACGATGAAACATACACCAAAAGCAAAAATAAAAAAAAAGTATTTTCAAAAATGTTTCCACGCACTCTACTTTCTTGTTGATTGCAGCTTCTTTTCCAATTCCCCACCTTGGTGTCCTAATTTTCTTCTTGCTTGAAAACTTCTCCCCCCTCCCTTGCTTGCTTTCAGCTCTTAGATGGGAAAAAAAAGCTTGGTGGTTAGTTATGTATTCTACCGGCAAGGGGGAGAAAAGGTGTTTTGAAAAAGAATACTTTGGTTTGCAGCCATCTACTGAGAGAAGATGAGGCCGAAAACCACTTGCTGCCACAATGACACCATGATATGCTAGAAAACAAGTAGCGGAGACCCTTCTTGGGCAACAATTTAGGAGCAGATCAGACAATATTTTACCCCACTCTGAGAGGTGGGATATTGCTGTTGCCTTCCTTCCTTCCTTAGCCTTCCCTCCCTTAGCCTTAGCTTTCAGTGTCCCTTGTCCCAGCTATGTCTCATGAAAAGGACCAGACAGAGGCGGAGCATGGGTGTAGCCTGGGGTGGTGCGAGCCATGGGTGCTGGGCAGCAGCGGGGCGCCATTGCGCGTAGTTCACAAACGAATCCGCATGTTGTTTCGCCTGCTCTCCCTCCCTTGCCTCCATTTTGCTCCAAAATGGAGCTATTCCGGGCGCAGGGAGGCGTGGCTGGGTGACGTGCGGGGGCGGGGCGACATGCTGGGGGCATGGTTTCATCACCCTTCCATGGGCGTGCTTGGGGCGCCGTTCATCCCTGGGACCAGAAGACCAATGTGGTATACAGGCATGCCCCAGTATCCACTGATTCGGTATCCATGGTTTCAGTTATCCATGGATACTGGGGATGTTTGCTTTTAAAGATAGGGGAACATTTAAACAAATCTTTTTTTTTTACCTTCTTGCAGCAAAACCACTGATGTCCCCCTATCTTTTAAAAAAAGCATCCCCAGTATCCAGTGGTGGGGTCTGGAACAGAACCCCAGCAGACACCAGGGCATGCCTGTACTGTAACAACAGAGCGCTTGCCTGGAGAGATTGGGCTCGGCTGTCATCAGCTCAGATCGGAAGTGACTGCAACACCCGCCTTCCATTGGGGAGAATGGCTTGGATTAGGAGAAGCAGCAGAGAAGTCTCACTCCATTTGCAAGGCCTTCCTGTGCCTTCTCCCCACTGTAGCTCAACCTCCAGGTTCGACAGCATGAAGCCTCTGAATATCAGTTGCTGGAGAGCCAGAGGCAGATCTAAGGGAGGGCAAAGCTCTAAGTTTTGCAAGAAGCCTTACCTTGCAGTGGAAATCACTCCTCCCCTGCACCGTTTTAGCCAATCCTCACAGGGAAAAGCAACATCTTGGCGTTGCTTACTGGCTACAGCAGCAAGGGAGAGGAGGGATTTACAGGACAGGGTAAGGCTCCTTGCAACACTTAGAGCTTTGCCCTCCCTGTAGATCCGCCTCTGCTGGAGAGCAATGATGGGGAAGGGGGTGCTTTTCTTGTGGGCATGCTTTACTTTCCTGCTTGGAAACCAGAGGTTTTGGTTGGCCACTGTGGAAAATAAGACGTTGGGCTAAATATTGTCCCAGGAGGAGGAGAAGATCCAGGAGGGCTCTTCTTACAGTCTTATGTTCAGCTAGTTATATTTTGAATTTTATGAACATGCCGTCCGTGCTGTTGTCATGAAGGTGCCATAAAGGGGCCATTGCTGTGTGAAGGCCTTGCTGCCAGCCCAAGTCAGCTCCAGCTCCCACCACTAGGAGGCGGTAATGTCACACCAGCGAGTGGTAAGTGTAACTGTAGCCGGCATTGCAGTGATTCCGAGAGGTTGAGGAGGGTGTTCCTGGGCAGGGAAGGGCAGGGGGAGCGGCAAGGCAGGGGTGGGATGGGCATTGACCTTCTCTGCTGGATCCTGTCCTCCATGTTGGGCCATGTGGCTTGACACAGAGGCCCTCACCTCTGTGCTGGCAAAATTACTGGCACAGAGGTGAGGAGATGCATTGCCTGCTCTGTGCCCTCCCTCCCTCCAAGGAGCGCCTGGTGCGCACCTGGCACAGGTAGGATGCAGCAGTAGCCACTTGGCCATCACTGCTCCTACGGGCACATGGGCAGCATGGGATTGGGCTTCCCATATGCAATCCTATCCCCACTTTTCGGGGAGTAAATGCCGTATACAGAATAGGGCTTATTTCTGAGTAGACTTGCCTTGGATTATGCACAGTAACTATTGTGATTTTTCTCCATTGTGGAGTAAAATAAAAGTCGGGCGAGGACAGGGTTGGCTCCGCAGCTTGATAAAAAGGTACACTTGCAAACCGAAGATAAACAGCAGATGTCAAAACATGCAAAATAAATATCCTTAAGTCAACACACTCATTGTTTTTTTCTTATCCACGCTTCAGTTTTTGCCAGGCTAAAAATAGCTTGTCAGCATCCAGATTTTCCCCAACTGTAAGTTCTGTGTACAGCCACAATGACTCAGCTCTAACATATTGTTCAGGTCCACCTGTGACTGTCTCTCTGTCAACCAAGGGAGGAAACAATAAGTGACAAATCAAACAGGTTTCAACTGAGTAATAAGCCTTGATGAAATCTGCATAAAGCTGCATATGGCAGCAATAGTTGTTCTGAAGGAAAAGCAGGCTTCCTGAGGACTGGGCCCGTAGCTTAGCTAGACGGGTGGGGGTGGGGTGGGGAATGGTAAGTATTGCAGGAGCCTCAATGTGCCATGTAAGCAGCTTTTCCCACTTACCATTGTGCACCATTTTAGACAAGTTTCAGGTAAAAGAAAATATGAGAACCAACCAAAGTTTGTGAATAGTTCTTTTTCTCTTGAAGACAATATCCCATGCAAATAGGAGTGCAATCCTAACCTGGAGTTAGGCCTGCACAGTTAGGCCAGCAACGTTTGGCTGGCACAAGGGCCACCGTAAAGCTCATTTGGACCACTCTCGGAGTCAGGGAGGATGGTGCATGTCTGTGCGCTGGCCTCTTTGACTCCGAGAGTGGTCCAAACATACTTTACGGTGGCCCTTGTGCCGGCCAAACTATGCTGGCCTAACTGTGCTGGCCTAACTCCAGGTTAGGATTGCGCCCTTGAAGTGAAGGGGGAAAGAAAAGGGAAAAAAAACCCATCTCTGGTGTGATATCAACCCTGGTGTTATAGACTAGCTGAAATTTATTGGGTTATGTCTCTGCAGTGAAAATTTGAAGTTGGATTAATGTCCCTTCAGTACATACTAAATCAATTCTGTACATATGCTCGTATTTCCACCGGAGTGACACCTTGTCATGACGGCATTTTAGTTAAAAGATGAGGGAACAAGCCAACTGCCGAAGAGCTGAATCACCTCCTTGTGCATTCCTCCTCATTAGGTCTTCAATATGGTTCGCACGTATGTGTGAAATAGAAAAAAATAATGTCATTATGTTCAAGGGCTTTGGAAATGGGGCTTTTGAAAGTCAGGGCTGAAAGTTGAGCAAATTGACAAGAGTCCAGCCACTGGGTGTGGTTGAGGCCAGACAACCACTCAAGCAGTGGATCATGGCCACATTCGTTACGGACAGGTGGTCCATGTTTAGAAAAATGTAGTGATGTCAGAACCAAGCCACAAACAAACATTTAGCGGGAACCAGCAGTTAGGATGTCAAGCCAAGCATGGATGCCAGGAGATCAAGCCAGGTGTCAGAGCTGGGAGATCAGAACCAGCAAACTCCTGATTTTACTTGAAGAGAAGCCAGTAAAGTCGTTTATGAATCGCTGGAAACCACTCATCAACTTCCTGCATGAGAAGGGAAATGAACTACGGACGATGTATTGGTGGTTGATTTAGACTCACTTTGCTGGGGACTAAACTAAATGAAATGGAGATTAAAAAATAAGTATTAAAGAAAGGAATAAGAGGCTGGCTAAGAGAGACAATTTTTAATATGAGTAATTATCAATATTTTGTAGAGGATGTAAGGAATTTAGATGTATTACTCTACACTTGATTTTGTTGTTCAGTCACTAAGTCGTGCCCGACTCTCCGCGACCCCATGGACCACAGCACGCCAGGCCTCCCTGTCCAGAGGCAACTAGCTTCCGGAGTTGGCCCAATTTCATGTTCATCGCTTTGGTGACACTGTCTAACCATCTCATCCTCTGCCGCCCCCTTCTCCTTTTGCCTTCAGTCTTTCCCAGCATGAGGGTCTTTTCTGAAGAGTCCTCTCTTCTCATGAGGTGGCCAAAGTATTTGAGCCTCAGCTTCAGGATTTGTCCTTCCAGGGAGCAATCAGGCTTGATGTCCTGGAGGATTGACCGATTGGATCTCCTTGCAGTCCAGGGGACTCTCAAGAGTCTTCTCCTTGCACAATGCACTTGCTTTACATGTTCTGAATTTAGGTTTTTTTTTCTTTATATAGTTGTGAGTCTCTCTCTCTCTCTCTCTCTCTCTCTCTCTCTCTCTCTGTGTGTGTGTGTGTGTGTGTGTGTGTTGTGTATGTATGTTTATATATCTAAAATGCCAGCAAATGCCTTCATGTTTAGCTCTGATGACTCACTACACGGGTCAACTGTGCACCAGACCTGCGTTCTCAGCGACCATCACCTGATGAAACGTCCTCCATAGCAGCATCTACCTGCCAGGAAGGTGCAGAGCCAGGGTTCATAACCATGTGGCCAGTGATGTCATGCACCCACTACACACCACTACGCGCGTACCGGTTCCTAGAAGTTGAGCTGGCCCCGCCCACTAGAAGCTGGCCTCTGCTATTTAACCAGGGAACAGTTGAAGCAAAATATGTAAATACACATCTCTAGAAAGCAAAGCAATAGAAGTTAAATCAACACTAACCCCAAGCTGAAGTTATTACAAACATGATGACATCCATGGCAACAATCATGACATCACTTCCGGCTTATGACGTCACTTCCAGTGGGCGGACCCCGACAAGTGCCAATCAAAAGTGAGTACCTGTTCCTAAATCATTTGGATGACACCACTGCATGTGGCACATCTAACGCTGGCATGCTAAGGCATGCTGTGGCCCATGCTGCCGTGCTGTGTCCATGCTATAATGGGATTCCTGCCCCCTTGTGGACCACCCGGGTCAGCGTCCCACGTCGCTACACAGCCCCCTGCTGGGAGCCTCCGTGCTTGGGTAGGGAGGAGGTTCCCTTCCCCGGCTCCTCCTCCACCTCCTGGTGTTTGGCTTGCAGCAGAGGAAAGGGCACCTCCTCCCACTCAGGGCTGCCTCCTCGGGGATGGTTCCCCCAGCCTCCCCTTTTATCTTCCCTCGGGTTTTGATTAGGCCCCATAAACAGCCCCCCTGCCCAGCTGGATGCCTCATCCCCCTCCCATAAAGGCCTGGCCCCAGTGTGATTCTGCTGCATGTGCTGGAATTAGAGGGTGGGTACCAGCCTGTTCCCCTTCTCTGAAGGCAGCTTAAAACCCATTTTCTACCAATGATGCACTGGAGATTGCATTTCTACCAACGTTGCTCTAACGCATCATTGGTAGAAAACGGTTAAAGGGCTCATTCTGCCAGCTCTGAGTGCATCACCGCCCTTCCCATGCTTGCGTCTGGTGCTGCTTCCCTGGGGGAGACTGGGCTGCCTGTGGCTGTTGGCAGGCAACGTTCCTGCTGCTCTGGAGGACACAGTGGTCTCTTGAACTGGCCGAGAGGCCTGCCAGACTGCCCTTGCAATCAGGCTCATGGTAGGGGGGGAGGCGCAGCTGCCCCAGAGGAAGACGGTTGTGCTTCTTGGAGCATCAGAGCAGAGCCTCTTGTGCATCAGAGCAGTCCACTCAAACTTTCCTTAACTGCAGGAACCATCTGGCTTCAGCCTTGTATCGTTCCAATTTCAGTATATGTGCTGCTGAAGCAAGCATGCTTCATCCTTGAGGGATCTACTGTGGGGGTTTTTTCCCTAAAGAATCTTAAGACCCACCAACCAAAGCCGGGGGCAAAATAAAGACGAGGAAGTCGAGTCAAACACAGATAAATGGTTCAGGACAGGAGGTGAAGCCCACAATGACCTACTGCACCCCAAAAGGTGTACCTGGGATGGCCATTGTGGGTCCTCAACAACATTTGATTATTACAGAACAGGGGTCCTAAGAGCCTTATGTAAGAATGGGGGAGCCTCTTTGGGGTTTCTACTGTGCCATTGTTGAGCTTTAGACACCAGTTACAATCTGCTGCAAACGGTGATGTGCAGTGCAGGTGAGGCAGAATTGCTCCACCGTCCGTCTTTGAGAAGTGCCTCCACCAGTGGCGGTCCGGCCAGTATCTGGGGAGGGGGGAGCAGAGGCATGGCAACACTTTCGGACAGCAGGAGAGCATTGTGTGAGGTTCTGTAATGTTCACATAGGTGGAGGGCGGCCGTTGGGGGGTGGCTGTCTGTGGCCCTGGCCAGTAGTGGGATCTGCAAATGAAGACGTGGAACGTTGGGCGGGACTTACGTGGGACTTACGCGCGATTGGCTGCCCGTCCGCTCCGTTCCGACGCCCCCCAGCTCGCCGTGCGGGCTGCCCTGGCCTCGGAGGGGGCGCCTGCTCGCCCGTTCCCCCCCGGGCGAACAGGCGCCCCCTCCAAGGCCAGGGCAGCCCACACGGCGAGCCGGGGGGGCGTTGGAACGGAGTGGACGGGCTGCCAATTAAACGGTAGTCCCGCCTAAGTCCCGCCCAGCGTTCCACTTCTTCATTTGCAGATCCCACTACTGGACCTGGACCTGCGGTGGCTACAGGGCCAGGCAGTGGTGGACCTGCCTGATTTCCCCCCCCCCCGGTGCAGGTCCGATGTTCGCCACCCACGCACAGGCTCCCAGCCCCACACCTGCCTAACCCCCAGCATCTGAAATCACTCTTTTGGAGCCATTCAGACACAGAGGTGGGTCGGAGGGCCAACTATTGCTCACCTACACGATGCCCCCCTCCTCTCCACCGGCACGGCAACTGCGGCACATGACCCCCCCCTAATGAATAGGTAGGGGCACCATTGGGGCCAGGGACCTGACTGACCCCCACTGCTGCTATAGTGGCTGTGATCCCACAAACAACAACCCGCAGGCTCCAGCTGCTCAAAGCCCACGGATGGTGAATCTTTGCGTGGTCACAGCAGTGGGGCACTTTCCAAAGAACGTGGGGAGGGCAGTTCCGTCTCACCTGCCACACCTGCGCCCCATGTAGCTGGCTGCAAATGACCCAGTGATTTCCGGGTAGATCTTGATGTACCTTCTGTCCTCCTTGGCTTGACATGACTTGCAAAATTTTGCTTTCCAGACATGTAGCTTTGATGACGTTTGGGGTAGCTTCTAGCCAGAAACGTCTCTTCATCTAATGCAAAACTGTCAGACGGTCTGTTGTGCTAGGAAACACATTAGGGTTTTGTTTTTTTCCATTCCTGCATGGTGAAATCATAGCTTGTAAACAGCCTTTTAGGATGCCAAATTTCCCCCCTTCCCTGTTTCTGCACATTCACAAATCCCAGATTGGTAAAAACGGGAGGGGAGGTGGAGGGGGGGCGAAATTCTGTCCATCTGGGAACAATTTTCCAGCCATCACAGGTGACCTCCAGTTCCCTTCAGAGGTTTGTAGACAAAGGGAGGTTAGAAGATAAAGTTTCTCATTTGCGACTGCATTCAGCACA
The DNA here is from genome assembly GCA_029204185.1 of Lerista edwardsae. NCBI lineage: Eukaryota > Metazoa > Chordata > Lepidosauria > Squamata > Scincidae > Lerista > Lerista edwardsae. Next base: position 7,502,664 of record JAJKFI010000036.1, on the reverse strand, counting down.
AGACGTGTTATGCTGCTGGCACCGAAAAGGGTTTAATAGAAGCCTGGCAGGATTAGGGGGGAAAAAAGGTGGGGGGTCGAAAAAAGAAATCTGATTATATCAGAATCGATTAAGTCTGCTGTAATTCTCATTCTCTGATGATAGACTTTTATCTCCGAATGAGTTTCCCTGAAATGCTTTAAAAAAAAGCGAGAGAAAGAAGGCTGAGAGCTTTTAATAAGTCAGACCTCAAAATTTCTGCCTTTCTTCTTTTTGAGTTTAAAAACAGGAAGGAGAAGAGGGAAAAGGAAAAAGGTGGAGATGAAAAAAAGCCCGTTATCAAAGCGATTGCTTTTGACACAAGTGTTGTAGCAGAGGCAACAGCCCGGGTTCCTTAGAACTCTCCGTTTTAGATTTCCCTCCTCTTTCACCATTTGTAGGTCAGCTTTTCAAAGGTGTGCAGGGCTTTTAGTTGCTCAGACGTAAGGAATGCCTTGAAGGCAGTAGACGGCACTTCACTGTTTGCGGGAGCGTAACAATCCCATTTGAAACTTTGTGGGCCCAGGTGCACTTAACGCGGGCACTGTGATGGCTGCTGCAACTCCAATAACGATGCTGCATCGCAGTCCTCTCCCACCGTGGCGTTTCTACAAGGGGGGCAAATGCTACCTTTTGCAGGAGCCTGAGCGCCTGTGTAATGCAGCTCCTCCCACTTGCCTTCCTAACCATTCACAGCTCGGCAGTAGCGTCTCTACGGGGAGGGGGGGGGTGGAGCTCTACATTTTGCAGGGAGCCTGACCTTGCTCTGCAAATCCCTCCTCTCCCTTGCCACCGTAGCCAATAAGCAACTCTGAGACATTGCTTTTTCCGTGAGGACTGGCTATAATGGCGAGGGAGAGGAGGGATTTACATGGCAAGGTAAGGCTCCCTGCAAAACGTAGCACGTGGCCCTCTGGTAGGAATGTTATTGTGGCTCAGAGGCTTTGCTCTCTGAGCCATGAATGAATGGCCATGAATGGCTCTGAAGGTGAGGGGGAGGGGTCGCTTTACACAGGAGCTCAGGCTCCTGGAAAATTTAGCATGTTGCCCCCCTCTAGGAATGCCACTGTTTCCCCCTTCCTCCTCTTCTCCCGCAGAAGACCCATTGAGCGCATTGAAGAGCAATTCGCTTCCATTGACCTCTGGGAAGAGATCATGGGGCAGGGGTCGGGAAGACATTGGCAGCCAAGGGTGGTCCAAGCATCCGCTAAAACTGAGAGTTGGGAGAGTTAAAACAGATAAAAGGAAGTATTTTTTTTACCCAGCGGGTAGTTAATCTGTGGAACTCTTTGCCACAGGAGGTGGTGATGGCATCTGGTCTGGATGCCTTTAAGAGGGGATTGGACGGATTTCTGGAGGAAAGATCCATTGTGGGGTATAGGCAATGATGAATTGTGCAACCTCCTTACATTAGTAGTAGGCTACTTCAGAGTACTGGGTGCAAGGGAGTGGCAACAGGATGCAAGCATTTTGTTGTCTCATGCCTCCCTGGGGCACCTGGTGGGCTGCTGTGAGATACAGGAAGCTGGACTAGATGGGCCTTTGGCCTGATCCAGCGGGGCTCTTCTTATGTTCTTATGTTCTTATGTTATCAGCTGCCTGAATTGGGCAGTTCTGCCACACCTGGGAACTGGCAACACAGTTGCCATCGGTGCCTAGAATGGCCCCGACGGCGAGTGGAAGAGGCTACTTACATGGCGCTTTGCAGCGCCTGCAATACTTACCACACTGCCTCCCTGTAGCTACACTACTGCCTCTCAGGGTCAGTGTGATGGCACTAACAGCGTCTACTTGGTCCTCATTCAAAGCTGGCTTGAACCTCAGTGAATCACAAGGCCAGCAGCCATGTATACAGTCCATCACCTATCAAAGCTGGCCCAAGATCCCCTAAGACCTGAGGTGGCTTGCCACATAATGCTCCCCCTTAGCTGGTCATGTGCCAGCCTCTACCCCTCATGCTCCTGGACTGGGAGAGGCAGAGGGGCGTGGCATGGAAGAGAAAGTGTGAGGAGAAGCGAGTGGTGGGCATGCCCAATACCTGCCCTTTTGCTCTGTCTCCCACTTCCTTTCCCAGGCCAGGGAATGGGGGAGGAGGAGAGGCAGTGGAGGTGAATGAGTGGGTGCCCTCCCCACTAATCTCCTGCCTGAGGTGACTGTCTCAGTTGACCTCATGAGTGGGCCAGCCCTGATATCTGTGGCCTTTTGTGCCTATGCAATGGCTCACTTACTACAAGTCAAATAGACATGCCATATATTACGACATGGGGGACATCCACTAAAATTGAGTGTTGGGAGAACTCCTGGCCACAGGCGGTGGTGATGGCATCTGGCCTAGGTGCCTTTAAAAGGGGATTGGACAGATTTCTGGAAGAATAGGCCATGATGGGTTGTGCAACCTCCTTATGTTAGTAGTAGGCTACCTCAAAATGCCAGCTGCAAGGGAGTGGCCACAGGATGCAGGCATCTTATTGTCTCATGTGCTCCCTGAGGCACCTGGTGGGCCACTGTGAGATACAGGAAGCTGGACTGGATGGGCCTTTGGCCTGATACAGTGGGGCAATCCTTATGTTCTTAAGGCCCAGGTTGGGTTGCAGGTTATTATATCTCCTTCCCCACAGCCAAGATAGCAAATTCTGTTTTATTTACCTCATATTTCCCTCAGAATTTTACCTCAGAATGCCAGATACAAGGGAGTAACAGCAGGATGCAGGTATCTAGCTGTCTTGTGTGCTCCCTGCCTATCTGATGCCTATCTGGGGGGCCACTGCGAGATACAGGAAGCTGAACTAGATGGGCCTTTGGCCTGATCCAGCAGGGCTTGTCTTATGTTCTTACACCAGAAGCCTTCTGAGAGTGCAGCAGAACAACAGGGTCCATTGTGTGATCTCTCCTCCCTCTAGATTTTACCTTCCCAGTCATGATGCAAGCTGTTGCAACTGTCTCTGTAGGAAACAAGCAAATTAGCAGGCGTTTTCTATCTAATTTGGGCCAAGCCCAAGCGGGTCGGCTCTCTGACCGTTTTGGGAGAGTCCCAGCGCAAACAATTAACAGGGATCAGGGAAGCTCTGCCTTCTAATTGAACTCGGTTCGTTCAAGACAAGGCCAGAAGCCCCTTTGTTAGGTGCTGCCAAACATGAAATTACTTCATTTCTAATGACATTGATTACTGACTTTATTACTTATTATCACCAGAGGCCTCGTGACCCACAGCAGTTCCAGGTTCTCTCTCCTGAACCAGCTGCCGTTACGCATCCTGGAGCTCAGGCTCAGGGAGGAAACATCAGCTAAGTGCAGGATGACAGCATAGTGGACCGTATCTGTGCTGGGGTTTACGATGAGAGTCGGGACAGAAAAGAAAGTGCAATCAGCATCATGTTTTTATCATTGATACAGCCACATTGCGAACCTATGGCGAACCTAGACAACTTAATAAAAAGTAGAGACATCACCCTGCCAACAAAGGTTCGCATAGTTATGGTTTTCCCAGTAGCAATGTATGGCTGTGAGAACTGGACCATATGAAAGGCACAGCGCCAAAGAATAGATGCTTTTGAATTATGGTGTTGGAGAAGACTCTTGAGAGTCCCCTGGACTGCAAGAAGAACCAATCGGTCAATCCTCCAGGAAGTCAAGCCTGATTGCCCCCTGGAAGGACAAATCCTGACGCTGAAGCTCAAGTACTTTGGCCACCTCCTGAGAAGAGAGGACTCTTTAGAAAAGACCCTCAAGCTGGGAAAGATTGAAGGCAAAAGGAGAAGGGGGCGGCAGAGGATGAGATGGTTAGAGTGTCACCGAAGCATGAACATGAAATTGGGCCAACTCCGGATGCTAGTGGAGGACAGGGAGGCCTGGCGTGCTGTGGTCCATGGGGTCGCGAAGAGTCGGACACGACTTAGCGACTGAACAACAACAACAACAACAACAACAACAGCAGCAGCAGCAGCAGCAGCAGCAGCCACATTAGAACACTGGGTTGAGTCTCCCCATCTCAAAACGGGATATCAAAGAGCTAGAAAGGGACACGGAAGATACTAAAAGGGTGGAAGTACAGGCCTGCCCCAGTATCCACTGATTCGGTAACCACGGTTTCAGTTATCCACAGATACCATGGATACTGAGACGCCTATTAAAGATAGGGGAACATTAAACAAATCTCATTTGTTACCTTGTCGCAGGAAAACCACTGGTGTTCCCCTATCTTTAAAAAGGCATCCCCCATATCCACGGTTTCAGGTATCCACGGTGGGGTCCAGAATGGAACCCCAGTAGATATCGGGGCATGCCTGCACTTTTCCTGTGGGAGAAGTGCAAGAGATTGATGCTTTTTAGTTTAGAAAAAAGAGGATGTGGTAGATATCAAGATAGTAGCCCTATTCTGCATTTTTTAGATTGTGAGCCTTTTTGTGACAGGGAGCATTATTATTATTATTATTATTATTATTATTATTATTATTATTATTAT
>JAJKFI010000036.1:7470739-7498174 GCA_029204185.1 Lerista edwardsae | reverse complement strand
ATTATTATTATTATTATTATTATTATTATTATTATTATTATTATTATTATTAGCCTGTAAACCACTTTATGAACTTACGAATCTGGTATGACTGTTTCACTTCTGGCAACACCATCACCCAGCAGAAAAGGAGTTGTTGGCTTTCTTTGCTACGATACCTTTTCCCTGGTCTCTCCTTGACGTCTGAAAATGTTACTTCCTGCTAAGGATCATGGGGCCTGTAGTCCCAAGGGAGGTATGCCAGGGAGGCTGAAATGATAAGAAAAAAAGTGATTGGGCTTTCTAAGTGTTCATACTGAATATTTGAAAATCCCCTCTTTTTTTAAAGTGTTCAGTTCCAACATTTGAGATGCCCAATTAATTTAGGGGGTGAGCCAGAGGGGTCTCAACCATCCCTACTGCTAATTGTTTGTGCTGAGTGTTAATTTTCATAGAATTATAATTAAAACTCAATAAAACATTGGTTACCAAAGACCTTTATAACCCACGACCTCTCTCAAACTGAAAATTGCCTGCATAATCCCAGGCAGTGAGAGCCAAGCAAACCATAAAGGGCTTATAGCGATTCTGAAATCTATCCTTGTTAATAAAGAGATGATCTGAACACTTAACTCTAATTAGTGCTGTTTTGACTCTCACCCTCACCATCCCACAGAGAAATCTCTTTTCCTTGTTCCACTCATCTGCAACTGGGGAATGGATATCCCTGCCCCGGTATTCACTGATTCAGTATCCACGGTTTCAGTTATCCATGGATACAGCGGATATTGGGACACCTATTAAAAAGATCAGGGAGCATTAAACAAATCTTTTTTTTTATCTTGTTGTAGCAAAACCACAGGTGCTCCCCCATCTTTAAAAAGGTGTCCCCAATAAGCAGAAGATTTAGTCGAGAGGGTTAATGCCTCCGTTTGCCTGAAGATAAAAGCTAAAGATCTGAAGGTCGCCAGTTCGGGACTACCAGAAGTCTCTGTGAGCAGCAGACATTGTAAATTGCGACTGATTAACAGCTGAGCTGTCTCCAGCTGCCTTGTGTGAGGGGGAGTGTGCCGGGTCAGCTGCTTCTCTGGTGGGAGCAGGGAAGCCGCTTATCAGCCAGCAGAAGACAAACGGGTGGCCAGAAAGAAGGACTAAATCCAGAAAGATCCATCTGTATGTGTTGTAGTTCTTGCAAGACAGAACATTTCTGTAAATTGTAAAAACCTTTGGTTTATGAATAAAGTCTGCCTATGTAAACTGCCTTGAGTTACAATCATTAGAGAAATCTAGTGACCTAAGAAAGGCAATAAATACAAGTATGATGATGATGACTATGATGATGATGATGATGATGATGCATGGTTTCAGGGGTGGGGAAGCAGTGCCAGGGGGTGGCGATTTGTGGACCAGGTTCTGGGGTGGAGCGTCGGCCAGGTATGCACCTGCTCTAAAGGCCTTGTGGTGATCAGAGCCCTGGTAAGTGAAGAGCTGCTGGCAGCAGCAGAACAACCACATGCATTAGGGCTCCTTGTCTGGAACCCCAGCCATTTGGACGGTCTCTCTTGGGGATGTTGCAGTAGTGAAAGCAAAACATGCGTTCCAGCCCAGACTATGGTACATAGCCTGTCCCTTGAACATGGTCTACACATCTGGCAGAATGAAGGGTTGAGTTAGGAAGTGGTAGCAAGATCTGCACTGATTCAGACTACACCAGAATCATAGGTTTGAATGTTCCCCCTGTGATAAAATATACACATAGCTTCTTTGCAGGTAGGAAGCTACAGTAGCATAGCTAAAGGGCTGTATGGCATGACAAGTATTGCTAAATGGCAGTTGCCGTTACTGCCCAGAATGGCTGTGATGACGAGTGGGAGGAGTTGGTTACATGGCATGTTGTGGTGCCTGCAATACCATGCTGCCCCCCCCCATGCCTACACTAATGGGAACCTAAAACAGTAAGGAGCATTCTGCACTAAACATTCTCTCTGGTGTGCTAGGGTTTCGGTCTGTGGTTGTTTTTCTTTTTACTTACTGGCAACTTTTTAATAATACCTCACTAAAAAAAAAATGACATTTCAGACCCTGAATCGGTACTTTCCACTCTGCCATCTCATTCTATCCCACACAGAGGCCAGATTTCACTGGGGGTACAATCCTGACCTGGAGTTAAGTCGGCACAATTAGACCAGCAAAGTTTGCAAAGCGCTTTTGGACCACTCTCGGAGTCAGGGAGGATGGCGCATGTCTGTGTGCTGGCCTCTCTGACTCCGAGAGTGGTCCAAACATACTTTATGGTGTTCCTTGTGCTGGCCAAACTTTGTGGCCTAACTGTGCTGGCCTAACTCCTGGTTAGGATTGCACTCTGCGAGAGCTCCTACAAAGGGACGCAAGGTGTCTCTATGCAGAGAAAGGAAAGAGATGCATTGTTTCCCTCATAGATCTTTGTATACATACCCACAGTGATTGAATATTGCTGAAAAACCCTTCCAGATTTTGCATCTCTGTTTCTAGGGCAACTGTCCATAGTCCCTCTTCCTCTTCTGGCAGAACAAAAAGTTACTCTAGGAACAGAGTCACAGTCACAGAACCCAGAAAAGTCTCCCGGAAGCATCCCAAGAAGCAAAGACCATAGAGAAAACCATAGAGTTCAGTGTGCCCTGAGAAGAAAAATGTTGAAAATAACTGGACTAGTTGCAATCCATAGCATGGCAGGTGGTATTTGGTTCCACTGTTGTGGTGTCCACATGGCACTGCAGTTTTGGCCTAACCCTTCAAAGGTGGAGAAGGCCAGGCCAGACAAGCACGGGTGCAAGGTCTGAATATGTAGCATACTGAGGGCACAATCCTAACCTGGAGTTAGGCCTGCACAGTTAGGCCAGCAAAGGGACACTGTAAAGTATGTTTGGACCATTCTCTGAGTCAGAGAGGCCAGCACACAGCCAGGTGCCATCCTCCCTGACTCTGAGAGTGGTCCAAACGCCACTCCCTTGTATCTGGCATTCTGAGGTAAATTGAGGTAAATATGAGGTAAATAAAGCAAAGTCTGGCCAGCACAAGGGACACCGTTAAGTATGTTTGGACCATTCTCGGAGTCAGGGAGGCCAGCATACAGACATGCACCATCCTCCCTGACTCTGAGAGTGGTCCAAATGCACTTGATAGGGGCCTTTGTTCTAGCCAAACTTCGTGGCCTAACTGTGCAGGCCTAACTCCAGGTTAGGATTGCACCCTGACTCTTTCAAAAGTGCTCATAAAAGTCGTATTGGCCATGTTGAAAAACCCTGATCTACACCTTCCCCACCCACCATAACAATTAATATGGCATTAATACAAATTAGGAAGGTATTCTCTGCTTTATTTCTCTCATGCATTCCCTTTCAAGTTTGCCAAACTGTAGCATCAGGACAGAGGTTGATGCCGCTGAATGCTCTGTAGCTAGGCTTCCTATTTCCACCATTTTGTCACTCGCCTCTCATTTCCGCAGTGCGATTTCTCCCCTGGCTGACAGTGTTTCTGTCGATTTTCCCGTCTCTTTGTTGAAGAGGTGATTGTTGTGAAATGGTGGGGAAGGGTGAGCACTTAAATGAAATAAAAGAAAATTAGTTTTTAAGGGGAGCAAATTGGATGCAATAGGACCCTTAAGGATAACAAGCTGGCAATAATTCAGTTGTACTCTTTCTGGTTTGTTTGCGTTTATTAAATATTCTTATTGACTCCTGTTTCTCTCATGTTCTGGAGCAGACTAAATTACAGCTATGGAATATTCTGTCTACAGATCCTGACTGGCCATTTGAGAAATGAGGGTACTTAACAGAGAAATGCTTTCCTTTTATCCTGAAGGGGAAAAAATGCCTGGCACGGCTCCATGCTTTTGTTTATTATTTCATATTTCAAATGGTCTTTTGTGCTTGGAAATAAAGTATCTTATATAACCACGTATCATACTTTCTACTCTCCCCTCTTGAACCCATTTGCTGGCATAAGCCAGAGAACTCTCTCTGGAAAGCGGAGCAGGAGGGAAAAAAACAGGATTTGTTGAATGTTGAACAGAATTACCCAGTGGGTAATTAATCTGTGGAACTCCTTGCCACAGGAGGGGGTGATGGCATCTGGCCTAGATGCCTTTAAAAATGGAGGAAAAGCCCATTGCAGGCTACAGGCCATGATGGTTAGTGCAACCTCCTTATTTTAGAGGTAGGCTACCTCTGAGTGCCGGATGCAGGGGAGTGGCAACGAGCTGCACTTATCTAGTTGTCTTGTGTATTCCCTGAGGCATCTGGTGGGCCGCTGCGAGATACAGGAAGCTGGACTAGATGGGCCCTTGGCCTGATCCAGCAAGACTCTTCTTATGTTCTTAATTCGATGGTGGACCTGCAACTTCTTCCTGGGAAAGAGCCCTGCAAACAGGGCCGTATTATCCATTAGGCTGAGTAGGCGGAAGCCTAGGGGCCCCGTAGAAACTAGGGCCTGCCAATTTCACACTGTTACCTATACCCTACCCCGCCGTGATGTTGGAGCACAAGGCCCAAGCCAGATCCTGCCGCTGCCGCAAGCGGTCTCTCTTGGCCACAGGGATCCAAGCCATGGTAATTCAAAGCTCCTGCAAGGGCCCGGCCTGCAGCGCCCAGGGGTGGTCAGCAAGCCAGGGCTGAGTGGCACCTGTGTGGCTGGATGCCCAGCCTCACTTCTTTTGGGGCAGGCAGAGTGGACGCTGCAAGGTGAGCATGCTCAGTGTGCATTCGCCGCCTGCCAGCCCAGCTCCCGGAGGAAGGCAGTGCAACACCGACACCCCGCTCCCTCCTCCTTCCTCCTACAGTGCTGGCTGGACCCGTGGCACGAGCTGCCTGCTGGCTTGGGAGTTGAGGGAAGACGGGAGAGGAGCAGAGGGAATCATGTGAGAGAGGAGCAGTAGGAAGGGACAGTAGCAAGGGCTAAAGACGTGCCCGCCTTTTCTTTGGAGGGGGTCCAAAACACCTGAAAGCCAAGGGGCCTGGTCATGGGCTAATACGGCCCTGCCTGCAAATGTTCTTTTTCCTTGCGATCTGCACAGGGAACATCACTGCTTCAGAGAGCAATCAGTGGCTTGATAATGCCAGGCGTCAGGCACCATTTACCGCCTTTAACTTATACTGATTTGCAAGCCTTGGAGCCCAATCCTACTCCCCTGGCACTGATGCAGCCGGCCCCACAGGGTAGCGCTGGCCCCATTGCCTTAGCGCCTATGCAGGGAAGCTGCTCAGCACTCCCGCTTCGGCGCTAAGTTGCGGGGGTTACAGGATTGTGCTGCCACTCACTGTCAGAGCCATTCCAGGCAGCGATGGCATCTGGCATGTTTGCATCAAATTGAAGCCTGAGTATTTCCAATATTTAGCTGGGCTACCTTTACTGTAACCATCAAAAAGTGCATCTGACCTTGCTGAGTTGGGATGGAAGGAAACTCATAGCTTATTTCTTGGTGGAACCATATTTATTGGTTGGCTTAGGAGCCTCTCACTGTGTACAGAACATAATATATATAAATTATTATTGTAGTAATATTGCAATTATAATAGCGACACATATTTAAGTTTTGCAAGTTGCCTTCTATCTGGTATTAACCATGTTTATGCATTTGAATTGAATAAGTCATAATAATGGCATATATTCCATACAGTATATACGCATGATACCTGCATACTGATGATTGTTAACTCCAGATCTCTAGACAATCTCTCTCAATCAATTCTCTCTCTCACCTGTGGAACAGGTGTATCCCAGCACGGCCTTCTGGGACCTGCAGGAAGGACTGGAGTGCCACTGGAAAACAGTGTTGCCAGGGCATTCTTGCATGAATTTTTTTTTAGGAAATGTTTCTGTAGTACTTTCAGGGTGCAATCCTAACCTGAAGTTAGGCCGGCACGGTTAGGCCAGCAAAGTTTGGCTGGCACAAGGGACACCGTAAAGTGCGTTTGGATCACTCTTGGAGTCAGGGAGGATGGTGTACATCTGTATGCTGGCCTCTCTGACTCCGAGAGTGGTCCAAACATACTTTACTGTGTCCCTTGTGACAGCCAAACTTTGCTGGCCTAACTGTGCCTGCCTAACTCCAGGTTAGAATTGTGGCCTCAAGCAGTTAGCACAGGCCAACATGCTTACTCTTGTTGGATTAGGGCCAAAGTGCTTTGCTGCAAAAAATGTGCAGGCAGCAGCACAGCTATAGGGAGAGAAACAGTAAATATTGCAAGCTCCCCAATGCATTTTGTAAACAGACCCTCCCACTTGCTGTGGGAGCCAATCTGGGAAGCAACAGCAGTTGCTGTCGCTGCTCAGAATGGCTCTGATGGCAAGTGAAAGAGGTTTCTTACATGGCACATTGCGGCACCTGCAATACTTACTATGCCATTGCCCCCGTAGCTATGTTACTGTCAGGGACGAATGGAACCCCAAGTGCGCCCATGGCAGGGCGACGAAACCGCGGCCCCAGCACGTCGCCCCGCCCCGTGCGTCGCCCAGCCATGCCTCCCTGTGCCCAGAATAGCTCCATTTTGGAGCGAGAAGGACGCGAGGGAGGGCGGGTGGGCCGGACAGCACACGGGTTAGCCTGCAGACTCCACGCAATGGCGCCCTGCTGCCCCTCTGCTGCCCGGCGCCCATGGCTCACACCATCCCGGGCTACACCCTTCCTCCGCCTCTGGTTACTGTGTGTATTCACCTGTACATTTGTAAGGAGAATTTTATTTTTCTCTCAAAATGGTTCTCATCCTCCTGAACCAATCGCTTGAGCTGCAGGTTCCCTCCTGAATCATTGCTTGGCTTTTCAAGAAGTGTTTTTGCTCACACCGCATAGTTTATTCAGTCCCCAATGTGAGGAACAATGAATTCCACTGAGGTGCAACCTTTCATGACTCTTCAGCCTGCCGTGAGCCCTGCAGATAAAATTAACCCCCCCCCTTTTCGACAGACGATTGTTGCTAAAGAACCCGGAGGGCATTATTTCATTCTTTCTTGCGAGGCATGAATACTTCACTGGGGAGCTGTGCTCATTTGCCTTTTGTGCCTCCAGATGATTCAGTCCAGCAGATTTGCACAGCGCTTGGAATAGAAAAATCTGGGGAATGATACGTTTGGAAGGGGAGAAGGTTGGAGACAAAGCAATTGCCGTCCCTTTCACTCGCTAATGTTACATGTCAAGAAGGCTTTCATACCATTTTTCTCTTCGACAAATTAAGGAATGATTCACGGGATGGGTTTTGACAGTTCTCTTCTCAGGACTCCCAGTTATCTATTGGGAAATTGGCAATTTCTGTCAGGAAAAGGGCCAGTCACAGACATTTTGGTGCCCCCACTCTTGGACTCCAGTTGGGAAACTGGCACTCTCTGTCAGGAAGAAGCCATTCTGGTGCCCCTCATAATCAGGTTCTAATGAGCACATTGGCAGTTTCTGTCAGAAAATGGGACAACTAAAGGCACTGAAATTGCTCTCCCTGGAGTAAAAATAGGGGGAAAAACAGTTTATTGGCCTTGAATGCCACCTGCCTATAGCTGGGTCAACCAGGGGCGTAGCTAATGAAAGTGTTGCCCAGTGCAGAGGGCAAAATGTTGCCCCGGAAGTGATATCATAACAGGAAGTAACATCGGTTATATTTTTGTTCGGGTTTTTTGGCCATAATGTTTGTAAAAGTAAAGATATTAAACTCTGGTTTGTTTCATTGAATTCTGCATTGCATTACCTTTCCAAAGACATATAACATGATGGTATAATTCATGCATATCAAGGTTTTCACAATTTTGGCCATTAATGTCAAGCTCAGCTTGTTGCCCTCCTAAAGCTTGTTGCCCGGTGCAAGTGCACCCCCTGCACTTAGCAATGTTTGTACTTATGACCCCATTTATCCTGCCCCATCACCTGTCCCATCTTCTGGGTGACTTTGAGGGCGCAATCCTAAACAACATTCCAACACAAGGGCAATGCAGCTCTGAGGTAAGAGAACAAACAGTCCCTTACCTTGAGGAGGCTTCTGTGACTGCTCCCCCAACTGCCGGATGCAGCACATGCCCCATTGGCACAGCTATGTCAGGGCAGGAATTTGGTTAGGATTGCACCCTTAAACAATGGAGTCCGTGCATGCAAATTGCCAATCTAAAAGCGCTGCAAATTCTAACATTTGGAGGGGAAGTTCAGATCAAATGTACCTACATGTGATTTTAAAAGTCCCCCCCCCAAAAAAAAAAACAAAAAAAAAAAGAGGGATATGAATGTGTGGGAGAAATCAGTAAATTATCAAAGTAGAATAGACTGAGTTGAGAAAAGGCTGATGAGTTTATTGGAGCACGCAGCCAGAGTTTCCTGGATTAGGAAGGTCTGACCCAGAATCGCCAGATTCTTTGACCTTTTAACTGTTTGAGTGAAGCACCCAGCTTTATTCAAACGGGCCCAAATATCTTGTTCAAGAGTGCCAAAGTGCACAGCTAGCAAGTCCACAAACAACAATACCAACTGTAGCTAAACGTCAGCATGGTGAAGCACCCATTCTTCTAGCTGTCCTGTGCAAAACGGTTTCAGAGAGGAATCCTAACCTGGAGTTAGGCCGGCATAGTTAGGCCAGCAAAGTTTGGCTGGCACAAGGACCACTGTAAAGCATGTTTGAACCACTCTTGGAGTCAGGGAGGATGGGGCACATCTGTGTGCTGGCTTCTCTATCTCAGAGAGTAGTCCAAACATATTTTACGGTGTCACTTGTGCCAACCAAACTTTGCTGGCCTAACTGTGCTGCCTCAATTCCAGGTTAGGATTGCGCCTTCAGACATCTTTCAGAAAACTTTTGGTTTCTAGCTGTCATATTTGCAAATATGGGTGGCAAGCAATGCCAAACAGAACAAACTGCGTACCACACCTCGCACAAAATGGGTGCAACAATTTATACTACTGAGGCGGAATTTCTTACTGTATCTTCATTGGTTATTCCCAGCCACCTGCTAACACTCATGCAGAATAATTTACTTTCCCCCTCCCTTGCTCGTGCTTTTACCCAGGATGCCTAGGGATGGCTATTGACTCAATGCAAGTTTCACCCAAGGTTACAGCTGTGTCTCTCTGAGAACTTTCTTCCATGTATCAATTTAGGAATTCGCACTGCCCGCCTCTTTTACCAGTCAGGCCTTGCCTGAAACATCATTAACCACTTGTTTCTTAGAGAGAAACAGTAGGCCTTATAGTTTAGTGTTGTTCAAAATTCCCATGGGTTTGTATGACTATCGATTTCATATCTTACATAGCTAATACACAGGATGAGTTTGTCGGCCTGCAAGCTGAATCTGCTTGATAACAGGCAAGACAAAGGCTCTGCTGTCACAGGCCACAAAGGATGGAATCAAATGCCTTTCTATTTAAACATTAATCGTACTTCATTATTCGTGAGGGTCTACCTTAAAATTCTCCCTCAAATGTGCACATTTGTCATGGCCTAGTGTTGGTTCAGGGGACAAAATGTTCAAACTGGGCCTGTGATCAATTATGGGACACACACTCCATAGGCCTCTTTTTGACCCTTCCTTTTTCCCCTCACACATTTTTAGTGGGAGAGGTGACTGTTTGCATCAGGATTGACTAAACACAGTGTGGATCCTGAGGTAAAAAAAATCCAAATAATGTCTCCCAGGACAAAAACTGAAACAACAAACTACCCTTGATTGACCCCTAAAAACTGCTAAGGGAAAGAAAGTCTATTAAAGGGATCTTGTATACAGAAACTCATTTCCGCCGCCGGTGAAATAATAATAATAATAATAATAATAATAATAATAATAATAATACATTTATTTATATACCGCCTTTCTTAATATCACTAGATTTCTCTAATGATTGAACTCAAGGCGGTTTACATAGGCAGACTTTCTCACAAACCCGAAGGTTTTTGACAATTTACAGAACGTTCTATCTTCCAAGAACAACACTCCTACAGATCTTTCTTTCTGGATTTAGCCTTCTTTCTTTAGCCACCCGTCTGTCGTCTGCTGGCTGATGAGGCTTCCCTGCTGCCACCAGAGATGCAGCTGATTTCAGCACACTCCTCCTCCCACGAGGCAGCTGGAACTCAGCTTTTTTTAATCAGCCGCAGTTTCCAAGGTCTGCTGCTCGCAGAGACTTCCGGCAGTCCCAAGCTCATGACCTTGAGATCTTCAGGTGTTATCTTCGGGCAAACGGAGGCATTAACCCTCTCGGCTAAATCTTCTGCCCTCGGCTAAATAAGAGGAACAGACAATTACTACAGATAGTTGCCCTAGACTCAGAACCCAGAAGAGTCTCCCGGAAACCAGAAGTGGTGAAGACCATATTGATCAGTGTGCCGTGAGAAGAAAAATATAGAAAATTACTGCTCTAGGTCAATCCATTTTCTTTAAGTGGGGGTTAGTGTCACCCATGCTCTGACTGAAACCTCTTCCCTAAACAATGCCATCTACAGGAAAACTATGTGGCAAAAGAAAGTAGATTAATGAGGGAGTGATGTTCTTGGGGGCCTCAGACAGCTGTGTGGGTCAGTGCACTTTGGTGGCCAGTAGCCCTGTAATGAACAGAGTTTCAGGGCGCAATCCTTGGTAGCATCATGGTAGCATTGTGGTAGAAGACATGGTAGTGTTGATGCTATGCAGTAGTGCTGACGCAGGGGCGCCGAGCTAGCACACTGAGACACCCGGTGCAAAGAAGTGCTCGGGTGGGTGGGAGGAAAGGAGTGGGTGGGGGGGGAGGTATTCTTTGGTGGGTGGTGGGCCCAGGATTTGGCCATAAGGCTGAATGCTAGGCCTGTTCCCCAGGCTTCGTGGCCCCAATTTGGGCTGTAGGGTCTCCTCGGATCTGCGCCTGCTGTTTAGTAGGCACAGATCTGAGGAGTCCATAGGGGAGACCCCAGCCTCCCATATACTGCTCTGGGTACAGTGCAGACCCACTAGCCTGCCTGTTCCAGCGCAGTATAGGATTGCATTGCCCGTGTTGCTCCCAACCTGCAGAGGAAGAAGGTTGGGGCGGAAAGACCAGGGGAAAGTGGGCGTTCGTTGAGCTGAAGTGGGCAGCTCACACCATGTCTGAGAGAGTGGCACGCCTTTGCCACTTCTGGGCCATGGGAGTTAACAGGGGCATTTTCAGGCTTTTTGGCACAGAGCATGAGTGAATTTGCAAGTCTTCTCTAAAACGAAAGCGTTATATATTTATATATCTGAGACTTTAAACAACCCTCAGCTGTACGTGGCTCAAGAGACCTTGTACGAGGCAACATCTTCATTTCCGTCTGCCTTTTTCCCTTTCTCGGTATTCATGTTGAGAGAAAGCATATAATACAGAGTGTTGCAAGTGTGTTGTGGTATTCTTAATTTGTTCACATTCTTGAAGTCCTGGTTCTTGATAAAATATTTATGCATTCTTCTTCTGACTGAATTTTTTCCCCTCCTTTTGAACATCCAAGTTGTTTATAACCGGCGATGAAGTGGGCGCGACGGCGGGGAGAAAAATGCTGGAAACTTTTGGAGCTGATTGCCCATGTTTTGCGTTAGCTGTGACAGGAAATCTCAGATCACTGAAGATGGATCTATTGCTGGGAACAGACTGGGATTGTTTCATTTTTTGGGACACCTGACTACTGCATCTCCCTCCCAGAGGCTTCCTTCAAGGCCCACCAGTGGTGTCATTCAAATGATTTAGGAACAGGAACTCACTTTTGATTGGCACTTGTCGGGAACCCGGAACCAGCCACGGAGCCTGTTAGGATCCGGAATGCCCGTTCTGGTCAGTTCCCCCTGAATGACATCACTGCCTTCGCCCCCCTAGGAATCCGGAGTCACTCCCTTTAACCCTCTGAGTGCCGGCCAACCAAGAAGAAAAGCTCTTTGCAGAGGAATTGGGAGGAGGAGGAAGAGTGGAGTGGGCGGAGTCAGCCCTAATTTTAACTAGTGGAACTGAGTTCCCCCTTGTTCCCCCTGCATGACATCACTGAGGCCCACGCAGGTAGGTGAAAATGTTTTTGTTTCTCCAAGTGAAACAAAAAAAAAGTTCAACTGTTTTTCTTCTGTTGTTTTCAGTTGGCACTTTGGTTTTACATAAGAACATAAGAAGAGCCCTGCTGGATCAGGCCAAAGGCCCTTCTGGTCCAACTTCCTGTATCTTACAGTGGCCCACCAGGTGCCTCAGGGAGAACGCAGGACAACGAGATGCCTGCATCCTGTGGCCACTCCTTTGCACCTGGCATTCTGAAGTAGCCTACTACTAACATGAGGAGGTTGCACAACCCATTGTCTGTGGAACTCCTTGCCACAGGAGGTGGTGATGGCATCCGGCCTAGGTGCCTTTAAAAGGGGATTGGACAGATTTCTAGAGGAAAAGTCCATCATGGGCTATAGGCTTAGTTAGGAGGGGCCATTCGGGCAACGGTATCTGCCCAAGGTCTTCTGCCATGAAGACAGATGCAAAGAATTCATTAATGTTTCTGTTCTGGGTTTGCTTGCTTTAGGGCCCAATCCTAGCCAACGTTCCTGTTCTGATGCAGCTGCAGTGAAGCACCAAGGCAGGCAAAGAAATGTTCCCTTACCTTGAGGAGGTGTCTGTGACTGAACCCTACTTGTACTTAGCATTGATGAGACATGTCTACCAATGGGAGGGGCCATTGAGGCTTCTTGCAATCTGGGCACGTGAAGGAGCCTCTCCCCATCTGCAGATCTTTTGTCACCTGACCTGCCTGCCAGAGAGGAGGAACAGTGCACACCCCGTTGGCATTGCTACATCTGTGTTGGAAAGTTGGACAGGATTTGGCCTTTATGTTTTATTAATTGTTGTTATTCTGATTTTGTGAGATGCCTTGGGCCTTAAGTGACTGCATCTGGGGCCTCCTGGCTGGGGGGCGGGCGGGGGACACAGCATGTAAAGACTTTTAATAAATAAATGAAAACTGGCATTATGTTTGAAAACATGCTCTGTAT
Organism: Lerista edwardsae; assembly: GCA_029204185.1. Classification (NCBI taxonomy): domain Eukaryota; kingdom Metazoa; phylum Chordata; class Lepidosauria; order Squamata; family Scincidae; genus Lerista; species Lerista edwardsae. The sequence continues at coordinate 7,485,253 of JAJKFI010000036.1, read as the reverse complement.
CCAGAACACTCCAGGACAGTCTAGATAGAAGCTGGATGAAAATAAGTAAAATTAGCATTGGCGAAAGCAAAGTGTATTATGATCATCTCATGATCTGCTTCTATAAATCCATTTACAATGGTACGAAAGGTGCGCTGCCATCAGGTGCTCCAGAGCTGCAAATAATGGGAGCGGGCAGACAGAATAAGACTGATCATAAATCCTGCATGCCATAACACCTTGCATGGGGTCAATGATTGAAGCATGGGCAATTAAAAAAAAAAAAAGCTACAGTTCCCAGAGTTCCCATTGGCAATGGGATATCCAAGCATGCTTGTAAACTTTAAACAGCAGGGTCTCAAGTGTCTCTAGTCATTTCAGCTGCCTTTTCCCTCTTTCCTCCATTGGAGGTTGGCAAGTTTGGAAAACATGATTGATGCAGGGAAGGGGAGACAGAAAAGCTACAAGAGCTTACCCTTGTACAAGCCTTAGCAGGACATGACAAATACAGAAGAGTGAGTTTTTCTGAGCTTTGGAGAACACTTGGAAAACGTCCATTGTTTTCTCCAAGAGCTTCCACAAAGGCTTGGAACAATTCAGCACCTTCCAATCAAAATGTGCAGGTTGTACCTATCACTGACTGGGATGCTGCACCCAATTCCATAGCAATACGCAGGGCCGGCTTTAAGCCAATGTGACCAATGTTGTCATATCGGGCCCCGCACTAGCATAGGGAGCATATTGCCTGTGGCTGCAGCTGGGATCTCTGTGGGCTGTAAGTCAGTGGGGCGAGCAGAGCAGCTTTACCTTGGTCTCTCCCACCTGCCTCTGCCTCTGAACAGCCCAAGATGGGCCATCTGGAAGCAGTTGGCAGTGATGTTGGCGGTGATGTTATGATATCCCCACCAACTACTTCCACATGCCATGCTTTGCACATGGCATGAACAGAGCTCTTCTTGGTGAGCGGGGGCCCCCGCAGGGAGGGTTGGGGGGCCTTGCAGGAATGCCCCACATTGGGCCCCACCACTGCTAGAGCCAGCCCTGGCAATACGCAGGGCTGCTTCTGAAGATGGTCCAGAAACTGCAACTAGTTCAGAATGGCCCAAGTGGTTGCTGGAGCTCATTGGTTCTTCTCAGTCGGGCCATTGCTTCAGTGACTTCACTGGCTGCCAATTCGTTTCTGGGCTGAATTCAAAGTGCTAATCTTGACTTTTAAAGCCCTTTACATCTTGGGTCCAGGGTATTTGAGGAACCGCCTTCTTCCATATAATCCTACCCATCCTCTTAGGTCTTTGGGGTGGGGGGGAGGGGCTTCTGACTGTGCTGCCACCAGGAGAGGTGAAGGGTGGTGGCTAGGAACAGGACCTACTCAGTGGTGGCTCCCCGTTTATGGAATGCCCTTCCACTTGAATGAAGAACGCCTCCTTCTCTTAAGACCTTTCAGTGGGGCCTCAAGACCTTGCTTTTTTTAGGTTGGCTGCTTTTTTTTTTTTTTTAAATGAAGTGATTTTTTAATGTTGGTGATCTGGCTGTTTTTCATTTGATTTTATTCAGATTTTTTATTGTGCTTATTTGGTTTTAAAATTATCTATTTATTGTAAGCCACTTTGAGTCCTTTTCATTGTGGGAAAAGGCAGGGTAGAAATCTTTTAAATAAACAAACACAAACCGTAGGAAGTGATTCTGGCATTTTCAAAACCACCAGGGCAGTTGCAGACCCAGCCAATCAGCCACCTAAGGAGGAGCTCCGCCCCCTCCACCGGCTCCCCGCCCCTTGTACCGTTCCGCCACGCCCCAAAGCCATGCTAGCCTCCATTCTGAAGCCATACAGACGCAAGGGAGGGGAGGCAGCCAAACACCATCCGTCTCTCTAAGAGGTGAGCCATCTCACCACTGCCCTCTTCCCGTTCCACCAGCACTGCACCCGGGGTATTTGCCCCCACTCTCTTAACAGTAGGACCGCAACTGCACCAGGGTGGTGGGACAGACTCCTGCTTTTTGATATTCATTCAAGGGACGGTGGAACTGTTGCCAAAAGTAGGCAAAGTATGGTTTCTGTGGTGGGGATTGCATTTAAAAAGGCAAACAACCAAACGAGAGAGTATTAGGTTCATGTTTATTTACACCTGCGCAGGCGGACCAATCTCAGAGAGAAAGGCAAAAAATATATACAATACAAGCACTTTTATACTCCCCCCTCCTATTCCTTCCTCCAAGTTCCTGCTTGGTTAGAAATTACATCATAGGGGCTGGAGCTTGAGACGCTCTAAGCTAACTGGGCCATGAGAATGCCATGACAATTTCGATAAGGGAGGAGGTTCTGCTAGCTGGAACCAGCACCTTATCTATTGTGCAGGGCCAACAGCCCTGAATCGTGAACTTTAGCAACATTGAATTGAGAACATTACAAGTGAGGCCTATGTGAGAACAATGAGAGCAAAGATGGAAAACAGTTACATACTTCCGTAGCCATAGACAAGTTACTATGCAATATGGTGGTGCTTTGGTAAGCTGGCAACCTGGTAAGTTGGCAACAGAACTTGATTTAGTCTTGTTGAGTTTGGTGCATGGATGCAGTGGAAAGAAGTCAGAAGGGGAAAAAAAAGATGCCATTCAGCTGAACAGAAGGAAAATTTCCTGCTGCTTACAGTTATTTGCCTACAGAATGAGCTCCCAAGCAAAGTCCTTGGTTTATTTAATACCAAATTGAACAGAGTTCTAATCAAGTATTCTGCACTGGGGAAAAGAGAGCATGAAAAACCTCATTGCCGTCCGACCCTTGGGACTCCGTCATATTTAGTGGATGTGATCAGTATCCACAGTGCTTAATAATTAATACCGGCATCTGCTGCAGGAAAACAATATTGACTCAAACATCTTAGGAGTTCCAAGCCGAAAGAGCCAGGCAAGCACAACTCTGCTCCTGCTCAGAAAGACTGCCCTTGCCGTCAATTGCACCTAATCCTTTGGTATCTTCGCAAGCTCTCATCAGTCTGTGGGTCTTCTTCATTGAAGCTCAGGTCTCCTCTAGGGCTGGTGGGTTGATGAGGCCTGCCTCTGTTCCTCCCATTCCTTGGACAGGAAAAGGAAGGAAGATGGAGATGGAGCACAAGAGATGCTCCTGTGGAGGAGAGGAGATTGCTGGGCAAGGGCCAACCGAGGAAGTTGACTGAGGCCTCCACAGCACAGCACATATGTATAACACCCAGTGGTGTCATCTACTCTCTTGCAGACGGAACGCCCAGGCACCCGGCGCGCCCCCCACCCATCCCCCCTGGCGAGCAGGCGCTCCCTCCGAGGCGAGGGAAAGCCGCGCAGGGAGCGCAAAGAAAGCGGAAGTGAGTCGACGGGCTGTCGATCACTCTAAGTCCCGCCCAGCGTTCTGTCTACAAGAGAGTAGATGACACCACTGATAACACCCTTTTGCTCCCAATGCTTCTCCTCCTTGGATTGGAAAGAGAAGGGAAGAGAGCTGAAGTGTGGCTGAGTGGTGAGCTCGAGTGAGGAGGCAGCTGACCGCTGCCTTCTTCCAAATGGTGGTTGTTGATGTTCAGTCGCTACGTCGTGTCCGACTCTTCGCGACCCCCTGGACCACAGCACGCCAGGCCTCCCTGTCCTCCACTAGCTTCTGGAGATCACCCAGTTTCATGTTCATCCAATTTCATGTTCATCATGTTTCATGTTATTCCAGATACCAAGGCTTAAACGGACCGTTTGCATGACCCATTGTATGTCAAGAAAAGCCAACGTGCGTGACAACAGTTTGAATTTCCAGCTAGCTCTTGCAAATGCGCCATCCTCCCTGACTCCGAGAGTGGTCCAAACATACTTTACGGACGGTGTCCCGTGTGGTGGCCAAACTTTGCTGGCCTAACTCCAGGTTAGGATTGTGCTCTCAGAACGTTAATCATCATACGTGGCTATTGCCCCATTTTCAATATTCATTACTAAGAGCCCAATCCTATATTTCCCCCTCGCGCACACTGGTGCAGCCACCCTGAAAAGGCACACACTGTATCCAGCTAGGGCAATGATAGGAAGGCTTTGGAGGGGAAAGGGGCAGTGATGTCATGCAGGGGGTACGCGGGGGTACGCGAGTACCGGTTTCTAGGATTACAGCTGGCCCCGCCCATTCGCCCGCCCACTCGTCGACTCCGCCCTCTGCAACGTTTGAATTTCCTGCATGTTTGAGTTGCCTGCATGTTCTCAGAGCCAGGCAGGCAGGCAGGCAGTGAGAGAGCCTTTCCTTTCCTTGCCACTGAAAAATGAGCTGCTCTGGGGTTTTAACATGATGCCAGGCCTCCTTAACATGTTCTGGGGGTGCTGTGGAATACTGTTGCAACTGTTGGGTCAGTTTAAAATCATCTGAGGCCTCAAAAAGGGCTTTTTTCATGTCACTTCCTGCCACGACATCACTTCTGGCTTATGACGTCACTTCCGGTGGGCGGGTCCCGACACGTGCCAATCAAAAGTGAGTACCTGTTCTTAAATCATTTAGATGACACCACTGGAAAGGGGGTTTAAATCCCCTTATTATTTATTTATTTACTAGCTGTTTGTGACCCGGCGTTGCCCGGGGGGAGAAATAATCCCCAGGGTCTATTAGGAGAAGGAATGAGTGTGTTCTGCAGTGTCGTATTGAAGCAATGTTATGTACAGGTGATGAACAGTAGAAGTAGAGTACACACATCATGAAAGGAAATGTGTGAGAAACTCGTGGGGGTTCTTGATCATGTGGATGTGGCGGCCCCTGGGCACCCCCACCTCTGGGGGCGTAAGGGGGGCCCTACCCCTACAGTATTCCTGTCCAGATCGTATGGAATAAGTGTACCACGTTTGGGCCACATCGTTCCAGGTGTTCCGGAGTAATGGTGTAACATACACACAAATATACAAACATCCCTCAGAAGTATGAAATAGTCAGATCAATATAAAAGATCTAAATCTAAATGAAGCAGTAATACTCACTGACCAATGTCTGCAGGTCGTGTGGTAGGATAGCACAGAAGTATGAGAAACTGGAAGAGGTGGCCAGCTAGCCCTGTGGAAAGAGGTCCCTCTCAGATCCGACTGGGTGCTGGAACTCTCTGGATCCTGCTCTTTCCAGCCTGGGCCACTCAGGCAACTCAGGCAAAGGCAACTCAGGCAAAGCAGTTTAGTTTCACTTTCGGTTCTGGCCCTATCTAGTAGCTGAGCTGCTGCATAACCTGCATAACCTGCAGAATCGTCTGTGACCACAGGGTGGCAGCAGACCTGTAGCCCAATGCAATCCCCTTGGTTCCTGATGATCTGGGCCCCCTCCCCGGAAAACGGGGGGCTGTAGGGGGGTCTGACCCCCGCAGTGTTCTTTTCCAGGCTGCAAGGTATGTGTGTGCCAAGTTTCGTGGCGATTCAGCAAGGCATGGCCGAGCCTATGCATAACATACACACACACATACACACATACACACACAGCCGCATACACACATACACACACAGCCGCATACCCACGTTCGTTTTTATATTTATTTATTTATTTATTTATTTATTGGATTTCTATCCCGCCTTTCTGCCCAAAGGCACCCAAGGCGGCATTACAATACAAAAATATAAAATTTAACATTAAAAAGCAATTTAAAAATAATATTAAAACACTACAATAAAACAGAATTAAAACAAAACAATACAATTTAAAAAAAACAACAAGCCCGGTGGATCATAAGGTATAATCAAGATATAAAAGTGTAACAAACCAGCCAGCCAGCCTGTCAACAGTTAAAAGCTTTTTGAAATAAAAAGGTCTTCAGCCCCTGCCGAAAACCTTACCCCTCTGTAACCCTCCTGCTCCACAATAGGTCTATTCGGACCTGCAGCAGCTCTTTAGCTGGTACAAGTCTGAGGTTTGGAAGGGGACAAGGAGACTGCCAAAAGGGAGGATAGGATACGGCATGTGCCATTGCTACCAGATCCACCCCGTCACACAGCCTTCCTGCCCCATTCCCCCCTGACCCGTTTTGCCCTCCTCGTTGCCTCTGTCACTGCTTTACCTACTCCACCTCTTGTCGCAGTGCTTCTAAAATGCACTATGGTCAGGGACGAACGGAGGCCTGAGCGCACCCATGGCAGGGCGACGAAACCGCGCCCCCAGGATGTTGCCCCGCCCCTGTGCGTGGTCCAGCCACACCTCCCTGTGCCCGGAATAGGTCTATTTCAGAGTGAAATGGGGCGAGGGAGGGAGGGCGGGCGGAACAGCACGCGGTTTCGTCCGCGGATTCTGTGCAATGGCTCCCTGCCGCCCATGGCTCGCACCACCCCGGGCTACATGGTAAATATGCCTCTGACTGTGGTTGGCAGCTCAGTCCAACTCTTTATTCTTTGGGTTTTTCATTTGGACGTTCCTCATATCCTGATCTTTACCAACTTTTGATGGTTGTTGCCATACGCTTTGCGTGGTCGTAACACAATTGTACTTGGAAACAAGACCTGCTGCTGCTTGATCTTCACACTGACCCTGCAGCCTTTAGTTCACCTTGGCTCAGATTTCAGCATGACACCTGCTCCCCGTGATGGCTCATTGAAAGACAGTAGCTAGAATGAGTGGGTTGGGCCTGCTCCTAAAAACGTCCCAGGAAGGGTAGTGTGAATAATTCCTTTGGCCAGGCATGGCACAGAACCCACAGAAAGTTGTGTGTTCTGTAGCTGCTTGGGATGTGTCACAAAGCCAGGGGAACAGGAAGTGCAACAGGAAGTCTAGTTTCTGTTGGCTGTGGTTCTCCATGATGGTCACAGAGGAACATTCATGCCAGTGAGGAGATAGGGTTGAGGTTCCTGATGTGGATTGGTGAACAGGAAGCAAAAGGCTGCCAACTGGTCACGCACCGGTCCTCTTTAGTATCATATTCTGCATGGTGGGGGAACGGGTGGAGTGGTGAGCTCCACTTCCAGATCTTAACCTCTGTGTCGGGTCGCATGGCCCAACACGAAGGCCCTCAAGTCTGCGCCAGCGAAATAGCCAGAGCAGATATGAGGAGACCCATAAGTGGCCTGTCGGAGAAGGCGACAAATGTCTCCTTCTCCCGAGTTGCCTCTGGCACCTGCCTGTCACTGGTAGGATGCAGTGGTAGCCATTTGGCTACAGCTGTGCCTTCAGCGCCTGGACAGCATAGAATTGGACTGTAATTCAGGGTGCAATCCTAACCTGGAGCTAGGCCAGCAAAGTTTGGCTGGCACAAGGTCCACCTTAAAGAACATTTGGACTACTCTTAGAGTCAGGGAGGATGGCACACGTCTAGTATCTCTGACTCCGAGAGTGGTCCAAACATACTTTAGAATGACCTTTGTGCCAGCCAAACTTTGCTGGTCTAACTGTGCCGGCCTAACTCCAGGTTAGGATAGTGCTCTCAGTTCATTTCTGCCACTGGTTTGCCTTTCTCCACATTGTGCCCACCTGCCCCCACTCCACTAAACAGGTGGATCTGCTCCGGTGTGTCCATGGAGCTGCTTCAACTGAATGGATGCTTTCATGTCACTGAACAGGGGAGCGCCATACTGTGCAGGCGTTCCAAGGCTTTATCGCAGAGTATCCTTGTCTCTAAGGGGACGTGGTGGCACAGCGGGTTAAACTGCTGCTGCTGGGCTTTCTGACCGGAAGGTTGGGAGTTTAAGACTGTGCGACGGAGTGAGCTCCTGTTGCTTGTCCCAGCTCCTGCCAACCTAGCAATTCAAAAGCACCTAAATGCAAGTAGATAAATAGGGACCACTTTGGTGGGAAGGTAACGGAGAAGGTAACGGAAGGTGGGAAGGTTCCGTGCGCTATGGCGTAGAGTCATGCTGGCCTCATGACCATGAAAGCTTGTCCTCGGACAAAACGCCGGCTCTACAGGCTTTGAGATGAGCACTGCCCCCTACAGTCAGTCACGACTAGACCATTCGGTCATGGGGAAACCTTTACCTTTACCCTTGTCTCTGGACCATAATAACCGAACATTACCAGGCACGTATCTCCAGGTTCCATTTTCTTTGCATATTGTAGCATGCATTATAAAGCTTTTGGTGCCATATGCAAATGGAATGAGATCTCCCAAGGATATGGCACTGCAGGGAACTCTTGTTGCAATCCCTGATGAGCAGATGAGTGATTTTTCAAAATGTTACGTGAATAAATTAATTGCTAATACTTACTAATAATGACATTTCTGACATTTTCCTCAAAGAGTGTGACACATGAGCATGCAGGGGTCCGCTAGGAGATGGAAGGAGAAATAATTTTTATCCTCGATAAATTTAGATGCAATTTTGTTGCAATGGGGAATAACAGAAGCGCTAACTTTTCACTGTGACTGTTTTTCCCTCATTACTAGTTATTTTAAGGAAAAAAATTGGATTTACTGATGGTGTATGATCTTGGCTGGATAAGCCGAGGCTCAATTTTGCAAGAAAAACAGAAATTCAAGCCCATAATAATAGTGCCTCCTTTTCACTATTGTGATCATCGATTGATAAATTCTAACATGGAAAATGGTACCAGGTTTTGCACATCTATGCTTTGTGAAGATAAATCTTAAAATAAAAACATCATAATTTTTTTTTTAATAAGTGGGAGTCTGTGTGTATGTGAAAACAGGACTCCGGATTTCTCTAGTTCTCTTTTAATCAATTTTTATCTTTTCAAAAATATAAATAGTTTACAGTTGGTTTTAGTCTATAGAACATGCCCTGAGAAGGAATCTCTCTCTCTCTCTCTCTCTCTCTCTCTCTTACACACACACACACCCACCCACCCACCCATCAGTCTTTAGAAGAGAAGCAACTGGAATGATAGGGTAAGCATATACTGTACCAATTGTGCTAGAGCAGTGTTTCTCAAACTTTTTAGCACCAGGACCCACTTTTTAGAATGACAATCTCTATAGGATGTGCCGGAAAGGATGTCAAAGCCCATCATTGTGATGCCAGAGCCTAATGATTTCCTGAGACTTATGCAACTTATGCAGCAATAAGTTGGGTATTTCTCAGCCATTTCCCAACAACAAAGTAAATCAGAAAGGAGGGGAAAACGTCTACTTACAACCTTGACAGAAGCAAAATAACCACACAGCCAGCTCTCCCCTTTTCCGGCATCCCATCTTCCCATATTTCCAAAGATGACTGCCCTAGGTGCTACGCGACCCACTTGAAATTGGCTAATGACCCACCTAGTGGGTCCCAACCCACAGTTTGAGAAACACTGTGCTAGACTAACTGCAAGCCAAACTAGGGGCGCAATCCTAAACTGGCATAAATTAGGCAGGCAAAAGATGCCAGCAAAGATCGGCCAGCACAAAGAACACTGTAAAGTATGTTTGGACCACCCTCGGAGTCAGAGAGGCCAGCACACAGACGTGCACCATCCTTCATGACTTTGAGAGTAGTCCAAACACACTTTACGGTGGCCCTTGACCTGGCCAAACTTTGCTGGCTTAGTTTATGCTGGCCTAACTCCAGTTTAGGATTGTGGCAGCTGTCCTTTTATTTATGTATCTGCCTCATCCTCATATAAAATGAGGGTTGAACATCTAATTTTTTTCCCACCAAAAAAGGCACTTGCTTCTGATGAGCTGAGTCTGCCCATACTTCTCTGTTGCCATTGTGTCTTGGCCGGGCTCCAAAACAGGAAATGTTGGTGGACAGTGTGAGGTGAAGCAGAAGCGAAGGAAGCATTCAGTCCCCTCCCTCTGCTCAGTTTATATGTGAAAGGAAGAGACACTTCAAACATGGCTGCCCACATCGTTCTAGTGTGGCTTCCAACTGATGTTTAGCATGCTTTGCTGGGTCTCTGTCCACACCCTTTCCTTTGCTTCTCTACGAAAGACTGAGGGCTCAATCCTAACCTGCAGTTAGGCTGGGACTGTTAGGCCTGCAAAGTTTGGCCGGCAGAAGGGACACCATAAAGTACGTTTGGACCACTCTCTGAGTCAGAGACGGCAGTACACAGACGTGCACCATCCTCCTTGACTCCGAGAGTGGTCCAAACATCTTTATGGTGGCCCTTGTGCCAGCCAAACTTTGCTGGCCTAATACTGCTGACCTAAATCCAGGTGAGGATTGCTCTCTGATGGTATGTATGCTGGTGCTCTCCTCATTAACTGCACAGAGCATGTTCTAAAGATGATAATATTTTAGATTTGAGGAAATGAGGGGTGCTGATGATGGAGTGTGCGCTTGCAATTTACCAGAGCAGCTGGGAATTGCTTGCAATTCCATGGGATTGGAATTATATGGACCGTATTCTTTGCATTGAGACTTCTGGTATGGCCTGATGCCTCTGCGTAATCACAGAGCGCTGAACCCTATTTTGAATTACTTCTTCGGTGCGGCTTGAGCAGGCAAGACGCAACGAAACCCATTGTCGAAATGTCTAGTCATTTCCCCGGTATCTCATTTGGAGGAAAAAAAAAACTGTGCTAAATATTACAGGGAAATAAAAACCTTCATTATCACTGTGATTAGAATATTAAAGGCTTGTGGCTCTGAGGGTGGAAATGTGAGGGATTGAGTGCGGATATCTTCTCAAACCCTGCAATAAATACGTTTTTTTTTTTTAAAAAAAGAATAAACTGCACAATTATTTTTGTATTCCTGACCTTTGAAACTTTCTCGTTTTTGCCCAGGCTGCCAAGCATCTTCAAGGGCTCACGAGGCCAAATGACAATTTAGAAAATGGAAAATGCATTCATTTGCCTTGCTTTAGTACATTTGCTACTTCAGAATATTATCCCCCGGAGAATACATGGCTGCTCCTGTTTCCTAATTGGAAAAACCCATAAAGCCTTCAATACTCAGAGCCTAACTAAATATTACATGCAAATGTATGTAACAAAATCCTGATGCATTTTTTCCTAAGGAAAACAAAAACAGCAACGTTTGGGGAAGGACAAATCAGAGTGGATAAGCAGTTCACAACTCTTTTTTTGCACCTATCATAGCTCCAAATTGCCCTCTTATATACCTGCCTCCATAGATTTCTAAACGTGTATTTACATTTGAAACTGTACGGGGGTAAAATTGGGTAGAGGCTGATCATAGCTGAGAAATGGCTGGAGGGGCAAAGGTTACGCCCAGTGGTGTCATCTACTCACCAGTAGACGGTACGCTGGGCGGGACTTAGCATGATCGGCAGCCCGTCCACTCACTTCCACTTTCTTCCTGCTTGCCGCGTGGCTTTCCCTTGCCTCGGAGGGGGCGCCTGCTCACCCAGGCACCCGGCGCGCCCCCCATCCATCCCCCCTGGTGAGCAGGTGCTCCTCCGAGGCGAGGGAAAGCCGCGCGGCAAGCAGGAAGAAAGCGGAAGTGAGTGGACGGGCTGCCGATCACGCTAAATCCCGCCTAGCGTAGCGTCTACTGGTGAGTAGATGACACCACTGGTTACGCCAGTGGTCTTAACCTCTGCCTTTTTAGACTGAGACCACTTTTTAGATTGGCACCAGAAATGATGTCATTAACCTGGTAGTGATGTTGTGGCAGGAAGTGACATCATCAGGCAGGAAGTGCTGTCATTGTGACATAATAAAGTGACACAACTGAAATGCAAATTGGCATTCTTGGACTGCAGCCATTGTACAACCATGAAACATTCCTGATTAGGACAAAATATTATGTAAAAGCACTGAACTAAAAACAATTTAAAAAAACCCCCCATCCTCACTTGAAAATTCGAACTGTTAACACTCACAAAAGGAATTTAGCAAGAGAAAGGTCTGCAGCTTCCAAAATACCTGCTCCCAGGTCTCCATGACCCACCTGATATCATGTTGCAACCCACCAAGTGGGTCCTGAACCACAGTTTGAATAACACTGGGTTAAGCATTCCCTCTCTCTGCCAGCTTCTCTGCCCAGAATTGCCCCATGTCTAAGCAGCTTTCCCCTTGTTTAAAGTAAGATTATGGGAGCTTCATCAAAAGCATTTGCATGCAACATTGAGTGAGACCGTTGCCAATATGCAGAGGGTCCGGCAGCGCATTTCACCAGGAAATTCTCCAGCTCAGCTGCCACTGCATTGATCCATAGAATTCAGAAGCAGCCAAGCAACCAAAACAGCTCCTATGTACATAGCCTTTTCGTGGGTTTTATTTATTAGGACTCCTTTACACATCACATGCCTTGTCTCTCCTGATTACTGTATACCTGGCGACAAAATGTGCGAGCAGACTTAGCTGAAAACAATATATGTTTTGGGGCAGTATCTGCAAAGTCATACGTATGCATGAAAGTCTTCACTGGTGGAGATTCACAAGGGGGCATTCTCAGTGGTGGCCCCTCTTCTTATGGAACTCCCTCCCACATGAGATGTGGTTGCCCCCCATCCCCACCTATAATTTGGAGGTGGCCTAAGACCCCTTGTTTCAATTAAACATCTGCAATTTTCTTTTTGTTTATTGTTTGCCGCCATGTTATCTCCTTGGTTTTTCTTGTAGGTTATGAGTTATGATTGTAGTTCAAGGTTTTTTTCGGCTTTCATGACCACCATTGTAATGAGACAATTCGGATAAGATGCCATAATCAACCATCAGTTGAAAAACAAATCCAAGAATGCAGAATGTAATGGCTTGATCACGTCTGCGGAAGGAATACCAGTTGGCTTCCACCTAAGTTCCTTCCTACTGGAGGGTTCAATTGGCAGCACCAAGGAAAATGTGACTCAGGGCACAATCCAATGCCCTATGTTGGGCCGACGCAATGTGCTAGTGCTGAAATGGGGGCGCCAACCAGTACCCTTGCATTGGCACTATGGCTCTTGGGCAGCAATGGAATCTGTTAAGCAGGAGCTGGAACACTGGGCAGGACTTACGTTTGATTGGCAGCCTGCCCGTTCCGTTGCGCCACCTGCCCGCCCGCCGCGCAGGCTGCCTCTGGTTGGCGCGCCCCACCGCTGCTCACCGAGGCACCCGGCGCACCCCCCGTCCCTCCCGGCGAGCAGGTGCCCCCTCCGATGCCAGGGCAGCCCACGCAGCGGGCGGGCAGGCAGCGGAACGGAATGGGTGGGCTGCCAATCACACATAAGTCCCGCCCAGCGTTCCAGCTCCTGCTTAACAGATTCCATCGCTGCTCTTGGGCCCATGCTAGCAGTAGTGTCTGCCCAAGGGCACTGGAGCACGGCTGCACTGAGCCACCCTTGCGGCAGCTGAACTCACAGTACTGGGAAGAGGTGGTTCTGGGAAGAGGGGGGGCAGGTGGAGGGAGAAACTGGGGTGGGGTGGGCTGGTAGGCGTTATGGTCTGGGGAGGAGGGTGGACATGGGATGCGGTTGGTAGGTATTTAGCAGGTATTTAGAAGGCGCAGATCCGAGGAACCCTATGGGGAAACTGGAGCCCCCATCCTGGGGCAAGGGCATGAATGTGCCCTGGCCCCAGAGAGGCTCCCCAGCGTGCTTAAGGTGCACTGGATATGGCACAGACCCGCCGCCCTAGCCATTCCAGCTCAACGTAGGATTGCACCCTCAAACACATTGAGGAAGATGTAAGGAACCAGCGACTGACCAGCGACGAGGCTAGATGACCAACAGTTGCCAAGAGTGGAAACGTGCCATGAATGAGACAGGGATTCCAGTACTGCCTACAGCAGCATATTGGGTGAGGGGATGCCCTGCTCCCCAAGTGCCAGCTAAGGAGATCATGGTAGTTGGGTTGCTTTTCACTGCTGCTGCTGCTGCTGCTACTACTGTTTGCTTGATTTTCAACCTAATCTTATCTAACTTTCCTCTATGCCGATGCGGCTGCAACAACGGCACATGCACTGTATCCTGGAAGGGGGGCAATCCTGCCAGTAAGGGGATTTTTGTTCCCTTACCTCGGGGTAAAACTTTGTTTCTCCAGTTGGTCTACTTGGATCTGTGCCAGCTGGCGCAACTCCAGGTGGTCCTCAGAAGGCGGTTCAAGGCAGGGAATGGGAATCAGACCTGCTACCACTGATAACTGCCCCCTTTCCACACATTCCACCCCCCATCTCTGCCCTGACTCTTCCCTCTCCCACCCTTTCACCCACCCACTGCCCCCCCTAGTGCCAGTGTATTGGCGCCAGGGCATCTTTGTGAGCCATTACAGGTGCCCGCAATTCAGTGGCGTCATCCAGGCAGAACGGCCCGGTACGCCGTTCCGCCAGTTCTGCAGACGGGCCCGGGCTGTCAATCATCCGGGTGTTCCAGTTCCTGGCGCGCCCGGATGACATCACTACCGCCATTCCTCACCATTTCTGGCCCAATTTGCTACTCTGGAAAGGCCACTCTGCTAGCAGAATACAAACTCTGACCATGCAGTGGCTTGATAGGACTAGGCCCTTAGTTTTGCTATATGTTTTATAAATAACAATATATTTTTTATATTGTTAGAGTTTCAGTTCGTCTTGAGTGAGAAGTCATTTGCTAAGCCTCTTGCACTTCTAAATACAGGTTGAAATCTGTGTTTTGGTGGGTGGTTGAGCTAACCCAGTGGAATTTATAACATTGATTTCAACAGTAGTGTCAGCCTACTGGTACGCTGGGCGTGTCTTCCGGGTGAGCGGCAGCGCGATCGCTGCGTTCTG
>JAJKFI010000036.1:7438541-7453175 GCA_029204185.1 Lerista edwardsae | reverse complement strand
ATTATTATTATTATTATTATTATTATTATTATTATTATTATTATTATCTAGGCCAGATGCCATCACCACCTCCTGTGGCAAGGAGTTCCACAGGTTAATTACCCGCTGGGTAACAAAGTATTTCCTTTTATCTGTTCTCACTCTCCCAACCCTCAATTTTAGTGGATGCCCCCTGGTTCTGGTGTTGTGACAGAGGGAAAAGAACCTCTCTCTATCCACTTTATCCATCCCATGCATAATTTCCAATCAATCAATTCTCAATCAAGCCCCCCTTCAGGTGCCTTTTTTCTAGGCTGAAGAGCCCCAAACGCTGTAGCCTTTCCTGATATGGGAGGTGCCCCAGCCCCGTAATCATTTTGGTTGCTCTCTTCTGCACCTTCTCTAGTTCTCCTATATCTTTTTTAAGGTGTGGCGACCAGAACTGTACACAGTACTCCAGATGCAGTACTTTACCATCCATTTGTACAGTGGCATAATAATATTGGCCATTTTATTCTCAACCCCTTTTTAAATTATCCCTTTACCTGATGATGCTCTAGTCCGGTGGTCTTCAACCTTTTTTCATTCCTGTAAATTGCCGCAATCCCACAGCAGAGACTTTGCAATTCCATTGGGGTCCCGACCCGAAGGTTTAAGAACACTGTCCTAAGACAAAATGAAAAATCACACAGGAAGATCTATGCACCTCCCTTTTAGGAAGGAGGTTTCACAATGTGACACCAACAAAAGCCTCTGTAGATGATTTCAGAAATCAAGGAGGTTTATATGGAAGCAGACCAGTGGTAATTCAAATAAATTAACAACCAGTTCTATCTCCTCCTTTCTTTGTACTGCTTCTTACTCCAGCACTACTTTTTGTATATCAATAAATTAGCCACCGGTTCTGCAGAACTGGTGAGAACTGGCTGAATTTCACCACTGGAGCAGACATACACTGAGCTAAAAAGACACAAGTTTCTTTGGTCTTTTTGCTTCAAAGTTAGGCCTAGAAACCATCAACAAATGAACCTCTTTCTGCACAGGTGAATGAATCTTTCCGCTCCACCTTTTGGCTGCCGGTCACAAAAGGCCAGACAGTTGCATTCAGCACCAACGGCAATCCGTAGGACAGACTAGCTGCAATTACGGTGAAATGTTGTAGGAGTGTGCATTATTCTATTCAATTAAACCTCCTTTTGTAAGATGTAAGCACGTGACTGTCTCCCTTTAATGGAAATCTGCAAGAATCTATTATTACTTTTACCAATCTGCTTTGAAAAGAAATTCTCATTAGTAAATGCATTTCATTGCCATGAAAGATTACAGCGGCCCAAATCAAATGGGAATTTCTTCTGCAGACCCCATCTTTGCCCATCGCTTTAATCCTGAAGGCTTTGTGCCGGCTTTCAGGAGACATCAGGAGATCTTCTAACAAAATGGAGTTTTGTTTAAGGAAAAGGCATTTCTCTTCTCTTTTTCCCCTCTCCTTACTTGGAATAATTCATTTAAGAGATAAAAGGGGACGTTTATCTTGATTTGCCTAGGAGATAGCCGTGTGTAACGTGGGCTAGAGACCTTTTAGACTGAAAGGTTGGGCAGAGTTAGACTGTCACTGAGGGCGTAATCCTAACCTGGAGTTAGGCCAGCACAGTTAGGCCAGAAAAGTTTGGCCCACACAAGGGACGCCATAAAGTGCGTTTGGACCACTCTCAGAGTCAGGGAGGATGGTGCACGTCTGTGTGTTGGTCTCTCTGACTCCCAGAGCGGTCCAAACATACTTTACGGTATCCCTTGTGCCGGCCAAACTTTGCTGGCCTAACTGTGCTGGACTAACTCCAGGTTAGGATTGTGCTCTGAGTCATTTCTATAGGTGGCATATCAGAGAGAGAGAGAGAGAGAGAGAGAGAGAGAGAGAGAGAGAGAGCGAGAGAGAGAGACTGCCGGCCTGACATGATCACAGGAAGTTTCTTGAAACCATTGGTCCACCTAAGCCAATGTCGTCTACCTGAGAGTCAGTGGCTCTCCTGAATTTCAGAAAAAGATCTTTCACATCAGCTGTTTGCCACTATATAGCATATTAACACAACAATTGTTTGTGCGCATGTAGTTTTGGAGTTTCACATGCTTATCTACCAGTGTCCCACAGTTCCTTTTTTTTCTTTGCTTTTTCATCTTTGTTCGTCTTCAATGGCTGCATGATTGAACCTTCTTGGTGAGATGGTTTTGCAAATATTGGAAGGTGGGCAACCATTTTCTGCAATCCCTGATTCTGCATTAAAGCTGCAATCCTATCCACACTTACCTGGGAGTAAGCCCATTGACTATAACAAGGCTTACTTCTAAGTAAACCTGCATAGGCTTGGGCTCTAAGATGCTGCTGCTGCTGCCCAATGCAGGTTGGAAGGTGAAAGGAGAGAGTGCTTCTGAGATAGACATAGGAGATGGACAATCACAAGCAAGGAAAGAAAGGAACTGGTCCGGTCATCTGATGCTGGCTGACAGAAGCCAGCCACAGGCAAGCCTGGTGCAACTTCCTCAAAGGCATGCCTGTGACATAGAAAAGCAGGTCAGTTTCAAGTAGACAGGTGAGACCTGGCAGAAGGCAGAAACTCCTAAAAGGGACAGGAAGTAGTAGTCAAGGAGTCCTCAAGGAGAAGAAAAGGGATTGCTTTCCCCCCTTAGGGTTGCATTGTCCTTACCCCAGTGCTAGAAACTTAGCTAGGATTGCGTCCTGGGTGTCAAAAATCCCACTGTCCATGGTACCACCCCCTGAGTCGAAATCTCACCAAACATCAATTATTGGAGCAACCCATTTGGATTCATCAGATCTTAGCAGAATCTTAGTCAACCCTGCTGGGCAGGTGTGGATTTCCAGAACTCAGCTGATTCCAGCATCACCTTGGAAGACCCCCAGCGATGGGATTCACAAACTGACAAGAGGAACGCTGGGCGAGACTTAGGCGGGACTTCCGCTTGAGTGGCAGCCCGTCCACAGCGTTCCGCAGCTGGGCTGGCCTGGGGTGGGGGCTCCTGCTTGCCATGGGGGACAGGTGAGGGTCGCGCCGGGTGCCTGGGCAACCAGCGGTGGGGCGCGCTAACCGGGGGCAGCCCTCCTGAGGCCAGGACAGATGTGGAACGCTGCGGACGGGCAGCCAATCACGTGGAAGCCCCGCGTTAGTTCCGCTCAGCATTCCCCTTGTCAATCTGTGAATCCCATCGCTGAAGACCCCCCCCCTCCAATAGTTTCTGAAGAACTGTGACTGCAGCATCCCTATTTTTTTTCTACATTTCTTGGCAATATTCTTAACTACAGGATATTAACTGTGTTATTTTGTCTAGCTCCCCTGAATAAAGTGGTTGCCAGATTGTCTTTTGGGAGGGGGAGCGTGAAAGGAGAGAGGGCCCAATTATTGCTAACTATGTCGACAAACTGGAAAGATTTCTCAGTGGCAACATTCTTGATTTATCTTCATTTTATAGCAAGTTCTTCCAGTCGGTTTGGAGATG
The DNA here is from genome assembly GCA_029204185.1 of Lerista edwardsae. NCBI lineage: Eukaryota > Metazoa > Chordata > Lepidosauria > Squamata > Scincidae > Lerista > Lerista edwardsae. Next base: position 7,449,689 of record JAJKFI010000036.1, on the reverse strand, counting down.
GATTTATTTTGCCTGTATTAATATGGGCAGCATCATTCGGTCTAATGATTAAGTATTCATGACTAGCTATAAATTACTCTTTCTTTGCTCTAGATAATAACAGATTATTTTTCACCCCTATATATATGTGAATTATGAAAGATAGTGATTTCTTTAATCTCCGGAGAGTATGCTGTGTTATGAAACGGGTTTGTGAATTTCATTCTCCTTAGCAGAGGAAAGAAAGTTATCTCCTTGCAGGCAAACTAGGATGAATGAATTGCTGCTGTCAGAAATCTCTGTCTTTTTTTCCCTAAAGCCTAAGAAGAAATCCTAAATTTGTTTTTTTTTAATGCAAGTAGAGATGCCAATGTGATTGAACGAGGTAGAGAAATGATCAAATTGTTTCTGGCTCTTAGGGCACAATCCTAACCTGGCATTAGGCTGGCACAGTTAGGCCAGCAAGGTTTGGCTAGCACAAGGACCACCGTAAAGCACGTTTGGACTCCCCTTGGAATCAGTGTGAATGGCGTACATTTGTTCTGGCCTCTCTGACTCTGAGAATGGCGGAGGCGGATCTACAGGGAGGGCAAAGCTCTAGGTGTTGCAAGAAGCCTTACCCTGTCATGTAAATCCCTCCTCTCCCTTGCTGCTGTAGCCAGTAAGCAATGCCAAGATGTTGCTTTTCCCTGTGAGGATTGGCTAAAACGGTGCAGGAGAGGAGTGATTTCCACTGCAAGGTAAGGCTTCTTGCAAAACTTAGACCTTTGCCCTCCTTTAGATCTGCCTCTGGAGAGTGGTCCAAACATATTTTACGGTGTCCCTTGTGCCGGCCAAACTTTGACGGCTTAACTCCAGGTTAGGATTGCACCCTTATAAACCCATCACTCCAGGGGCTGTGGGCAAATGAAGCTGGCTTTCATGGAATCAGGCTATTGGCCTGCATAGGTCAATACTGCACATTGTGGAAGTCCCTTGCCCATAGATAGGGAATAGATAAATGATTAAAGAATGCTCTCACTACTAGCAGTTCCCCAGGATTTTAGGCAGGGGACTTTCCCAGGCCAACTGAGAGCACAATCCTAACCCCGAGCTGGAATAGGCAGGCCTGACCCATTTTCAGCCTGGGATTGGGACCGGCTGCAGCCCTGCCCAGGGCAAGGGGATTTGAGTCCTATTCCCCCAGGTAACTCACAGTGGCCCAAATGGGGTTACTCAGATCTCTGTTACCGGAATCAGCGGTACAAATCCAAGCGGCCTGTATCGTGGGCCAGGGATGGGGTTAGGATCTGGCCCAAGTGCTGGATCCTGACACCGCCGCCCCTTACCACGGGCCCGCCTGCCCGTTGCCTTCCCCAGCTCTGTTCCGCCTTCTCTCTGCCTCTTCGGCCTTCCCAGCGCCCCTTTCCTCTTTCCCACCACCCCATTTGGCCTCCTTCTGTCCTCCCCAAGCCTCCAGCCGGCCTTTCCTCCATGCTTCCGGGCCTGATCGTTGGCATGGAACAGCCATCCCACATCCATGCATTGGCCTACCTGTGTTGCAGGAAACACGCTTTACTGTGCATTTGCAGTCAAGCTGGGCTGGCACAAGGGACATGTGCAGGCCCATTGAGTGCTTTAGTAAGAGTAAGCCTGGGACTTTCTGCAGGCAAAGCAGATGCCCTACAAATGAACTACTACAAATGAACTACTACTTTTCAGCAGGAGAAACGGTGCCTGGGGCTGCTCTCTTACAAGGATGCTCCCCACCTCGTCCTCAGCTGATTGGAGGAAAAATGGTGGCAGTGACCAAATTCCAGCCCCTCTTTTTTGTCTGTGCCTGCACATATTAGTATGCATGACCCTACCTCTCCTTCTTTGAGAGCCAAGTCATTTAAACCAGCCTGGACAAGGAGGAGGGGCGAGAACGGGAAAGGAAGACCAGGCCATACCGTTGCTTTCCGCTCTGCCTCCTGCTGCTTCCTGCCCAGATGCTGCTTCCAATGCCTCGTCCGAGTGGAGCATGCTGGGAGCAGACGAGCACTCAGCTCCCAGCCTGTGCCCTTGAAGAAGAGGCTGGGCAAGAAGGCAGTGGCGTTCGATCTGAATGAAGGTGTCGCTTTGCCCTCTCCTGCTGCTCGCTTCAGCATCACGGCCATGATGACTTACAGCTGTAGGAAGAGGCTGATGACTGCTTCCCGGTTCCTCCTGCTAGGTATAGATTTCTGACTCCAAATTTATGGTCCAAGAGAAAAGTTTATTTACATATTTGCAAATATGGGTGGCCAAGGCAAAAACAACAACAACAACAAGACCCAAAGCCACGAGCTTGTACAATTGGGTGTAACCTTTTATACCCTGTAGGAGTGGCCTAGTATTTTGCACCTATTGGTCTCAATTTATCCAATCCACAACACTCAGAATATTTTAACTTTCCCCCCTCCTTTCCTCCTTAATATGTACCTCCCTCCTTTGCACATGCTTTCTCCCACGACGTATGTTCATGCAAAATTAGACTTAATGAGAAGAAGGAACGGCCTAATTATTCATGAGACTAATCACGCTTGCGCGTTTTCCCTTCTCCCAAGGCTAAAGCTTTCTTGCTGACAGTACAAAACAATTTGCTATTCTTATCTGGCTACCTTTCGTTTCTCCCTGTACCAACTTGGAAGTGCACACAGCCCCCTCCCGTCTCCTTATAACTTTCCTTTGTCTATTGTTCCCAACTCTCTCTCCTGCAACTTATTTGTCTAACCAGGCCTTGGCCTAAAACCGAGTTGATTCATCACCAATTACCTCTTGCTCCAAATTCAGACGTTATGTTTCTCACCCCAGTGTTTCAAAATCACGAACCAAAAACATTTTGGATCAATACTTATATTACATTTCCCACACTCCTCTTCCTCACTCTCAAAAGAGGACTGGAGATTGGAACAAAGTGGTGCAGGAGTAGGTCCAAGGAGACCCAGGGCGCAATCCTAACCAACTTTCTAGTACTAGGATAAGGGCAATGCAACTTCATGGTAAGAGTACAAACATTCCCTGACCTTGAAGAGGCTTCTGTGATTGTCCCCCAACTGCAGGATGCAGCACATGCCCCATTGGCACAGCTAGGTCAGTGCTGGAAAGTTGGTTAGGATTGTGCCCCCATTGGTAGCCAGGCAGCTTAAGAGGAAAAATGATGCTTACTTACCTCTTCCAGACTGTCTGGTCAGCCACACACCATTGCATGCAGTTTGTGCTCCACTGGTGCTCCTGCATCACACAGGGATAGGATGTCCACAGTAGTGTCATCCAGCAACGAGCTGCCGGAACGCTAGGCGGGACTTACCGCTTGATTGACAGGCTGTCCATGACGTGTCGCCGCCTGCCCGCCCGCCGCGCGGGCTCCCTCCGGTTGGCGTGCCCCTCCGCTGCTTGCCCAGGCACCCGGCGCGCCCCCCCAGGCAAGTGGGCACCCCCTCCAAAGCCAGGGGTGCCCGCGCGGCGGGCAGGCAGGCAGCAACACATCACGGACGGGCAGCCAATCAGGCGGTAAGTCCCGCCTAGCGTTCCGGCAGCTCGTTGCCGGATGACACCGCTGGATGTCCAGCAGTCACATGCATTCATTTTGATTTGTAATTGTTCCATATTTGATAATGATAATAATTTTTTTAAAGGCATCCCATGAGAGAGGAAATAGGCATTTAAAAAAAGGTGGAAAAGCTGTATTAAAATGGTCGTTGCTCATTTAATAACGAATACTTGTATTTACAAGTAAAACAAAGGAGGCCCACGTATCTGCAGATCTCATATCTATTGTGGCACATCCACGTACGCAGGGGTCTCCCATCCACCATGAACCCCCCCCCCCCGTACACCCATTAACGTGATTGCTAGACTTGCCCCAGCCAAAAACTTTGCTTAAACCACTTCGCTATAAACTTAGGCACTCACAGAGACCTTCAGATTGCCTTCAATAAGCCTGGTTGTTTAAAAAAATAGATCAAGGATAACAGGAAGCAGAAATACAACCTTGGTAGGGGACTGCAGAGACAGCTGCTCCTGTATCTATGGTTTCTGGTATCACGAGGGGGGGCAGGAACCTAGCCCCCATGGATACTGAGGCATGCCTGTAAAATGTATTACAAAATGGACTTATATTCATGTTTACTCAGAAGTAGACTGCAATCAATCAATCAATCAATCAATCAATCAATCATTAGTATTTATATACCGCTTTTCAACATAAAGTTCACAAAGCGGTTTACAGGCAAATAACAACATTAAAGTTAAATGGCTCCCTGTCCCAAAAGGGCTCACAATCTAAAAGAATGGAGAACACCACCAGCAACAGCCACGAGAAAGACTCTGTGCTGGTATGGGGTGAAGAGGGACTATTGCACTCCTCCTGCTAAATATAAGAGGACACCACTTGAAAAAGTGCCTTTTGCCCAGTTAGCAGGGGTGGAGCTTTTACTCCGAGTTAAGTGTGCACAAGATTGCATCCTAAATGTTGCAACCATCATAGATACGTATATATGAAAAAAAAAAAAGATTCACGAGTGCCGTAATGTTCCCTTTCGTTTCAGTGTGGCTTTGCACAAGCATTTCGACTGATTTGCTTCCCAAGGTTCCTTCCCTTCTGGGCGTGGAGGTTAATTGACCCAGAGAGCCTGTGCAGTGACAAGCTGATCCAAGAATGCCTAAGTGGCCATTATGCAAATGTGAAACAGGTAACATACTGTTCAATTAAACATCCAGATGTCAGTCCCAGAGGAGGAAGCCATTGACAATTCACGATTCTGTAAAAACATTTTTTCTTGCGGATCCATTTAAGATGAAATATGAGGCTGCCCTTTGTGACAGGTAATGCGGTATTACATTAAGGATAAATAAATCACCAAAACAGATGTAGTAGTCACTTGCATTACTAGGGCCATTAATGGCATTTTCCAGGTTGGGTGGGTGGGGAGAACTCCAGCAAATTTCAAATGCTGCTGGCTGGTCTAGTGTGATATTTCTAATGTCCTTGGTTGTCAGAGATTTGAGTGCCACAACTGATGTCGCCAGTCGTTCCCTTGTGGTGTAACCACTACAAATGGATTCAGGGGAGAACCGTTGCAGTACAGTTGGAGTTCTTGGCACGTGGGAGGCATAGAGTTATGGTGGGAGGTGCCAGGGACACAGCTGCCCCCTTCAAATACTTCCTCTTTCTGATAAAGGTCTACAGCGTTGACGTCATCCATGGTGTTGCCCATCTCTCCATAAATTCCTGAGCTAGAAGATCAAATGCGAAAGACAGAAATGGGCAGCCAAATCCTATTGCCTGGCAGCACCAGCACCATAAAAGCACCACAAAGCACTTTTTGACACTGCATGAGTATGTGGCACCGGCAGGAAGGCTTGTGCTGTCCCATGGGTGCCACATCCTGCCTAATAGCCATCCTGGGAGGTAAGTACTGATGATAGCGTAGAAGCAGCTTACAGCTGTGAGGCTTGGAAAGGCTTCAAGGTCGCAGAGCTCCGGCAAGGAATCACTCAGACAACAGAGATTAGGGTAGCAAGAGCTTCTATATTCTCAGAAGAAGGCTTCTTGCAGCAAAGAACAGGTAACAGGTACAGCAAAGCTCCTCCAACAGCAACACTTACATCTCCAGCAACTAACCACAGGCGTTTCTGGTCTTGATTAAATAGTCCCCAGCATCCAATCAGAGATCAGATAATCTCGTCCCCAGGTTGAAGCTGAGTCAGAATCACTCAGCACTTTACTGCTGGTCTGCTAGGCCTGAATGACTCAGCACTTTACCCCCTGAGTCGGCCTAGTGTTAGGCCTTTCCCCATTCAGGCCTGTAAATTTCCAGGGACGTCCTTCAGTATCCCAACAAGTACTATGCTGGCCGGCAGTGGGAAGGGGGAAGATGGAGAGAGGGTGGAATAGGGGAGGGGTTTTTTCAGGGTTGGGAGGGGGTGGTTCAGGCCCAGGAGGGGGGCGGTGTTGGCGGAAGAGACTTCTGCTGCATCCTAGCCCCTGTCTTAGGCCTGAAAGCCCTGCACAGGGGTACTCTGTTCTGTTCTAAGTACTTGGTTCAGTTGGTTCTTCTTGGTTCCGAGTTGCCCCATTGAGCAGGCTGGGGCGCTACATGTTTCCTTACCCCAAGGTACTCCTCCCAGCTCACCTCCAGCACTCGATTCAGCTTGGGTCCAGCAGCCCTGCTGTGCCAGTATTGGATAGGAATCCAATGTTCATAATAGCCACCTTGTGCCTGAGTCTGCATTACCCCTGGTTTGCTTTATACCAGTTCATATTATTCCCTCACACTCATGTAAATTATGACCACTTTACTGACCTCACCTTGACTACTCACCTTGACTACTGGTCAGACCTCACCTTGACTACTGGGTTCAGTTCTGGGCACCTCATTTTAAGGATGCAGCCAAACTATAGCTGGTTCAGAGAAGGTTAAAAAGAATGCTCAGAAGCCCTATGAGGAAAGGCTGAAGAAACTTGGTATCTGTAGCCTTGAGACGAGAAGGCTGAGAGGGGATATGATCGCACTCTTCAAATGCCTGAAGGGGTGTCACAAGGAAGAAGGGACAAACCTGTTCTCACCTGCCTCTGGCAGTTGAACTAGATCGAGTGGGTACAAACTGCAAGAGAGGAGATTCCGGCTGGACATCAGGAAGGAATTCCTGATGGTAAGGTTGGTTTGACAGTGGAACAGATTGTCCATGGAGGTGGTGGATTCTCCTTCACTGCAGATGCTCGACAGGCACCTGCTGGTGATGCTCTAGGAGAATTTCCTGCTGAAAGGACAAGTCGAACTTGTGGACCCTTCCAACTCTATAATTCTATATGTAATGTATTTCTGAACCAGTTTCCTATCCTGCTCTTTCTGGTCTCTGTGCTGCTTGTTCTAGAACTAAGGTCAGGTGTTCAACTCTTGACCTCTGCTACTATGAGGTCCATGCAACTCATAAACTCTGGAGAAGGAGAAAGGTTGCACATGACTGATGTCCTGATGCCACATTGTTCCTATCTGTATTACATGTCATGTCCTGTTTGGAGTTCAAGGAAGGTGGGTAGATACAGTGGTGTCATCTATTCCCCAGTAGACGGTTCGCTGGGCGTGAGTAGGGAGTGATTGACAGTCCGTCGATTCACTTCCGGTTTCTTCGTGAGCCCCGCATGGCTTTCCCTCGCCTCAGAGGGGGCGCCTGCTCGCCTTGGGGGATGGGTGGGGGGTGCGCCGGGTGCCTTGGCGAGCAGGCGCCCCCTCCGAGGCGAGGGAAAGCCGCGTGGGGTGCGTGAAGAAACCGGAAGTGAATCGACGGACTGTCAATCACTCCCTACTCCCGCCCAGCGAACCGTCTACTGGGGAGTAGATGACACCACTGGGTAGATAGGTTGGGGTCCTCCCACTGGCTGTGCCTCACTTAGCATATTTGCACCTCCATTTTCTCATCAATATTGGCAGACTCCCCAAGGGACTCGGATCCAGAGGCGAAGCAAAGACCACTGGCATCTTGGCACTACTTTTTCAAGACTCCCCAGTGCTGCATGGAATCTTGCATGCCAAGGCTTGCAACAGGCTCTCTCCAGGAAAGGAGATGCTTCCACTTAAAACACTTCTTTCTTCTCCACCATTCCTTCCCCCTCTCTTTCCCCTTCCCTGGGGTTCCTCTGTGGGATTTTGAACCCTGTCTGGGTTCAAAAAAAGTAAGGTTCCATAAGAACATAAGAAGAGCCCTGCTGGATCAGGCCAAAGGCCCATCTAGTCCAGCTTCTTGTATCTCACAGTGGCCCACCAGGTGACTCAGGGAGCACACAAGACAACAAGATGCCTGCATCCCGTTGCCACTGGCATTCTTGCACCTGGCATTCTGACATAGCCTACTTCTAACGTAAGGAAGTTGCACCACCCATCAGGGCCTATAGCCCGCAATTGACTTTTCCTCCAGAAATCTGTCCAATCCACTGGACAGATTGGACAGTGCCTTTAAACCTAGCCAGATGCCTAGGTGCCTTTAAACCTAGGTGCCTTTATTTGCCTGTAAACCGCTTTGTGAACTTTGTGTTGAAAAGCGGTATATAAATACTAGTGATTGATTGATTGATTGATGCCATCACCACCTCCTGTGGCAAGGAGTTCCACAGATTAATGACCCACTGGGTAAAAAAAATATTTTCTTTTATCCGTTCTAACTCTCCCAGTGCTCAATTTGAGTGGATGTCCCCTGGTTCTGGTGTTGTGAGAGAGGGAAAAGAACATCCCTCTATCCACTCTATCCCTTTATTTCCTTGAACGTCATCCCTGTTCTAACTCTCTTGGTGCACAAAATTCATTTTGCAAGCATTTTCCTACCACAATAGGCACATTCTCACATTTGTTAGGGTTGATTGATGCCTCTTATTGCTTTTTTATTGAACTGTTGGTGAAAGGCTATCTTCGGTCCACATGGTTTTTTATACCTGTTCTTTTCTCATTAAATCTTTGATCTTTTTCTTTTTAACTGGAAACAGTCCTTCTCTCCAAGTTCATTCTATAGAGTGGAAGATTCCTTCCTTCCCTTCTGTGCAGTGCTGAGCTGCAATCAGTGTTGCAGCCCAATCCAATCCAGGGCTCCTGTGGCAGATCTTGTAATCCTGCACCACAAGTCCTGGACCAGCAGTGCAAACGCTGTGCTTCAGGGCTGCTGGAGTGAACAGCTGGGGGCCTTGCATGTGTAAAAGCAGCTCCCAGGTGACTGCCAGATCAAGTTGCATTAGTGGAGTGCGTGGGGTGGAGGAGGATTTTGGGCAGTTTGGGGTGAAGAGCAGGCTGGACAGAGGGAGGCTGAGGGGCAGGAAGGAGAGGATTTGGAAGCAGTGTCACACACCAAGATCCTATCCCCACTTCCCTGGCCCGAAATGCCCGTAGAGTCTTTTTGGACTCATACCGGCAAAACAGCTTGAGTAGGTCCAACACCCCAAATTCCCTGATCTGGGCTGCCTGCTATCCTACCTGATTCTAGTACCAGTTCCATCGTTTTGATCTCCTGTGAACTTGCTTGCATGGCTGCACAGTCAGGCCAGCAAAGTTTGGCTGGCACAAGGGCCACCGTAAAGTGCATTTGGACCATTCTCAGAGACAGGGAGGATGGCGCATGCCTGTGCGCTGGCCTCTCTTGACACTGAGAGTGGTCCAAACTTACTGTATGGTGTCCCTTGTGCCGGCCAAACTTTGCTGGCCTAACTGTGCCAGCCTAACTCCAGGTTAGGTGGTTGTTCAGTCACTAAGTCGTGTCCGACTCTTCGCAACCCCATGGACCACAGCACGCCAGGCCTCCCTGTCCTCCACTAGCTTCCTGAGTTTGCCCAATTTCATGTTCATTGCTTCGGTGACACTCTCTAACCATCTCATCCTCTGCCGCCCCCTTCTCCTTTGGCCTTCCATCTTTCCCAGCATGAGGGTCTTTTCTAGAGAGTCCTCTCTTCTCATGAGGGGGCCAAAGTATTGGAGCTTCAGCTTCAGGATTTGTCCTTCCAGGGAGCAATCAGGCTTGACTTCCTGGAGGATTGACCGATTGGACCTCCTTGCAGTCCAGGGGACTCTCAAGACTTCTCCAGCACCATAATTCAAAACCAGGTTAGGATTGCACCCTTAATCAATATCCATCTAGGCCTTTCCAGGAACAGGATACTGGCAGTCTCCAGTTCATGACTGGTGGCTGCATTGATGGATCAGGTTCAGGCCCACTTTGATATTACTTCTGGCTAACAAGTCTGAAACTGCCAATCACGTCTAACCTCAGTGCCTTCTGGGTGCAATTCAATCCAGCCCATTCCTTCACCTCCGTTGGTTTCAAGAAGAAAAAGAAAACTCTTTTTGATTGATCTGATTGATCTCTTTTCCTCTTTACTTGTTGAAAATGAATACAACACTCAAGTCTGCAGCCATCTTTAAACACATATAACCTGGTAAAGAGAATCCACTAATAAATAAGCCGTGGTTGGGTTGGCTCCTTGCCTTGAGATGGATACCTGCAATTAGATTTCTGTTTCAGAGCTAATCCATTCTACTGGGAAATGAGAACAGTGCAGTTAAAAATGATGCATCTCTTCTTGGGAGTGGCAGAAGATGTTGGAGCTGTAATATTTAAAGTGGATGATCTATGAAAGGAGAATCTTGTGGTGGCATGAAAGACAGGAGCCCCCTCCCTTTGAAACTGCTCTTGGGTTGGCAAAAATGATAAATGCACAACATTGCTACAATGCACAGTTTCATCACATTTGTACTCCAAATTGGGAACAGATTTGTTTTCCCAGTGAACTCATTTCTTTTGGGGCTGTTTCAGACACGCGAAAGGTCCCAGGTTCAATCCCTTTCCATAATGTGTAGTCGGAGAAAGGCTTCCCTGCCTAAGATTCCAGAAAACTGCTACAAGCCCCGGACTAGGTAAACCATTGGCTTGACTTAGTATAAAGGGAGGGCCATTATTAACCAGAAAAGAGAGAATCTCGAACTGTCTTCCTGCGTGCTATCGCCATGGTAGTGAGTGGAGTTGAGCACACCTGTTCCATCCTCATCCCCTGCCACAAGATGCATGGAGATGAGTAGGCAAAAAGGCTGTGCCCATGCACAGACAGTTGCCCAGCCTTAGGGCAACGTGGCCAAATTGGGGGGCCTGAAGGTACTAGGGCAGCGAAAGAAATGCCCGTGGCAACAGCCGGTACTTCGCTTTGTAATTGACATCCCAGCCTTGCTGCAATGTAATTGACACGGTGAGTGAAGCATTGCTCATCATCCCACTCACTGGAATGAAAACACATAGAGCGCTCTCCTACATGTACTCTCACATGTGCATAGACTCCATGCAGAAATCCCAAAGAATGCACATCAAGGAGGATAAGAGGCCGATGCAATGATCCGGCATTCACTCCCCCTTGTGAGAATAGGGCAACGTTGGCCGTGTGTGTGTGTGTGTGTGTGTGTGTGTGTGTGTGTGTGTGTGTGTGCATGTGTACGCATGTGTACACACATGCTTAATTTTCATGGCAGTGGCTGCATGAAAAAGCATCTCTGTCATAGGAATTAGGTGGGTTCCACACCCCAATTGCATGAAGTCATTGGATTGCACAAAATGATGCCTCCACATAAACCCAGAAGTATTTAGTATGTGCAATAATAATAATAATAATAATAATAATAATAATAATAATAATAATAA
>JAJKFI010000036.1:7421302-7437001 GCA_029204185.1 Lerista edwardsae | reverse complement strand
TCTCTCTCTCTCTCTCTCTCTCTCTCTCTCTCTCTCTCTCTCTCTCTCTCTGAGGCTCTGGCCCCATTTAGGTTACATTTATGTGCATGTCTATGCGGAGAGTCTTTCTTCCATTTGGCACCCCTCTGATGTATTGCAGCAATACATCATCAAAAGCAGCATTCCTCTGATAATGTATTGCTGGATGATGCCGTTAGCGTGACTTTGTTTGATAATACGCCCAGGCTATACATCTTCTGACAGATGAACAATAATGACAACAGCCTCTGTGACTGCCATGTGAAGAAGAATGAGAAGATGGAGCACCCAGGGCTGGGAAGATTGGGGGGTGCCTGGCTGGGCTCCCGAAAGCCGACTACGGGGCAGGGAAGAAATCAGAACGTTGGACGTGGACCAGGGAGTCACTTTACAAGAGGAGCACACAGGAAGTGACAGCAATCGGAGGCATTCCCTGGGGAGGCCGAACTTGGTTGGAACCTGCTTTGCAATGGAGCCAGGACCTTTTTTTTCACTGGCAGCTTCAGGGACCTTGGCCACGACCCTCAATCAGCGATGGGATCTACAAACGACCTGGGGGAACGCTGGGCGGGACTTCCGCGGGGCTTCCGCGTGATTGGCTGCCCGTCTGCAGCGTTCTGCAGCTGTCCTGGTCTGGGGGGAGGCTGCCCCTGGTTAGCGCGCCCCACCGCTGCTCGCCCAGGCACCCGGCGTGACCCTCACCCGTACTCCGCAGAGAACAGGAGCCCCCCCGAGGCCAGGGCAGCTGCGGATCGCCACAGACGGGCTGCCAATCATCCGGATGTCCTGCCTAAGTCCCGCCCAGCATTCCCCCAGGTCGTTTGTAGATCCCATCGCTGGCTACAATCCTATACATCAATGGTTCTCAAACTTTTTAGCACCCATTCCCAGCCGCATGGCCCCAGTTCGGGCCATGTGGTGTGCTCGCACTTGTGCCCACAGATCCGAGGAGCCCATAGGGGTGGCTGGTGCCTACTTCAGGGCATGTAGACAAAGGTGCCCTTGCCCCATGGAGGCTCCAGACTGATCCTAACATGCACTGGATACAATGCAGGCCTATTGGCCTGCTGTTCCACCACTGGTTAGGATTGCACTCTTAAGGGTTGAGATAAGGAATCTGTGCTCCTATTCAATCAATCAATCAATCAATCAATCAATCAATCAATCAATCAATCAATCAATCAATCAATCAATAGTATTTATATACTGCTTTTCAACACAAAGTTCACAAAGCGGTTTACAGGCAAACAGTAATAATAAAGTTGAATGGCTCCCTGTCCCCAAAAAGCTCACAATCTAAATGCAGAACACCCCCAGCAACAGCCACTAGAAAAGACACTGAGCTGGGGTGAAGAGGGACAATTACTCTCCCCCTGCTAAATATAAGAGGAACACCACTTGAAAAAGTGCCTTTTGCCCAGTTAGCAGGGGTTCTTTACACAGCAGTGATCTCTTATCTGGGAATTGAAGTGCACTAAAATAATTCTCCTTTTTTGCATATTGACTTCTGGAAGCACGTCTTCAGCATAATTCTGCTTGGTCATACAAGTGGTTGTACAAGACGGATCTGCAGTCCTGAAGATTAGAATATCCACTTACAATTTCTCACTCAGAGCAGTTCTCCTAATTGGAGGGTTTTCATTGTGGAGAACTTGACGTCATTGCAGGTATTCTATAAAGCGGAGCACTATTTCCAGACCCCTGTACTTGTCCACGAAGTAGTTTTGTCGAAACCAAAGTGGCACAACCTGCCTTCTCCTAGTCCCTGGGGCCTGTGGAATGATTCTTCTGCTGGAGATGCACTTTGGATGATAGGCATCTCAAACGGATGGCTATGAAAGCTCTTCCGCATGGCTGGAGTGAGGTTTTTTCCGGTCTGTGAGGTTTTTTGTTTTTTGTTTCCCTGAGACCAAGTTAATGCACTCCATGCTGCCTCCCAGGAGAGCAGAGTTCACATCTGGCAGGCTGTGGAGATGAACTCCAGCAAGTTCATCTGCATCATGAAACCATCTTGTAATGCGGTGCCGTTCCAATTCAATTAGCAGTCTGTGCTCGACAGCAGCTTGCAACGGAGGACGCAGAGGGGATGCCGATTGCGGGCTTTAAGTACATCAACTGAAGAGATGCGCAGGACAACTTTTGCACTTGTGTTAGATACAGGAAACTGGACGAGATGGGCCTTTGTCCTGATCCAGCAGTGATCTTCTTATGTTCTTATGGCCCAGGTTGGGTTGCAAGTTATTATAGCTCCCTCCTCACAGAAAGGATAGCAAATTCTCTTTTATTTCCTTCATATTTCCCTCATAATTTTACCTCAGAAATTTACCTCAGAACGCCAGATACAAGGAAGTGGCAACAGGATGCAGACATCTCGTTGTCTCGTGTGCTCCTTGAGGCATTTGACGGGCCACTGTGAGATACAGGAAGCTGGGCTAGCAAGGCTGATCCAGGCAGGCTTTTCTTATGTTCTTTTGTAAGGTGAGGCAGCGACGTCCCTCCTGGGTTCTTCGAAAAGTGCTGCTGCTGCCGCCAAACCGATGGGTATGCAAACATTCACAACCCATGTGTTGTGATAGCAGCAGTGGTGCTTTTGACAGCAGTAGGTTAGACAGCAGCAGCGGTGCTTTTGGAAGAACTTGGGTGGGGTGTCACTGCCTTACCTTCCTCTCCCACACTGCAGGCTGCTGGCTGCAGTCAGTGTACTGAGCTGTGGCCCTAACGTCTGACTCAGTGAGAGGAAGCTTCATGTCTTCCTACCGACACAGCAGAGTCCTTGTATTTCATGAACACAGCTCTGAAAGAACCACTTTTGAAGTTGGAGGCTGTTTTCAAGCGGTCTCAAGAACAGTGGTCATGTGAACCCATATGACAATGGCAATTTGGACAGTTGGCCTTGAGAGTTGGTCACTGATCCATCCACGTGGAAGTGAAGATGTTAGCAGCTAGCAGCAGGCTCTTTACCCTGTAAGCAGTGATGTCATCTGGTAATGAAGAACCGGAACGCTGGGCGGGACTTACACATGATTGGCTGCCAGTCCATTCCGTTCCGCAGCTGCCCTGGCCTTGGGGGGGGGCGCCTGCTCGCCGGGGGGATGGGTGGGGGGGCGCCGGGTGCCTGGGCAAGCAGCGATGGAGTGCGCCAACCGGGGGCAGCCCACCCCCGAGGCCAGGGCAGCTGCGGAACAGAACGGACGGGCTGTCAATCATGCGTAAGTCCTGTCCAGCGTTCCCATTCTTCATTACCAGATGACATCACTGCCTGTAAGTACTCTTTGGGATTCCATCATTGTTCTGCTAAATTCCCTACTGGGCCTCCCCAAGGGCCCCAATGCACACACTAGGCTAACGAGTTTCCCCTCCAGAGCGGCCTGAGAGATAGGCAAGAGGGAGGGGGTTCCTCCACCCACTGGGCCTCCTCTCTTCCAGCAGCTTTGCTTAGAATCACCGGCTGGCCAGCCTCCTCCAGACTGCCCTCATCACCAGCTTAGCTCCAAACTACCCTAAGTCTAGCACCACCAAACCCCACCACCAAACAATAGACAGTCAGCTTGCCTAAGCTACAATTGCCTCCTCCACTTGGTGGCTCCAGGGGTGTGGCAGCCAGACAACAGTTCCCCCCAGTTACTCCCTACAATAACTTTATTCAATATTCAAACTTTATACAATAACTTCCCCACGCCCCCATGGGGGTGAGGAAGACAGCGAAACGGAGCGGTACGCAACGGGCGGGCTGCCGCTCACCCATTCCTCCCGCCCAGCGTTCCGGCTGCATGACGCCGCTGCTCCTAGCCATCTCCACTACCTAAAATGAGTTTGAAGTGGGGAGGGTGCTAATCACCCTTCCTTTAACAATCCATCCAGCACATACCTGGTGCCCTCCTCCAGCACCTACCCAGGTTCCTTACTGCAGCTCCTGCCTCCCACTTTATACTGAGGAGGAGAGGCACCGGGCAGGTGCTGGACGAATGGACTGACTGTTAAAGTTATTGTATACTGAGGCAGGCCGTTTGGTGTCTGATGCTGGGCAGGCTTTAATTCATCAGTCATACCCATCTGCACCTGTGCTAATCCCTTCCTAGCCAGGGCCTTTGTCAGCCTGCAGCTGTGCTCCTGAGGCTGGCAGAAGCTTTGGGATTAACCCTGTACTTCCTGGGTAATCTGGAACAAGGGGCCACTGCAGATACCATTCCCTATCTCCTCAGGGTATCTCCTGCCTTTTCCAATACAATCATCTGGAAGTTCAAAACCAACATCCTTGCTGGGATTCATAAGAGGTGGTGAAACTGATCTTTCCTGGCAAACAGATTGAGGGTGCAATCCTAAACTGAGTTAGGCCAGCATAAGCTAAGCCAGCAAAGTTTGGCCAGCACAAGGGACACCGTAAAGTATGTTTGGACCAGTCTCGGAGTCAGAGAGTCCGGCACACAGACGTGCGCCATCCTCCCTGACTCTGAGAGTAGTCCAAACATGCTTTATGGTGGCCCTTGTGCTGACCAAACTTTGCTGGCTTAGTTTATGCCGGCCTAACTCTAGTTTAGGATTGTGCTCTGACCCACCTCTGTTCCACTCGCCTGTGCTATTTTACCACCTGCTTGGTGTGCACGTGCATAATGTGTCACCTTGTCAAAGCTAAGCAAACCTGGTTCTGTCTGTTGTCTTAGACAGGTGATTGGAGCTCACACCCTTGGTGCCACCAGCATGGAAGAAGAGTTGGATATAAATGTTGCTACTACTACTACTATGTCGATGTGTTTCATCTTCTGTGTTCTGAGCTCTGGGAAAGAGGTTGCTAACTGGGCAAGAGGCACTTTTTCAAGTGGTGTCCTCTTATATTTAGCAGGGGGAGAGCAATTGTCCCTCTTCACCCCAGCACAGTGTCTTTCTCGTGGCTGTTGCTGGTGGTGTTCTCCATCCTTTTAGATTGTGAGCCCTTTTGGGACTGGGAGCCATTTAACTTTAATGTTATTATTTGCCTGTAAACCGCTTTGTGAACTTTGTGTTGAAAAGCGGTATATAAATACCAGTGATTGATTGATTGATAAGTATCTAAAATGAAACAATAAAATGAAGCACAACGGGTATGCAAAGCACCACATTTAACAGCCTGAACCTACACATGTCTACTCAGAAGAACGTCCCGTTGTTTTCATGGTTCTTACTCTGAAGGAAGTGTGTCTAGGAGTTCAGGCGTCGGGCTGGAAAAGTGGTATATAAGTACTTCAATAAATAATGCTAATAGTACAAAATGAATAGGAATAAACATCTCTAGTCGCTGAGAACAAGGCCATGGTCATGTGGTTATAGATGCCCTGTTTATAATAGCCGTAGCAGGTTCTGGATGAAAGGATGGCAGAAATCCATTCAGTGCCAGTGGAGGGTACTGGGCCATGTCCCATAGACAATTATAAAGGGTGGAACTGAACTGTGGAAAAGAACAAAGGAAGCACCAGGTGCTGATGAGTTCGGAGACAATTATGAGCGCCATCAATTTTCATTTTGAAGATATAGCTGGAAGCCCCCTGGAGGTCACGGAACGATGGTCCCCTTGAGTGCCATATCCAGCAATTAGATTCATTATGGTGGTTTTATCACTTTCTCGGCAAGGTTCAGCAGGGCCTGTTTGGGATGGGACTGGATGCCATTTGATGGGCCATTGGTCTGTTCCCGCAGGGCATCTCCTGGGTGACTACAAATAAAACCCGGGCAGCTGCACAAGCTAATGGCCTGAACCAGAGACCAAATCAAAGGAAGACCTTAGGAAAGCAGGCCCTGCTTTCTCAGACCATTTGTCTCCATAGGGACAAAAGGAGGCATAGAACTAATTAAAATATTGCACAGTAATAATGCGACAGAGTCTCTGCTAGCTTTTTGGAGCCTTCTGGGCATCGTTCAGGGGGCAGCGGCCACAATTGATAAAGCCCTAAACAGCTTCGGCTCTGCATAACGCAAGACGAGCTCCACCTGCGTTTCCACCGCAGTACTTAAAACTGATCAAGAGTGTCCTGCTAACATGGCCATCTGTGTGCCACATTGGAACATTAAGGGCATTTGCGATTGCTCTTCCATGCTTTGGCAAAGGATCAAAGGAAAAGGCTGGCATGAGCCTTTGGGGCTGCTTCTCCCCCTTTTTAAAAAAAATCTTTTGTGTATTTTGTTCTGTAGAAGAAGGGGTCATAGCTCAGTAGCAAAACATCTCCACTGCATGCAAAAGCCTCTAGGCCCAATCCCTGTCATTTTCTGGTATGGATCTTTCCCAGTATGGATTTCCATCTTGGGTTGTTGCCTGCTAATGTGGACAATACTGAGCTAAATGGACCAACAGTCTGACTCCAACTAAGGCAGATTGTTCATACCTAGATGGGGATACCCAAGTGTCCTTGGGGCAGGAGGTGTGTGGACTGACGGTTGAGCTGCTGGTACTGCCTGAAGCTAAGCAGGAGAATCTGTGGTCTATTTTTGAATGGGAGACGGAATGCCAGGCTGGGACAAGCTGCAGTACCTGTTGTGGCAGAACGGAGTCACTGTGGAGCTGATTAGCCAGTGTAGGAATGTGTGAGAAGGTCAGCTGGCAAATAGAATGGAATCCAACCTTGAGGACCTGGCCAGGCTGGACTTACGATCACCTGCTGAAGCTTGAGGTCACGCGGCCAGAGGAGGGAACCACACTGTGAAGGCTACATCTGGGACTGAGGATTTGGTGAATTGCAGAATACTGTATATTTGTTTAAAAAATAATAATTGAAAAATGGTGGTTTAGACTAGCCTTCCCATGTAAGCCGCCTTGGGCATTTGCTTGGGCATGGAAAAGGTGGGGAATAAATTCTTAAAAATAAAAATAAAAAAGTACACAATACTACAAACAGCCCAATCTAATACTTACTGCTCATTCTTGGATCTTCTCCTCCCCTGCTGTAATGCAGTCAATGCCTGTCACCAAAAGATGCTCCAACAGTATCCTACATGCCGCACTGCTCAGAATGCCAGCAGGAAGCCTGCACCTCCCTGTGGTCAATGGAGGACCCCACCACCACCAATAACTGACGGAGATAAGTCAATAGGAGAGACAGGAAGGGTGGGTGGGAGGGCAGAACAGGGCAGGGAGGGGTGAAAAGGGGCAGAGAAAGGATAGGGAGGGATGAGGTCGGCAGATCAGGTTCCATATCGTAACCCCCTTCCTTGGCCTGATCCTGTGGTGTTGGTCAACACAGACTTGCGAAAGCAAAATAGCAGTCGCAAATATGAGTAGAGGCATAGAAGCTTACCTGTGGGTAAGGGAACAATTGTACCTAGAGCAGTGGTTCCCAAACTGTGGCTCAGAACCAACCAGTGGGTCGCAAGCCAATTTCAGGTGGGTCGCGAAGCACCTGGAGCAGCCATATTGAAAATACGGGAAGGTGGGATAAGAACATAAGAGGAGCCCCACCGGATCAGGCCAAAGGCCCATCTAGTCCAGCTTGCTGCATCTCGCAGCCCACCAGATGCCTCAGGGAATACACAAGACACATGTATTTTATTGTCACTCCCCTGCATCCAGCACTCCGAGGTAGCCTAACTCTAAAGTAAGGAGGTTGCACTAACCATCATGGCCTGTAGCCTGCAATGGATTTTTCCTCCAGAAATCTGTCCAGTCCCCTTTTAAAAGCATCAGTGCTTTTACATAATATTTTGTCCTAATCTTGCTTTCTGTCAGGGATATTTCATGGTTGTGCAATTGCTGCAATCCAAGAATGCCAGTTTGCATTCATTGGATTGCATCATAATTACGGCATTTCCTGCTTGATGATGTCACTTCTAGGCATGGCATCACTTCTCGTGCCTTTCTAAAAAGTGGGTCCCAGTGCAAAACATTTGAGAAACACTGGCTTAGAGGCCTCAGAAGACAGTGTGCTTTCCATGCTACAAAGTCTGTTCCTTGTACCCTCCCCACTTCAAACTCATTTTAGGTAGTGGAGATGGCTAGGAGGATCTGATTCATGTCTGGAGGGCCAGAGGTCTTCCCATAATTATCTGTTTCCTCTGTTGCTCCATGTGTGTGTGGTAATGTTGGCAACCATCACAAAGCCCAAGGTCTTCACTGTCCCTAAAATGAGAGCTTTCTCACCAATTGTACCTATTTGGCTGGGGCAAGAAGGAACATTTTACTCGAGGGCCATGGTCCCTGTTAAAATGTTCCCTATCCTTGTTCTTGTTGTGATCCCCAACAGGACCTTGTAAGGTGAGAAAAGAACATTGCTATGAAAGGTGAACCTGCCAATTACGACATATGGCTTTGGGCACAATCCTAACCTGGAGTTAGGCCAGCACAGTTTGGCCAGCACAAGGGCCACTGTAAAGCACATTTGGACCACTCTTGGAGTCAGGGAGGATGGCGCACGTCTGTGTGCTGGCCTCTCTGACTCTGAGTGTGGTCCAAACATATTTACAGTGTCCCTTGTGCCGGCCAATCTTTCCTGGCCTAACCGTACCGGCCTAACTCCAGGTTAGGATTGCGCCCTGTGGCTGGTACATCTGTTGTGAGATGGATTCACCGAACTCAATCACCACCTAGTTGTGACCGAGGAGAACATCACACACCCAGGGCTTATGCTACACAACTGCAGGGCAAAGATGGTATGGACAGTGGCCTCATCAGCTTTCCTGTCACATGTGGTTCCTGTTTGTAAGTACACTGTACTGGCAGAGCGAGACTGGGATCAGGTTGTGCACAAGCAACATCCATGCAACAAAGGTAGCAACAGATTTCAGGTTTCCTTGATCCCCTGAATAATTGCTTCTCTCCTCGAATGCAGTTCCCTTCACATAGTTCTGCTTGTCAGAGTACAAAGTGAACATAGTTTGTGCCTCGGCTCACGAACAGGGGGGCATTTCAGGTCTGGACTCAGGCAATTACTCTTTACCAGGGTCCTTGGGAACTGAAAGCATTATAGAAATGTTAGATGATATGTCTTAACTAAATGGTTTGTGGTTCACACAGCACATTGCAGCCTTCTCCCTTCTAATCTTCCCTCTGCATTCCTTGCTCTCCCTTGCAGGTTTGTGTTCTCTTTTCCCTTCTGTCCTCCACAGCCAAGCTATTATCTTTTTCAGATGTGGCCCATTAATTCTCTGTACGAATTCATGCACACTCAGCTCTCCACTCCTAATGACTACAGAGAAATAATGAATGTGGCCCATAGAGAACGTTGTCCGTTGTTTCGCTGCCCCTTGAGTGATTGATTTATTGAAATCTCATGTCCATGTTTCTGGTGTCGACTTTTGATGGAATCCAGTAAATAGAATTTCTCTGAACTTGCAGCATGTGGGTGGCTGGGCCACCTCACTTGGTTTATTTTTAGATGTTAATGAAGGATTCTTTTTAGATCTGCTTTTCCCTTGAAGACGTTTGATTTTCTTTCTTCAGCCATTCATCATCTTCCATCGTTCTTGTGTTGGCCAAACTTTGCTGGCCTAATTACAGGTCAGGATTGTGCCCTCAGTGGTGCTCAAATCTTTTAGCACTGGGACCCACTTTTTAGAATGTCAATCTGTCCAAGACCCACTGGAAGTGATGACATGGCCGGAAGTGCCCTCATTGTTGATACCACACCCTGTTGCTCAGGCGCGCACAGAGGCCCGAGTGTGCCCATGGCTCGTGCTGAAACCGCGCCCCCAGGATGTCGCCTCGCCCCCGCACATCGCTCAGACATGCCTCCCTTAGCCAGAAACGCTCCATTTCTGAGCGTAAGGGAGGTGTGGACGGGCGGGTCCAAAACCGTGTGGTTTTGCCTGGACCACGCACAATGGCGCCCCACCGCTGCCCGGTGCCCATGGCTCATGCCGTCCCGGGCTTCACGTAAGATACGCACCTGCTGTTGCTTTCCTAAGAATGCAGCAGTAACTTGGGTTATTTTTCAGCCATTTCCCAATAGGAAAGTGAATCAGAAAGGGGAAAAAAAGCATATTTACAACCTTGACAAAGCAAAACAACCACATAGCCTTTCCTCTTTCCAGCATCCCATCTTCCCATATGTTCAATATGGCTGCACTAGGTGCTTTGTGACCCACCTGAAATTGGCTAATGACCCACTGGTGGGTCCTGACTCACAGTTTGGGAACTGCTGTTCTATTCCTTATGGTACCTATAAACAACAGAAGCAGTGAGCTACTTTGAAGGGATTTCCACTCCCAGGTGCCAGCCTGCTTAGCTGCTGGGAGGTAGAGGACTAGGAATAGCTGAAGAGGCTCTTTGGGTTTCCCCAGGCAAATATCTCCACACTCATCCTTCTTCCCGGTTGTGTCTTGCTCTGGCGGCCGAGCGACATGTTATGTTAAAAGCATTTTAAAATGAGTCTGGCCAAGTTCCCTTCTTCACAAAGAATACAATAGGGGGAGCGTACTTGCATTGGGGCTGTTGTGGAGGGAGAAGGGTTGCAAAACATGCCCCTCAAGCTGCTATCTGTTCTGGGGGCAGCAGTGAGAAAACATATTAGGGGAGGGTGCTGTGGTTCTGATCCAAATCACCAGGTGGCTGCTTTTTGTTCAGAAAGTCCTGTGATGTAGGACATCAAGCTGGCACCTTATGCCAACAATGTAAAAAAAAATGTCTAAATGCAATGTATAATTTGGTCTAAAATGACCAGTGACAGCACTTCCTGGTTGATGATGTCACTTCTGGCCATGACATCACTTCCAGGTTAATGTCATCACTTCTGGTGGGTCCCAACGTGAGTGCCATTCTAAAAAGGGGGGGTCCTGTCTAAGAAACACTGATCTAGGGGGGCTCGAAATGGATTCAGGGTTGTTGATGTGGCTCTCTTATTCCACATTGTGGACTTTCCCGTTCACGGTTGCCCGAGCAACATTTAGCATTACGCATTACAAAAAGCACCCCTCAGCTGCCCCCAAGCGATCCTTGGCCATGTTGTGCGCAGTCAGGCTGGCTCCGTTTTGGCACCACTCTTTTCAAGCCCCTTACAGCTTCAGGGTTTAAGGGCCGTTCTCTGCCGGCTGCTCTGCCATGACAGCTATTTTGAGCTTGTTATTTCACAGGTTATCACGAACTTGCGAAGATTCATTTTCGCAATCCTGTCATCACTTTTCTGATGCAAGGCTTTCTTTCTTTTTTTTTCCGTTAGCAGTTTCATACCTTTCCGAAGCGCAGGAGCAGCAAAATGAGATGCCGTATTGCTTTGGGGTGGGTGTCGAACAGGGGAACTTCAAAGTAGGTTGCCTTTGTTTCCTGATAGACAAGGCGGTTGACGAGTTTCTGAGGAAGGTGCTCGTCTTCACAATGACTGCTTAGCCACCTGATCCTGCTTTCAGGAGCGTAGCTGAGAACTTGACAATGGTAATGAGGTCCTCTGAGCCGCTTTGGAAACAAACAATACTGGCGTACAGAAGAAGCGTGACCGCAGGAATGGTGTGTAGAGGACAGAGCACTGGACTGGAGCATTGGGGGATCCAGATGCAGATACTTGCTCAGCCACGATGTTCATTGGGTGACCTTGACAGCACAATCCTATACCCCCCTTGCGCGTGCGATGAGCTCTTGCGCCAGCTGAACGCTGTCACAAATATGCAGACCTTGTAAACTGCGACTGATTAGAGCTGAGCTACAGCTGCCTGTGAGAGGGGAGTGTGCTGGGCCAGCCGCTTCTGTGGTGGGAGCAGAAGCTGCTTATCAGCCAGCAGGAAGGCAAATTGTGTGGCCAGAAAGAAGACTACACCATGAAAGTACCATCTGCATGTTGTATGTTCTTGAAAGATAGAACTATCTTGTAATTTGTAAAAACCTTTGTGTTTATGAATAAAGCCTGCCTATGTAAACCGCCTTGAGTTGAGGAGCAATCTAATGACCTAAGAAAGGAGGTATATAAATACGAGCATTATTATTAGCATTATTATTAAAACACATCTGCGTCGGTGCTGTGGTAATGGACCGGCACAAGCAGCAGTGCCGGTGCTTGGATGCCGCCATGACTGTCAGCAGCGCCGGCCATGCGCCAGTCCAACGTTAGTGTCGCTCAATCGGCACAGGGCCTCCGCGAGGGCATTCCAGAGGCGTTCTGGGGGTGTAACTGGGCAGCGCAGTGGGTGGAGACGGGGGTTGTGGTGCGGTTGTGATGCAGGACGGCCGTAGTGCCAAATCCTAACGCCCGTCCCCGGCCATGGCGGCCCCGATTTGGGCCACTCCCGCGCAAGTTCCTCTCCGCCTGCTATTTTGCCGGCGCAGATTGGAGCAGGCCCATAGGAGTGACTAGGGCTTACACGGGTGCAAAGGGAAAACTCTCCTTGTCCTGGACGTTGCTGCTGGTGCCTCCTAATGGGCTTTAGGATACAGCCCTGCTATGTCGGCCTTATTAGGCCGGCTTTGTATAAGATTGCGCTCTCAGGGCACAATCCTAACCTGGAGTTAGGCCGGCACAGTTAGGCCAGCAAAGTTTGGCCAGCACAAGGGACACTGTAAAGTGTGTTTGGTCCACTCTCGGAGTCAGAGAGGCCAGCGCACAGATGTGCTCTATCCTCCCTGACTCCAAGACCTGGAGGTTAGGATTGCGCCCTCAGTCAGTCACTGTAATCCACTCCTTGCACGCAAACAGAAGGGCAACCCAATCCTAACCTGCATTGGAGCAGGCAGGCAGGTAGGCAGGCTGGAGCTCACCTAGGGGTAAGAAGATATTTTCACCCTACCCTGGGGCAAGTCCCAACCAGCCTTATGGGGCTGCACAGATCTGTGCCCCTTAGGGCTGGTTGTTAGGAGTTAACCTGGAGTTAGACCAGCACACACTTTACAATTTCTCTTGTGCCGGACAAACTCTGCTGGCCTAACTGTGCTGGCCTAATTCCTGGTTAGCTCCTGAGTGTTCTTTTGGACCAAGATGAGACTATCCCCCATCTAGACTATCCCCCTGCAAGCTGCATCGATGCAGTGTGCACGGCATGCTATGGTAGCGTTGTGCAGCATATGCTGACCGGATGGCACAGGGGAGTACTTACCTCCCTGTAGGTCACCTGCCCTCTAGTGGGTCTCCTCAGACCTACGCTAGCTATTTAGCTCGCATAAATCCAAAGAGCCTCATGGGGAATATCAGAAAAGGGGGAGTAGGATCTTGCCATGAAATATATCAGCATAAGCCCATAATTGAATTGGACTGTAGGAGTGGAAGGAGTGGAAGGAGATGGCATAAGAATCTGAGAGCACAATCCTAACCAACATTCCAGCAATGCGGTAAGGTAAGGGATGCAATGCAGCTCTAAGGTAAGGGAACAAACTTCCCCTTACCTTGAGGGGGCCTCCATGACTGCCTCCCCCACTGGAGGATGCAGCACCTGCCCCATTGGCACAGCTATGTCAGTGCTGGGAAGTGGGTTAGGATTGCACCCCAAGGCTTATTCTGAGGTCCCATGAAAAACCTGAACGTCATAACAGCATAAGAAGAGCCCTGCTGGATCAGGCCAAAGGCCCATCTAGTCCAGCTTCCTGTATCTCACAGCGGCCCACCAGGTGCCCCAGAGAGGCACGAGACAACAAGATGCCTGCATCCTGTTGCCACTCCCTTGCACCCAGTACTCTGAAATAGCCTACTACTAATGTGAGGAGGTTGCACAATCCATTATGGCCTATAGCCCACGATGGACTTTTCTTCCAGAAATCCGTCCAACCCCCTCTTAAAGGCCACCAGATGACCTGGACACTTGTGAATGGATGTGTGAGGGCGCAATCCAGCACCCTCTGTTGGGCCGGCGCGACGTGCTTGCATCAGCCCAGCGTTACTAGCGCTGAAGCAGAGGCGCCAACCGGCACCCCTGTGTCAGCGCTATAGCTCTTGGGCTGATGCTAGCCCTGATCCAAGGAACCCTATGAGGAGGCTTCCAAGTGCTCCTGAGGTGCGCTGGATATGGTGCAGGCCTGCTGGCCTCACCTTTCCGGTGCAACTTAGGATTGCACTCTGAGGGCGCAATCCTAACCCACTTTCCAGCACCAGGGTAAGGGCCATGCAGCTCCAAGGTGAGGGAACAAAGCTTCCCTTACCTTGTTGAGGCCTCTGGGACTGAATTCCCCACTGCAGAATGCAGCCCATGCCCCATTGGCACAGACTACATCAGCGCTGGAAAGTGCGTTAGGATTGCGCCCTGAGTGTGTGCGCATACACATTTGCCCACGCGCATGGTTATTGGGGCGCAGAGAAACTAATCATTTAGCAAATGGAAAACGAGGTACAAGGAACGCGAACCTAACCAGAGATACATTACATTAATGACAAAATTGTGTAATGCAAGTTTCAACAATTTTAATTTATGAGGAAAGCTGTTCTGCCAGAGTTATGCAAAACTAATATTTCTTCACGCAGTCTTGAGCCTGGGTAGTGGGGCTCATTATAGGCTGAGCACGAACAGGCTGCTTGCTCTTGTTTAGTTAAAATCAGATATAATGAGCTTTCAAGAAATCAGTGCTCAGGAAAATGACTGTATATTTATGCAGCTTTGCTTGTTTGCACTTTCAGATTTATTCGTGGTGCAGCAGGGTTTGAGGGTAGCTGCATGTGTCCCTTCTTCCAGAAGCTGGAGGCTGGGAAAAAGTATACAATTTATGAAAAAAAGTGAAAGGTGGTTTTATTATCATTAATTATTTAAAAAGAACATTGAAGAATGAGCCTTGCTGAAGGAGAATCAGCATGGTTTTGGCAGGGGGATGCCCCGTCTCATTAACATCTAGAGGTATTTTTTTTTTTAGAGTGTCAACAAGCATGTGGAAAAAGGTGATCCAGCTGACATTTAGACTTTCAAAAACTACTGACAGCCCTTCATTAAAGTCTCTTGAGTACACTTTAGCTATTGTGGAATAAGAGGACAGCTCCCTGTGTGGACTGTAATTGGTTAAAGAACAAGACTGAGAGAGCAGGATAAAAATGGGCAATTGTCACTAGAGGTGCACAGCGTCTGGGGCAGTGACATCATGACATCACATGACATCGTGTCACATGAGGTCACATCCAGATTCTCCCTGAAGGAGAATGCTTGCTGCAGTGGCTTCGTGCCCCTCGTTCATTCTCCTGTGGATGCTTCCCTTCAAGGGGAGCTTCCATAGGAGAAGGAATGGGGGGGGGAAGGAATTGCAATTAGGGTGGAGCCCCAGGGCACAGTCACGCACCCGCTTTGGTG
The DNA here is from genome assembly GCA_029204185.1 of Lerista edwardsae. Taxonomy (NCBI): domain Eukaryota; kingdom Metazoa; phylum Chordata; class Lepidosauria; order Squamata; family Scincidae; genus Lerista; species Lerista edwardsae. The sequence goes on along the minus strand of JAJKFI010000036.1, from coordinate 7,421,842 downwards.
TAGTGCCTGGGGAAGGTGCCCCTCAGGCTCCACCATAGTTATGCCTCTGATTCTCACGGTGGAGGGATGGTAGGGGTTCCTCAAGGATTTGTCTTGGGACTGGTGCTTTATAACGTGTTCATAAATGATCTGGAGTTAGGGATAAACAACAAGGTGGCCACATCTGCAGACAACACTGAGGGTGCAATCCTAATTGGCTTTCCAGCATGGGGCAATGCAGCACTGAGGCAAGGGAAGAAACATTCCCTTACCTTGAGGAGGTGTCTGTGACTCCTGTTCCATAGCAGGATGCAGCACATGCCCGATTGGCACAGCTGTGTAAGTGCTGGGAAGTTGGTTAGGATTGCGCCCTGAAGTATTCAAGGTGGTAAAAACCAAAGCAGGTTGTGAAATGCTCCAGAAGGATCTTTCTCTGACTAGGTGAATAGGCAGCCAAATGGCATATGCAGTTCAGTGTCTATAAGTGCGAAGTAATGCACACTGCTGCAAAAAAAACCACACACACACACACACACACACACACACACACACACACACACA
>JAJKFI010000036.1:7404205-7421292 GCA_029204185.1 Lerista edwardsae | reverse complement strand
CACACACACACACACACACACACACACACACACACACACACACAAACACACACACACATTTCACAACTTTAGATGTATTCTGATGGGGTCTGATCTGCCAGTGATGACCCCATAAGAACATAAGAAGAGCCCTGCTGGATCAGACCCAGGGCTCATCTAGTCCATCTTCCTGTATCTCACAGTAGCTCACCAGGTGCCTTAGGGAGCACACGAGACAACCAGATACTTGCATCCTGTAATTAGTTAATCTAATTAATCCGTGGAACTCCTTCCACAGAAGGTGGTGAGGCATCTAGCCTATGTGCCTTTAGAAAGGGATTGGATGGGATTTCTGGAAGATTACAGGCCATGATGGGTGGTTCAACTCCCTTACTATACGGTAGAAGTAGGCTATCTCAGAATGCCAGTGGCATTAGCTACCTATGGGACGGGGGGCACAGAGCCCCAGGTGCCATCTTCGGGGTGTGTGTGTCACCACTGAACCCCAAATTCCAAAAATTGCGAGTTTATGGCATAATATGTTCAAGCTGAATACCATTGGATGTGGAATTCCATCCAGAATTCAATTAAAAAACCAGAGTGTAATATCTCTATTCTGTCAAAAGTTATGGCCAAAAAAGTAAAAACCAAAAATAAACTTCTTTTGCAAAAATTGTGGTTTTTAAAATAGCTGTTTTAAGGAGGAATACCATCATGCTGTATACCGTTGGATGCGGATTTTATTCAATGACCCCCCCCCCCCAGTGTAATACCTTAATGCTAGCAAATGTTATGGCCAAAAAACAAAACAGAAATTGATATGCAGGGGTTGTAAAAACTTAAGTAGCCCCGGGTGCAAAATACCCTAGCTACGCCACTGTGCCAGATTCAGGGGAGTGGAAACAGGATGCAGACATTTTGTTGTCTTGTGTGTTCCCTGAGGCATCTGGTGGACCACTGTGAGATTCAGGAAGCTGGACTAGGTGGGCCTTTGGCCTAATCCAGCAGGGCTCTTATGTTCTTCATTCTTAAGGATATGCTAAACAAAATAGCTTTAGGAAGATGCTGGAAAATTCAGGGCAAGGGCCAGCTGTATCTCCCAGAGCTGTTCGCATCTCGGGTGCCACGACTGGGAAGGCCCTTCTCTTGTTGCTACCCTTTCCAGCTCAAGCAGGGTTGGGACACTCACAAGCTGTCTTCTCCTGACTGTAGTGACTGAACAGACTCATGTGTCCTGCAGGCATCTTGGTCTCAAACCCTCCCAAGCTGACGGAGACCAAAATGTCAAGAGAGGGAAAGGCGGATGGCTGTTCTATTTACAAAGTGAAGGAAGAGGGAAAACAGTGAGCTGCCAAAATAAAGAATGGGCCACAGAAATGTGGCCAGGCTTAGGGAACATGCTAATACCGTTTGACATTAATAATAGAAAAGCGATGATAAAAGTGATACTTTTTTTTATATCCCCCCCATATAATGCCAGCACTGTGCAATCCCCTGTCCCCAGCTGGAATATTTGTATCCAGTTTCCAGGCCTGGTCACTGTGAGTTTTGCCTCATATTTCTATTATACATGACACTTCTGGGAAATAAAACAGACGCCTGTTAGATTCATCGCTGCAGATGGCCCGAGATGCTGTACCATGCTTTAAATTACAGCAAAAACAAGCTGAACTTTGCTGTTAACGCTGCTGAAAAAAAACAACCCAGTGCTTCCAATGGCTCATGCCTTCGGTAATAAATGGCAGAGCATCTCTTACCAGCAAGGAAGTCAGCGGCAGTCTGTGAGAGATGAGCAAATGCCATTGATTTCCAGGAACTGCCTGGCCCCTTTGGAGAGCTGGTCCACACAATCGCTTTTTGTGTGGCCTCGGGCCGCCTGCTATCTCTCTGCTTCAGTTCCTCACAAGAGGGCAAGCTATCTCATAAGGTCATTTTGAAAGCAAACATGATAAAGACAGGGAAAAGCTTTTCAAGTTAAAAGGTGCTGGAGGAAATGATAAACTCCGAGTGCTGCGCACGGAATCTCCTTTGGCCATGCTGACCCACGTGGAAGATCAGGGCAAGATCAATTCGGGGACAGATGAGCGCATCTGATCCCTAAAAATAGCCCCCCATCTGGCAGAGAATTTAGTAGTTGGCTACTGGCAGTGGGTAGCTGGATACTTGGATGCAAGGCATTTCCGTGAAGCTGATCCATCTGAAGATTGTGCTGCACTTTGAGAGCCCCCAGGCACATGCATCTTGATAAGTGCATGAAAGAAGTACATATCTATGTAAGGATGAGTGTACACAAGTGGCCACCCGCAGCCTAATTTCAGCTGGGCCACAGAAGGATTTATATTAGCCAGGGCTGAATGCATGATGTTGTGCCGTTCTGAGTCAATGCTTCTCTAATTTAGGATGACGAGGGAGGAGTCATCAGAGGGAGAGAACCACAAGGCATTCCCTTTGGCTGGTCTAGGATGACACCACCGTTTGCCTTGTCCTCTTCCAGAACTTTCTCTATTACCAGCCATTCTCCCAGGTGGTCTGAGAGGGAGAGGTGAGATCGCAAAGATTCACCTGAGCCCAGTGGCAGATCTAGGGGGTGGCAGGGGGGGCAAGAGCCCTGGGCACCGTCTTGGGGCCATCTAGGGGGGCGCCAGTGGCCCCCGCAACATTGTGTGGGTAGACCTGGGCTCTGTGGAGTTCTATTGGAGAACTGGCTAGACCTGGGCTAGGTAGAGCCCAGGTAGACCTGGGCTCTGTGGAGACCTGGGTTCTATTGGGTGCCCCGGGCGCCATTTTGACTAAGTCCGCCCCTGCCTGAGCCTGACTGGGACCAATTGCCGTTTGACTTCTCCCTCACTCTTCCATTCCACATGGGTCTATCAGAGGAAGACCTTTGTGAATTTGGCTGGAAAAAGTTGCCGTTTGACTCTTCTCCCCCCGCTCCACAACTGGCCATTGAGTAACCTGAGATGTCGCTACCTGAACTAGCTTTTTTTCCTCTCCCTTCCCTTTGTTTTCCCCTCCCTTCCCTGTTTTAGGAGCATACTTAGCTGGAGTATACTCCAGGGGGGCTGGAGTGTACTTAGCAGGAGCATACTCCAGGGGGCTGGAGTCATGGTTTTCCACCAGCTCTGCTAAGGAGGGTGACAGTACTTACCTCAGGTGCATGGCAAATTGGCCTGTCCACCCTCAGCTTTTAAGGCTCCAAATGGAACTGTTTCTGGAGCCAGGTCCAAGCATGCACAGCGGATTAAAGGGGCTGGAGCACCTCCCTTATGAAGAAAGACTGCAGCTTTTAGGGCTCTTCAGTCTAGAAAAAAGGCACCTGAGGGGGGGCATGATTGAGACATACAAAATTGTGCATGGGAGGGATAGTCGATAGAGGGATGTTCTTTAACCTCCCTCATAATACCAGAACCAGGGGATAGCCAGTAAAATTGAGTGTTGGGAGAGTTGAAACAGATAACACTGTTGAAACAGAGTTGAAACACTGTGCGGATCTGGCTACAGTGACCCATGCCCTAGTGACATCTAGGTTAGATTATTGCAATGCGCTCTACGTGGGGCTGCCTTTGAAGATGGTCCGGAAATTACAACTAGTACAGAACGCGGCGGCTCGGGTGGTTGCTGGGGCACGTCGGTTTGACTCTGTCGAGCCGCTGCTTCGGCGACTACACTGGCTGCCGGTTCTGTTCCAGGCCAAATTCAAAGTGCTGGTTTTGACCTTTAAAGCCCTTTACGGCTCGGGCCAAGGGTATTTGAGGGGCTCCTCCTCCCATATAATCCTACCCGTGCTCTGAGGTCATCTGGGGGGGGCCCTTTTGACTGTGCCGCCACCAGGAGAGGTGAGGGGGATGGCGGCCAGGAATAGGGCCTTCTTGGTGGTGGCACCCCAACTTTGGAATACCCTCCCCTTAGAGTTAAGAACTGCTCCCTCTTTGGCGGTATTTCGGCGGGGGCTGAAGACCTTTTTATTTCAGTAGGCTTTTAGTTGCTGAAAGGCTGGCTGGTCTTTGTATTTTTTTATATTTCTGAACTTTTTATGATCCATGGGATGTTTGTTATACTTTTATATTGTATTTTTATATTGTTTTAATTACTGTTTTTAATTATGATGTATTTTATTCTGTTTTATATTTTGATTTTGTAATGCTGCCTTGAGTGCCTTCGGGTGGAAAGGCGGGGTAGAAATTTAATAAATAAATAAATAAATAAATAAATAAATAAAAAGAAATACTTTTTTATCCAGCGGGTCATTTATCTATGGAATTCCTTGCCACAGGAGGTGATGATGGCATCTGGCCTAGGTGCCTTTAAAAGGGGATTGGACAGATTTCTGGAGGAAAAGTCCATCATGGGCTATAGGCCATGATGGGTGGTGCAACTTCCTTACATTAGTAGTAGGCTACTTCAGAGTACCGGGTGCAAGGGAGTGGCAACAGGATTCAGGTACATCTTGTTGTCTCGTGTACTCCCTGAGGCACCTGGTGGGCCACTGTGAGATACAGGAAGCTGGACTAGAGGGGCCTTTGGCCTGATCCAGCAGGGTTCTTCTTATGTGGGGGTGACAGTTCAGGTGCCTTGGTGATACAATGATGGTGGTGGTTTCACTGCCTCATCCGACCCCCAGGCACCAGCCAGCCCAGCTATGTAACTGCCCTGTTTTCTTTTTGTAATGTGCCTATTACATTGTAAACCTAATGTTGTAAACAATGGGTTGCAAAACAGCCTGGACTGTTTTTATTAATGTATTTATTAATGGCACCGACATAATTTTATTAATAATAATAAGGCTTTGGAAAGGAAAAGACAGAAAACAGAAGGCTTTGTATAGAATAAAGATGAAAGGCCATTGAGCACGATGTAAGTGGTGCAGCAAAATCGCACAGAGTGATTATAAAAGCAAAACCACACTAAAGTGGCTGGTATGTTCCACTTGTAATTTCTGCAAGAGGAATGGAACAGCATCAGAAAAAAAATGGTGGGAGCAGATGCCTGAAAAGGTGGTAGGAAATAAGTGGGTCAAAATCTTGTCGCTTCAAAATTCATTCAGATTAGAAATTGGAACCTGACACCACAGATGTAACTGTGGTTGAGTGAAACAAGGAATGCTTAGTGATGTGGACATTCGACAACTGTGTAGACAGTGAACCTTCTTGGAACAGATATATTTTCCACACAGATATAACAGATATACAGTATATCTGAAAAAAGCTGCTGTAAACTACATGGGATACAGTGGGATATACACCCATAAGTTAAAACAGTGGTTCTTTAACTTTTTAACACCAGGACCCACTTTTTGGAATGACAATGTCTCTGGGACCCACCAGAAGTTATATCCTGGGCAGAAGTGCTATCATTGTGACTCCAGAACCTGCTGCCTTCCTGAGAATGCAGATTTCCATGAGAGAGCTGGGTTATTTCTCAGCCATTTTCCAAAGTGAACCAAAGGAAAAAAAGCCTATTGACAACCTTGACACAAGCAAAACAACCACACAGCCCTCCCCCTTTCCAGCGTCCCATTTTCCCATATTTTCCATATGGCCGCCCTAGGTGCTTTGCGACCCACCAAAAATTGGCCTGCGACCCACTTGTGGGTCCCAACCCGCAGTTTGGGAACCATTGAGTTAAAATAAATGTTCAAGGCACATTACTTTTTAAAAAAAAACCCATATCCAGCCAAAGAAGTGTACAAACTATGGGAAAGCAATTTCTTTGCTGCTTGTTCCTTTCTACTCTCCCCTCTGCAGGATTCCCTTCTCCCCATTGTCTGGGACATGTGTGCAGCAGAACAAAAGGATGAGTGCAGGAAGGGAAGCTCAGGGTAGAATGGACCGCACCACTTCAGAGGGCTAGTTGTTTAAATGCTCCAGCTCTGTTGAAAACAGATTGGAAACTGAGCAGCAGGAAAAGGACCAGGATGGGACTTTTCTCTCTGTTCCGCCATTTTCTATTCACATATTATTTTTTCTAATGTGAAGGAGCTTGAAAGTCTTGCCTGTACTCTGAAGTGGCCCAGTCCATTCTTCTGCCTCATTTTGAGCCTCTGCCTCAGGGGCTGGAGGTTTAGTCGAGAGGGTTAAAGCCTCCGTTTGCCTGGAGCTAAGATCCAATGGTCGCACGTTCGAGAACACTGGAAGCTTCAGTGAGCGGGGGATATTGAGAATTGTGACTGATAAGAGCTGAGCTGTCTCCAGCTGCCTGTGAGAGAGGAGTTGTGCTGGGCCAGCTGTTTCTTTGGCAGAGGCGGATCTACATGGAGGGCAAAGCTCTAAGTGTTGCAAGAAGCCTTACCCTGTCATGTAAATCCCTCCTCTCCCTTATTGCTGCTGTAGCCAGTAAGCAACGCCAAGATGTTGCTTTTCCCCGTGAGGATTGGCTAAAACAGTGCAGGAGAGGAGTGATTTCCACTGCAAGGTAAGGCTTCTTGCGAAACTTAGATCTCTGCCCTCCCTTAGATCTGCCTCTGTTCTTTGGTGGGAGCAGAGAAGCCATCTATCAGCCAGCAGGAAGGCAAGCATGCAGCCAGAAAGAAGGACTAGACCATGAAATTTCCATCTGTATGTTGTAGTTCTTGAAAGACAGAACTTCTTTGTAATTTGTAAAAACCTTTTGGGGGTTTAGAGAAATAAAGCCTGCCTATGTAAACTGCCTTGAATTAAAGTCAGAGGAGCCATCTAATGGCAGTATATAAATATTATTATTATTATTATTATTATTATTATTATTATTATTATTATTATTTTCCTGCGTGTGTGGAGCAGACCTTTGAGACCTTGCGTCAAAAGCAACCCCAGCCCTGCCTCCTTTCTTTTCAGCCCTCCATAATTCAGAGTCTTGCACGGCTTGGCCATTCAGGTTTCAAGTGGTCCAGTCTTCAATTTGTAAAGTCAGGTTGAAAGCCCAGCAATGGGACAGCTCAGACCTGTTCGAAATGTCAGAAGCCACGGAGAAACCTGAAGGAGTGTTTCATCCAGATGGCGGGGCCTGTTGATCGTTCCCGCTGACCAAAGAGAAGCTAAAAGCTTTCCCAATCGTCAGCTCCTTTTGAAATTGAGCAGGGAAAATAGAAGCCCGGAAACCTTTGAGCAAGTTTGAACAATGAATGGCAAAAGAAGCAGAGATAAACCTGCTCAGGGCTGGGGGTTCTTCGCTCCCTGTAGTTCTGTCTTGTGCAAAGAGTTACTCATCTGACCCTTGGATTTCTGTTAAGAAAAAAGACTGACTATAAATGGTGAAACATACATAGGACCAGTGGTTCAAATAAATGAACAAATTAAGTGATTCAAATAAACTAACAACCGGTTCTATGTCCTTCAGGGCGGCCGCTGCCTTTCTTTCCTCTCCCAACCTAAAATTAGCAACCGGTTCTGCAGAATAGGTGAGAACTGGCTGAATCCCACCACTGCGTAGGACTGAGATGGAGGCGTAGAAAACAATGAAAACAAAAGCTGACTCAGGGCGCAATCCTATCCTGGAGTTAGGCCAGCACAGGGAGGCCAGCAAAGTTTGGCCAGCACGAGGGACACTGTAAAGCATGTTTGGGCCACTCTCAGAGTCAGTCGTACAATTATATGGGGGCTTCAATATTTAACCGTTTATTTAGATTAGCCAAAAAAAAAAAAAAAAAAGCTTAAAAATGAAACTATAGACACAGACACACAGAGCACATTTCTAACCCGGAGTTAGGCTGGCATCGTTAGGCCAGCAAAATTTGCTGGCCCAAGGAACACTGTAAAGCATGTTTGAACCACTCTTGGAGTTGGGGAGGATGGTTCACATCTGTGTGCTGGCCTCTCTAACTCCAAGAGTGGTCCAAACCTACTTTATAGTGTCCCTTGTGCTGTCCAAAGTTTGATGGCCTAACTCCAGGTTAAGGTTGCACCCATAATCTCCTTGGATGACAAGCGGTCCTTTCAAAAGTTGCCTTTACATATGGCATTTTCTCCATCCTGGAGCCTTGCAGCAAATGGAAGAGCCTCGAAATAAATTGTCCACTCTAATTTTTTTTTTTTAAACAAAAACACATAATCCAAAGAAGAAAAGAGGCGGAAAGCTTTGTTTGCTTAAAAGCCCAACTGAATTTCAAACATTCATTCTGTTCTGAGCCAAAGATCTTCTCCATTCAGGGGTGCACAATAGAATGAAAACACAGTCATCATTTCCTGCAGAAGAAAACCACCTGGCAAGGGGAATAAGCATCTCAAGGCAGCCACTGCAGAGAGAAAAGCCAACAGATGATGAGGACATAATAACCCAGACAACCAGTGGCGCCGAGTTGCTTTCATAAATGTGGGTGCCCGTGGCCACGCCCCCAACGACTGTAGCCACACCCTCTGGAGCCCAGGTCTACCCGCTATACTTATAATTGGTAGACCTGGACTCCGAAGCCCAGGTCTACTGTTTATACTTACAGTGGGTAGACCTGGGCTCCGGAGCTCCCTCGGTCAGGAGAACAGACATTGTGCACACGTGCCAGGAGTCAAAATGGCATTGCGCGCTTCACTAGTCTGTCTCCCAAAGACCGTGCAGGTTAGCTGTGGGTGCTTTGGAGCGGATTGGGTGTGGGTGCTGGATGCTGAGAGGGCTGGCGTTAACATGGGGGCTCTGCCCCATAGGGAAAAACCCATGTACGCTCAAAGCCCCAGAGCCCCCCAGATGGCATCCATGCAGACAATGGAAGAACAGAACCCAGCAGCTGTTACTGAGGAAGATCACAACACAGCAAAGGATGGGGAACCTTTGTCAACCTTTAACCCACTAAGGGCACAATCCCAAGTGCCCTGTAGTGCCAATGCAACAACATTGCATTGGCGCTATGTCATTAGCGCCAGTGGTGTCATCTACAAACAAGGAACGGGAATGCTGGGCGGGACTTGGGCGGGACTTCCATGTGATTGGCAGCCTGCCCGTTCCGTTCCGCGGCTGCCCTGGCCTTGGGGGGGTTGCCTCCGGTTTGCGCGCCCCACCGCTGCTCACCCAGGCTCTGGCGCACTCCCACCTGTCTCCCCCAGCGAGCAGGCACCCCCACCAAGGCCAGGGCAGCCGCGGAACGGGACAGGCGGGCAGCCAATCACGCGGAAGTCTCGCGGAAGTCCCGCCCAGCATTCCCGTTCCTTATTTGTAGATTGCACCACTGATTAGCGCCGACGTGGGAGCTCTGAGCAGCACCCCTGTGTCGGTGCTAATGTTCCCTAAGTGGCACTAGCTGGAGCGCCGGCCTGGAACTGCTGACGGAGAACAGTGGTGAGGTCAAGATGCGTCGATTAGGCCACATACAAGGCCTCCTCCCCAGGCCATGTGGCCCCAGTTCAGGTTGCGTGGCCTCCTCGGTTCTGCTCCTGCAAGTTTGAGGGCACAGATCTGAGGAGGCCATTGGGGAGGCATGACACCCTTGCGCATGGGAGTATAGAATTGCGCTGCTGGAGTGCTGAGAAAGGAAAGCGGTCTTAGCTCAGGGGAGGAGCATGTGGCTTGTGTGCAAGCAAATGGTCGCAGGATCAGTCCGTGGTGTCTTTTTAGAGTGGGACCCCCCAGGAGACGGGTTTGGCTTTTCATCACATGAAAGCCCCACGGACAGTGGTGTCATCCAAATGATTTAGGAACAGGTACTCACTTTTGATTGGCACTTGTCGGGGTGACGTCATAAGCCAGAAGTGATGTCGTGGCAGGAAGAACTGGGCCGGCCGGCAAGGAGCAGGAGGAGGGGGAACGGGTGCCCACCGGGCCGCGCAACCACGTGGGCGCCCGACTGAGCGCCGGTCTGGCCGGCAAGGAGCAGGAGGGCGAATGGGCGACCAAAAAAAGACTGCATGGGGGCTGGGGCTGGGGGGAGGCTGCAGGAGGAACCGGGATGCTGGATCTGCGCGGCTGGAGGGAGTGGGAGCCCCAGGCAGCCTACCTTCTCATGCTTGCTGCCTTATTCCCGGGTCTCCCTCGCTGCTGCTGCTGCCGCCGCCTCCAGTCCTCTCGCTCTGCTGCTGCCGCTGCTGCCACCACCACCACGCTGCCTGCCTGCCTGCCTCCTCAGAGAAAGTGCAGGCAACGGCTGTGGGCGTGCAGTACGCATGCGCAGCTGCTGAGCCAACCAGCCGATGGGGCCAGCTTCGAGTGGGCGGGGCCAGCTCAACTTCTAGGAACCGGCACTCGCGTAGTGGGTGCATGACATTACTGCCCATGGACATTGCTGGTGCTGTATGTAAACTAAGCATCACCTTCCAGTGAGATGATCAGTGTTGCCAGTGGAGCTGCATGTGGCGCAGTGAGCACAGCAGACGCCGTAGTGGCCCCTCCTGCTTGCTGTTGGAGGCATTCAGGATGGCAACATGCAGCCCCCCACCAGTCAGCATGCAAGAAACATGTGGGGCCAAATCCAGTTCAGGAACACAGTACATGGCAAGGAAGGATGAATTTTCCAGGCTTCTCCTGTCCTCTTCCCCCTCCCCGTTGCCTCCCCCATATCTTCAGGATGTACAACCTAAAAAGAAGTATCCAGAAACCTGGAAAAAACCTCAAGAAACCCAGAGAACAAGATAGGGAGAGAGTCAACCATCTGCCTCATCCAACCAGGCCTCTGCTATACATGCCGGGTCAGAGCCTACACCCACAATTCAATCCCCTCTTAATTACTTGCTTCAGGGTTTGGTGGCTGTGGGCGCAATCCTGGCCCTGTGTTAGGCTGGTGCAAGTCCCCTGCTTTGGCATAAGAACGTAGCACATGTGCCATAAGGCACATCTGCGCCACTCTGGGAAGCCGCTGGGCAGGTGCAAGCACCAGCTCGTGAACGTGAAATCCAGCCTCCATGCTGGCCTGGCAGTGGGGGAAGCACCAACCTAGGAAGGCTGGCGTGGGCAGCTGGGGAGGGCAGGGGGAGGGTGGCGAGAATGGGGCAGGGGGAGGAGTGACCCATGCCTAATTTGGCCAGGAGAAGGCATAGAGCTAGGATCCAGCACTTAGGCCAGATCCTAACCCCCATTAGGATCAATTGGCCAGCCTGTTCCAGCTTCATTAGGATTGGGATGCTCATTTCATTGAAATGGGTTTTTTAAAAATTGTACAGGCATGTGACCTAGTATCTGCTGGAGTTCAATTCTGGACTGCCTCCCCTGGATACTGGGGATGCCTTTTTAAAGATAGGGGAACATCAATGCTTTTGCTGCAACATGATAAAATAAAAATAAGTTTGTTGAATGTTCCCCTACCTTTTTAACAGGAGTTCCAGTATCCGTGGTATCTGTGGACAACTGAAACCGTGGATACTAAATCAGTGGATACTGGGGTACACCTGTACTATACAATTTTTGAGCGTTATATTTCATTCCTACATTGCCACTTTACTGTTTCCTCTCTATGCTGAACACCAGCTTGAGCACTTCTTTGGAGGGCAAGGTGGAATGTAAATCGTTAAGAGCTCAGTCCTAAACGGGAGTTAGGCCGCCATAAACTAAACCAGCAAAGTTTGGCCAGCACAAGTCCAGCATATAAAGCTTGTTTGGACCACTCTTGGAGTCAGGGAGGATGGCTCATGTCTGTGTGCTGGTCTCTCTGACTTCAAGAGTGGTCCACACAAGATTTATGTGCTGGTCTTGTGCTGGCCAAACTTCGCTGGCTTACCTTACGCTGGCCTAATGCAGAGCTCAATCCTAAACTGGAGTTAGGCCGGCATAAACTAAGCCAGCAAAGTTTGGCCAGCACAAAGGCCACCATAAAGCATGTTTGGACTACTCTCAGAGTCAAGGAGGATGGCTCATGTCTGTGAGCTGGCCTCTCTAGCCACGAGAGTGGTCCAAACATATTTTACGGTGGCCCTTGTGCTGGCCAAAATTTGCTGGCTTAGTTTATGCCAGCCTACCTCAGTTTAGGATTGCACCCCCAGTTTAAGATTGTGCGCTAAAAATAGTAAATAAATGCATATACAGGTTTCATAATGGCGATAACTATTTACCCAGAGTTGGGAGGTATGAAGATTCCGCCCATGTCATCAGTGAAGAAAATGACTAAGCATCTGCATCAGGACCATCACTTAACCTCCGCTGAACCGATGAATGCGCTGAGTCAGTGCCATCCAATCCAGAGTATCCCCAGTTCTATAATGATGCTTGTGGAGCTATTGCCATTCCCCCTGAACGCGATTTACTGAGTGGCAGTCCACTGAAAGCTTTTGGGAGGAAATTGATGGCAATAAATAGACATTTCTGAAATGTCAGGACACTGCTGAAAAGGGGTTTTCATCCATCCTAATAGATGTCATCCTGACATCAAGAGAGAAGAGCAATGAGGACGATCAGGGGGCTGGAAAACAAGTCCTGTGAGGAAAGGTTGAGGGAACTGGGTATGTTTAGCTTGGAGAAGAGAAGGCTGAGAGGGAGTACAAGAGCACTCTTGAAATGTCTGAAGGGCTGCATAAGGAAGAAGGGACAAATTTGTTCTCATCTGCCTTTGGCAGATGAGGTCCAGTGGGTACAAACTGGGTACAAACTAGGTCCAATGGGTACAAACTGCAAGAGAGGAGATTCCGGTTGGACATCAGGAAGAATTTCTTGATGACAAGGGCAGTTTGACAGTGGAACAGATTGCCAAGGGAGGTAGTAGATTCTCCTTCACTGGAGACCTTCAGGAGAGGCTTGGCAGGCACCTGCTGGAGAGGCTCTAGGAGGATTTCCTGCTACTGGCAGGAGGGTGGACTAGATGACCTTGAAGGTCCCTTCCAACTCTATGATTCTATGAATGCTGCAAAGGCTTCCCGAGGCCAGAATGTGCTTCCCGTTACGTAAGCAAACTACTTAGCATCACCAGCACTGTTTTCAATGTGTCCCTGCTTAATAAGGGTCTCTCGCTGCCTCTTGGAAGATCCCACAAGTGGAACAAGAGATCCCAACTGGGAATCGGGAGCAGGCCTGGCTTTAGGTGTCTGGCCAAATCCTGCCCTTGCACCAGCCAGGCTCTGCTCATCCTACTCCCTGGGGGCGCAACCCTAATCTGGAGTCAGGCCAGCATAGTTAGGCCAGCAAAGTTTGGCACAAGGCACAAGGGCCATGGTAAAGTCTGCTCGGACCACTCTCGGAGTCAGAGAGAACAGCACACAGATGTGCGCCATCCTCCCTGACTCTGAGAGTGGTCCAAACGGGCTTTATGGTGCCCTTTGTGCCAGCCAAACTTTGCTGGCTTAACTGTGCCAGCTGAACTCCAGGTTCAGATTGTGCCCTGGGTTGTGGAAGGAAGAGAGGTGGAGGAAGTGTGTCTGTCCATTGCTTTTCCCACCTTTCCTTTAGACTTTCTCTTTGGCTCCACCCTCCTCTTCTTTTACAATAGGGGGAGGGAGAGGGGGAGTAGGAGTGGAGGGGAGCTGGCAGGTGAAGGTGCCCTGATTTGACCACATGGGCAAGTCATCTCATCACCAGAAGCCTCCACACAATGCTGTTCACAACTTCATTTCATTCATTCCAGGTGCCCGGGGCAGCCAATAGAAGTGTGCAGCCATGGATAGACCAGTGTTCTACAGGTCAGGAAAGCATCCATAGTACAGACCTTCCCCCATCCATTCAAAACATATTTCCAGTGCCAAGGCTTCTTTAATCATATCTTTTAAGGTCACAGTGAGCTTAGTCTTAGTTTTTTTTTTGTAGTTGGTTCTTAACGTTTGCTGACTTTAGTTTGAAATCCCTGTCTCCACTTTCAAAGATCTGAGTCAGTGTCTGAAAAAGCCACATGTGAGCAGAGACCATCATGCAATGCTTCCAATTTGCATGGGAGATTAGCATGTGCCTGCCCCCCAGTTATATAGGCAAATTATATAGGCAAATCATATAGGCAAGTTATTTAGGCTCCCTGTAGGGAGCCCAGGTAGATCTGGGCTTCAGAGCTCTGGTCTACCCATGCAATGTTGTGGGAGCCACTGGTGCCCCCCTAGATGGCCCCAAGATGGTGCCCAGGGCTCATGCCCCCCCTAGATCCACCACTGATTCCAGGATTTAAATCCCCTTTACCCTCCATAAGCTTCCCACCCCAGCCATGGGTCTCCCAATTTGGACCTGCACCAGCAATTTTGCTGGCACAAATCTGAGAGGCAGGTGGTGGGGAGGCTGCTGCCAGAGGGCATAGGATCCGATGCACCCCATTCATGCCAGGTCCACCCACCCCTGGTTCCTCCCCCTGCCTAGTTTTGGCCTCCTTAGGAGTAGGCGAGGCCAGCACATGCCAGCCTCCCCACACTGCTTCCTGGATCTGTCCCACTGAAGGAGAATCCTGTAATCGTCAAAATGTCTAGCACTACATTATGAATTGGTTGATGTCTCTGATTGGATATTCTCCTTTAATGAACCAACCTATATTTGCTACTGATATATAACTATATAACTTTTGGTGTTTTAACACCAAACAGAAGGTCTTCGCCAGAAATAATATCCTGAGGAAAATAAACACAAGATGGGGTGCCCAACCGCATGTATTAAGGACTTCCACTTTAGCACTCTGCACTCGGCTGGAGAATGCGCCAGCTCTGTCTGGTATAGATGTGATCACGCAAAACAGGTGGATGTGGCACTAAATGAAATGGCAAGACTGGTCATAGGATGCCTAAAACCGACTCCAGTACAAAAGGTGCATTACCTAGCTGCCTTCCCCCTCCCAAATTTCGTCGGGAGAGCGCAGTGCAGAAGGAGTGGGTTAAAGCGATGTCCCTAGAAACACACCCACTGTGTGGCCATCAACTCCCACCGTCAAGATTGAGATCGAGGAATAGCTTCCTTAGGACTGCGCCCCCCCCCCCTCCAATAACCAGCCTGCTTTGGAACTATGGGAAGCAAGCAAGGAGCTGCCGAGTGAATGGGCACAAACGTACGTATGCCCACCACCAGGCCAAGACGAACCGTGACCTTTATGGAAATCCTTAAATCGACTGCGTGCTGGGGTAGGAAGAGCCAAGGACAACCTGAGGAAATGGGGTTTCCCCATAAAAGACGTGCCGTGTGAATGTGGGGAAGAACAAACCATCTCACATATGCTACAGTGCACACGGTGCCCCTCCACATGCACAATACAATGGAAGATCTTGTGTTGGCAAGGGAGAACGCTGTTGAAGTGGCCCAGTACTGGGCAAATGATATCTAGTTTTAACTTTGAATTTTATTCTAAAAACATATTTTGATGTATGTATAAAATTATATTAATGTAGGTGCTTCTGACATGAATAAAGAAAGAAAGAACTATATAACTATAGCTCCTACCTACAGTTTGTTTCCTTCCTGGAATCTTTTCCCCTCCAACCTCCCCGATGATTACCTATGTCTTCTGCAGAGCCTGCCTCACTGATTGAGAAGCCGGATTACCATTGGAAGGCATTTCAATGGCACACTTTTTTTTCAGATCATGAGCAGAAAGTGTCACTTGCAGCTCTGTGGGATTCTCACCTGTTTGTTCTTTTTTTGCGTGGCTGATTTTCCTAAACGGGGAAGTGTGCTAAACGTTTAGAACATCAGGTGGCAATCTGGCTATAAATAAATAACAGCACAGGATTGAATTCTCGATGCCTTTGATATGAAAGGGATGTTGCGAGACAAAAAAGAAAAAAGAAAAAGAAAAACACCGAATATCCAAAATTGTAATTTTCTTTTTTTTCTTTTTATAAATAGCTTTATGTGGTTTATCCCAGGTGTGGGAATCAAATTTACATAGATTTTTTTTATTTCTGAAGGAAGTCGGCTTAATTAGCAAACTATTTTATCTGCAAATCATGGCGCGGCTTTGACACTTTTTTATTTTTCATTCTGGCAGATTTTAGGTTAATTATAGAATATTCACAGCAGGTGGCTTTCGTTGGTGATACAGACAGGTGTTGGAAATTTCTTAGTCTGTACACATCTGCAGTCCCCTTGGGTTTGTGTCCCTGCTGACATGCATGGTGAGTTTTTCTCAAAGCTGCAGCAGGGTATTTGGCCTACACTGAAGTTGACAGAAGCACATCCCTATAAATTAAGGGTGCAATCCTAACTTGGAGTTAGGACGGTACAGTTAGGCCAGCAAAGTTAGACTGGCACAAGGGCAACCACAAAGTGCGTTTGGACCACTCTCGGAGTCAGGGAGGATGGCAAATGTCTGTGTGCTGGCCTCTCTGACTCCAAGAGTGGTCCAAACATATTTTAGGGTGTCCAGAGACGTCATCCGGGTGCGTCAGGAAGCGGAACGCCCGGATGATTGACAGCCCTCCGCCCCAATGGCGGAGGGCTGCCACGCCTCCCCAAGCCCACTGCACCCGAATCGCTCCATTTCAGAGCGATTCGGGATGCAAGGGAGGGCGGGCAGGCCCAGCAGCAGCTCGCCCGTCCTCCGGAGAGGTGGCGTGGCCCAGACCCTCCGCGGAACTAGCGGAACGGAGTACCGGGCCGTTCCGCTTGGATGACGCCTCTGAGGGTGTCCCTTGTGCCTGCCAAACTTTGCTGGCCTAACTGTACCAGCCTAACTCCAGGTTAGGGTTGCACCCTAAGCAAGCTTAGAGAAGTTCTTCTTCCTGACTTTTATTTCTAAGATGTTTGCAGCATCCAATGAGGTGGATAGGCAGGAGGTTTAGGATAGGCAAAAGGAAGTCCCTCACACAATGCATAATTTTCCCATGGGATTCCTTGTCACAGGTGGTATAAGGGTCAACTGCTCAGATCAGTGATGGCGAACCTATGACATGCGCATCAAAGGTGACACACCACAATGTTTTGGGTGGCATGCCCGCATTTCACAACACCCAAGAACACCTGAGGATTTTTTGTAATGATCTGATTTTTTTGTATGATTTGATGTTTCTTTATATAATGCATGGCCCCCCACATGATTGAACAGTATTTTTTAAAAAATAAATAAATAGATGAATATGTAAATAATTGTTTCTTTTTTGTTGGGGACGGGGAGTGACACGCCAGCAGAGTTGAGTCAGGCATTTTTGACATGGCAAACCCAAAAGGCTCTCCTTCGAGTGCCCCCTCTGTCCCAAGTTAAAGAGATGGCAGCTCGGGCACGAGCCTTCTCTCCAGCAGCTCCACAAATACGGAATTCCCTACCAGAAGAACTAAGAACTACACACTGTTGAGATTTGGTTAGTGTACTTCCAGACTTGAGGGCTCTGCCT
>JAJKFI010000036.1:7382182-7399205 GCA_029204185.1 Lerista edwardsae | reverse complement strand
GAACAGAGACTCTAGGCCTGAGTCAGACCTTGACCAGTCCTGACACACACTCCCTCATGGCCTTTCGGAGAGGGGTCAAATCATACCTTTTTAGTCTGACCTTTGGATGACCATGTGGCTGTCTGCCCTCTGTCCCTCTAATACATTGTCATAGCCTGTTCACTCCCCTGGTCAATTGTTTTTCCCGCCACCCTCCTAACGTCCTGAGATGGAGAATTGGGTCCAGCTTTCCTTCCTGTTCACTCTCGGTGTTCCTGTAAACGTTTAATTGTTGTTGCTGTTTTAATGTGTTTTACGTATGTTTTACTTATTATGGTTACACTGTAATTTGTTTGTTCTTTGTAAGCCGCTTTGGGCATTTGCTTCGGCATAGGAAAGGCAGGATATAAATTCTTCAAATTAATAATCTATATATATAAAGAAGAGCCTGGGTGTGTATGTGTGTATGTGTGTGTGTGTGTGTGTATGTATGTCTCGCATAGGCTTCGCAACGCCTGGAGCGATCGGCACGAAACTCGGCACTCATGCATCTTGCGGCCTGGCGACAAACACTGCGGGGGTCGGGGCCCCCTAGCGCCCCTGGGGGTGGAGGTACGCAGGGGTCCCCGCTTGAAAACGGTCAAAAACAGCCAAAATCGGCGTCAAATCCACAGTTTCCGGGGTCGCCGAGATGAGTGACGATGCTCCCGACGCCATAAGAGTCCGGGTTCAGCCCCCCTTCGACGTGGGGGGCAAGAAGGGGTGCGAAACAAAATGTCCGCCATGCCCCGCTGTGACGCCTGGACCAATTGGCGCCAAACTTGGCATGCGGAAGCCTAGCGGCCTGGCGACAAACACTGCGGGAGTCAGGCCCCCCTAGCACCCCTGGGGGTGGGGGTACGCTGGGGCCCCCACATGAAAACGGTCAAAACTGGCCAATATCGGCATCAAATCCACAGTTTCCGGGGTCGCCGAGATGAGCGGTGCCGCTCCCGATGCCGTTGGAGTCCGGGATCAGCCCCCCCTCAATGTGGGGGGCAAGAAGGGGTGCAAAAGAAAACGTCCGCCATGCCCCGCTGGAACTCCCGGACCGATTGGCGCCAAACGCGGCATGTGGAAGCCTAGCGGCCTGGCCACGAACACTGCGGGGGTCGGGGCCCCCTAGAGCCCCCGGGGGTGGGGGTACGCGGGGGTCCCCGCGTGAAAACGCTCAAAAACGGCCAATATCGGCGTCGAATCCACAGTTTCCGGGGTCGCCGAGATGAGTGGCGATGCTCCCGATGCCGTTGGAGTCTGGGTTTGGCCCCCCCTCGATGTGGGGGGCAAGAAGGGGTGCAAAACACTACATCCGCCATGCCCTGCTGTAACGCCTGGAGCGATCGGCACCAAACTCGGCATGCAGAAGCCTAGCAGGCTGGCCACAAACACTGTGGGGGTCGGGCCCCCGTAGCACCCCCGGGGGTGGGGGTATGTGGGGGTCCCCACGTGAAAATGGTCGAAAGTGGCCAAAATCGGTGTCGAATCCATAGGTTCCGGAGTCACCGGGATGAGCGGCGATGCTCCCAATGCCGTTGGAGTCTGGGTTCGGCCCCCCCTTGGCGTGGGGTGCAAGAAGGGGTGCGAAACAAAATGTCCGCCATGCCCCGCTGGAACACCTGGACCGATCAGCACGAAACTTGGCACGCGTACACCTTGCAGCCTGACAACAAACACTGCAGGGGTCAGACCCCCCTAGCGCCCCCGGGGGTGGGGGTACACGGGGGTCCCCACGTGAAAATGGTTGAAAATGGCCTAAATCGGCGTCAACTCCAGTTTCTGGGGTTGCCGGGACGAGCGGCGATGCTCCCGACACCGTCGGAGTCCGGTTTGCCCCCCCTTAGCGTGGGGTGCGAGAAGAGGTGCGAGACACAATGTCCGCCATGCCCTGCTGGACCACCTGGAGCGACACGCACCAAACTCGGCATGCGCGTGCTTAGCGGCCTGGCGACAGACACTCCGGGGTCAGGCCACCCTAGCGCCCCCAGGGGTGGGGGTGCATAGGGGCCTGAAGTGAAGATGGCCGAAAACGGGCAAAATTGGCATCGAGTCCATAGTTTCCGAGGTCACCGAGGCGACTGGTGACGCTCCCGACGCGGTTGGAGTCCGGGTTCGGCCCCCATCAGCATGGGGGGGGGGCGAGAAGAGGTGCAAAACTCATAAACTGTGGAAGATCATTTTGTTACCCGGGCAACGCCGGGTAACAAAAAGCTAGTAAATAATAAAAGGTTTGCCATCACTTGCTTAGATCAATGATTTTCAATGTTTTCCTATCCCAGCACACTGATCTCTCTATGGCCTTCTCTATGGTCTTCTCTATGGTCTGCCTCTTAGTGATGTCACTTCCGGCTTCCAAAAGACTCTCCGGGTTCTGCGGATGTTTTTAGTGAAATTGTAGTAACAAATTGTCCTCTTCCTGTTGACAGAGGAAGAAGAGGGACAGACAATTTATTACTATGTGCAGTTGCCCTAGAAATAGAACTGAAGAACCTAGAAGAGTTTCCTTTTTTTCAGCAATTTTCAGCTGCTGTGTTCCAAGCTTCCATGGTACACCTGCAGACACACCATGGTGCTGTGGCACACACCGTGGCACACCAGTTGAATATTTCTGGCTTCGATTGTTCTAATGGAGGTTTAGACACATTCATAGAGGAAGAAAGATCTAATAGTGGCTGTTCTGGGATGCCACCATAGCAGGTATTTGTTGCTTTTAAGCCTTGCTCAGTGGCTTCCTGGGGCATCCGGGAGACTATTCTGGGGAAGGGGATTCCTGAAGATCCTTTTATGTGATCTGCACGGCGATCTTCTGATTTCCATTCAGTATGGTTGGTGCAAGACCTGAAGCATGTTCTCAACCTAACGAAGGATGAAAAATGGCTGCCCCATCTCCCCTCCCCTCACTTGCCTCTTCGTTCCAGAGTTCCGAAGAGGACATGAAAGCGTCCCGAGCACTGAATCCCGAGCAGTTTTGTTTTGTGTTTGAAAATCCCTTTTCAGAAAGAAGCACGCAAGAGTCATCACAAAAATGGGACCCTTCAAATTGGGGTCGTGAATTCTAATATGCTATAAGGGCCCAATCCCGTCCAAATTTCTAGTGCCAATGGACCCAAAATGCAGCCCTGTGGCATGGAAGCAAATACTCCCTTGCCTTGAGGAGGCCGCCTTGACATCCCCCCCCCCCAGCACAGAATGCTGGGTATGCCCACTTGGCATGGCTGTATCAGAGCTAGAAAGTTGGGTATTGAGCCCTAACTCTTCAATGGGCACACAGAAAGAGGCGTGATTTACTTACATTCAACGTCTTCAGAGGAACGCCATTGTCTGCAGAGTGACATGGGTGTGAATACATGCAGGTTCTGTCTGTTTTTTTTTTTTTAACATTTTATAGCAGTCACTCCTAAAACAAGCAGAGTCCCTGTCTCTTTCAAGGCCTGACTCTGACCAAAAATCCCTCCCTTGTGTAACGTACTGCCAGTCATGGCCCATTTATTTTTGCACAAGACCATTAATCTAATTTGTCAGGATTAATCCTACGAAAGAGTTGCGTCCCTCACTGTCTTAATTAGCCCCCTTGTTTTTCACATGGTCGGCATTTTCAGAACTATTGTCTTCCATAACCTTGACTAATGACCTAATTTCCAAGGCGGTTGGTCAGCACAAGCCTCATTGTGTGTGGCTTGTCCTAACTGTCCAGAACAACTAAAGACTTTCAGGGTGCAATCCTAACCTGGAGTGAGGCCGGCACAGTTAGGCCAGCAAAGTTTGGCCAGCAGAAGCATGTTTGGGCCACTCTTGGAGTCTGACTCTTGGAGTCAGAGTGGCCAGCACATAGACATGTGCCATCCTCCCTGACTCTAAGAGTGGTCCAACCATGCTTTATGGTGGCCCTTGTTCCAGCCAAACTTTGCTGGCCTAACTGTGCCGGTCTCACTCCAGATTAGGGCTGTATCAGTGGTGAAATTCAGCCAGTTCTCACCAGTTCTGCAGAACTGGTTGTTAATTTTAGGTTGGGAGAGGGAAGAAAGGTAGCGGCCACCCTGAAGGCCGCCCTGAAGGACATAGAACCAGTTGTTAATTTATTTGAATCCCACCACTGTGCTGCATCCTCAGTTCATATGGGAGGGGTGCATAATGCTAAGTGTTGCAGGAGCCTGAGCTCCTGTGTAACACAGCTCCTCCCCCTTGACTTCAGAACCATTCATGGCTCGGAGAGCAAAGCCTCAGGGCCAGCACTACAAGTCGTGAATGGCTCTGAAGGCAAGGGGGAGGGGCCTCATTACACAGGAGCTCTGTGTAACCCCTGCTAACTGGGCAAGAGGCACTTTTTCCAGTGGTGTTCCTCTTATATTTAGCAGGGGGGAGAGTAATTGTCCCTCATCACCCCTGTGCAGTCTTTTTGGTGGCTGTTGCTGGCGGGCTGCCTTTTTTTTTTTTTAGATTGTGAGTCCTTTTGGGACAGGGAACCATTTAACTTTATTATTACTATTTGCCTGTAAACCGCTTTGTGAACTTCGTGTTGAAAAGCGGTATATAAGTACCTGTTGACTGACTGACTGACTGACTGACTCCACTGCAGAATGCAGAACATGCTCCATTGGCAAGCTATGTGTTGGCAAGTTGGTTAGGATTGCATCCTATGGGTTTGTGGAGCCCTCTTAAGAAATGTTCGTGTAATCAAACATTCCCTTCTTGGTTCCCTTGAAATACCTCAGATATCAGGGCAGGAAGTGTGGTCTGGAGGTTGAGCTGTCGCCTTTGCCTGAAGATGCTAAGCAGGACCAGCCTTGGATTGGCCTTGGTTGGGAGACCGGAAGTCACTGACAGAGCTTCTGGAGGAATGGGAGGAGTGTGGAGGAGTCAGCTGACAGAAGAACTGGCCAAGGTGGTGGACTGTGAAAGCTCAGAAGGTGCAAGAGTGCCAGGATCATGACCACACAATGAAAGGGAAACATCTGAAGAAATTGAGGGTTGTGTGAATGGTACATAGAACAATAATTGTAAAAACCCCAATTGAAAAATGGGGTTTATGAACAGCCTGCCCATGTAAACCGCCTTGAGTCCAGTGAAATCTGGAGAAAGTCGGTATAAAAATACATCAAATAAATAAATATCATTCCCAGGTAGGAACCTCAAAATGGGTTTTGCATTTTGCTGTGGCTGAAATGCGCTGTCGTTCTGATCGTCGCATCGGAAATGCCTCCGGGATGATGTGCAGGGGCAGCCAAGCAGAATGACTCTAACCGCTCTTCCCCTTGGGACGAATTTTGGCCAGTTTGTTTACCGCAAAGTCTTTTTCGAACACAAAGGCGCCACAAGGTGCTCGCCGAGGTGAAAGAGAGATGTGGGGCTTGATGTCATTCGCGCACTGTTGCCCAGCAGCCCAAATCCACTGGCTAATTTGAAAGGGACGTCTTTGACACTGACATTGACTTGCGGATGTAGCTGACAACTGGGAAAACAGCCTCGGTCAAGTAAACAGCCGAGTGGAGCAAACTGCTCAGTCTGGACATAATTAGCAGGAGCACGGAGACCTGATGGGATTTGGAGCCCAGAGTCTGGCAGGAGGGTCATCTCAGAGTATTACCCAGAAGACTTAAACAAAGGAGCAAAGACATCCACTCTGAGGCTGCCATTGCTGCTGGGGTCAGAGGCATCACTCGGGGGTGGGGGTGGGGAACACCCTAAAAGCACAATCCTAACCTGGAACTAGGTCAGTGCAGTTAGGCCAGCAAAGTTTGGTCAGCACAAGGGACACCGTAAAGCACAGATGTGCGCCATCTTTCCCGATTCTGAGAGTGATCCCAATACGTTTTACGATACCTGCCCCCACCCTCCAGATGACCTAAGGGTACGGGTAGGGTTGTATGGAAGGAAGCAGTCCCTCAACTACCCTGGACCCAAGCTGTAAAGGGCATTAAAAGTCAAAACTAGCACTTTCAATCGGGCCCGGAAAGGAACCGGCAGCCAGTGTAGCCGCTGAAGCAACGGCCCGACAGAGTCAAACCGATGATCCCCAGCAACCACACTAGCAGCCGCGTTCTGCACTAATTGCAGTTTCCGGATCGTCTTCAGAGGCAGCCCCACGTTGGCAACAGGATGCAGGAATCTTGTCGTCTCATGTGCTCCCTGAGGCATCTGGTGGGCCACTGTGAAATACAGGAAGCTGGACTAGCTGGGCCTTTGGCCTAATCCAATGGGGCTCTCCTTGAATGAAGCAATATGTTCAATGCACAGGCTCCCCAAAAGCCATTTACAACAACAAAGCAAATTAAAGTTTTAACCAGCTTGCAGTGAAAGAAGGGCTGTTAATGTCCTGAAAGAATTCAAATATAATGCTTAATTGGCAACTAAGCAAGTCAGAGAGCTAATAAGCTAAACACCTTTGATGACAGGAAATTAATGTGGTGACATAGCAAAAAGCTGTTTTATTTTGGTATTTTATGTGTTATATGACAATTTAATTAAACACTGAGGTAACCCAGGCAAATAATTCCCTCATGAAATAAACGGAGAATGACCAACTTCCTTTCACTGAAAAGGGTCGAGGAAGGGGAGCACTTTGCCAATTTGCATTTTATGATACTATCATCTAAACTTTTACCACAAAATTAATGAGATAAATCCAATCAGTCGGAGCCACTTTTCCTTAATGCAAATGTGGAATTGGTCAATTGCTCGTGAGGGACGCACAGAAAACAGAGCTGGGTTTACTCCTGTGCAAGTCTAGGTGGGCAAAGCCAATCCAGGGGCCAGATTCATCTTGCAAGAGTGTCCGATTTGGCACTCCAATTTGACTCATAATCTGACCTTCAGATCCTTTGCACATGCAAACACAGCCTGAGACTGGTATTGCCCACACAAAATACCGTATTTCCCCAAGTATAAGACAAACTTTTTTTCCCAAAAATTTGGGCTCTAAAAACTGGGTGCATCTTATACAAGGCGTGCGCATCAGGTGCTGGCCGGTCTTCTTACCTTACAGGCTCTCTTCTCTGATTGTGGGACTGCGGTTTGACTAGGAAGTACTGCGGTGGCCGAGAATGGGATTTCATTTCCAAGTTTTTCAAATTTCTGGCCCCAAAATTAAGGTGCGTCTTATAAATGGGTGCGTCTTATACTTGGGGAAATACGGTATATGAGTCTCGGAGCATAATCCTACCCTGGAGTTAGGCTGGCATAGTTAGGCCAGCAAATTTTGGTTGGGCACAAAGGACACTGTAAAGCATGCTTGGGCCACTCTCAGAGTCAGGGAGGGTGGCGCAAGTCTGTGTGCCGGCCTCTCTGACTGAGAGTGGTCTAAACATACTTTATGGTGTCCCTTGTGCAGGCCAAACCTTGCTGGCCTAATTGTGCCGGCCTAACTGCAGGGTAGGATGGCACCCTCAGAGCGCAAGCTAAAGCTGCACTGGAGCAAGCTGGTGGGCCTGCGCTACATCCAGCACAGCTTGCAGGGAGACTGGAGACTCCCCGGTGCATGGGCACTTTTGTGCCCTGACAGCTGGGGAGATGCCAGCCTCCCTAATGTGCCCCTTGGATGGAGGAGAACCGAGGAGAACTGAGGAGATTGCACAGCCCGAATAAGGCTGTGTAGCCTGGGGATGAGGCCTAGGTTGTGGCCTAATGGCAGTGTCCCAGGCCCACCCCTTCCCCTGTCTGGCACACCTGCCAGCCCGCCCACCCCTTGCCCAGTTCTGCCCTCCCTCCTTCCCAGAGCTGCCCCTGCCCCAGCCAAGTTTGTCTGGTGCATGGGAGACTCGCCGCCTAATGGCAGAGCCCCGACGCAGGGGCTCACTGCCCCCACCTCAGTGCTAGCGACATAGGCTAGGGATTGCGCCGTCCCTCTCAGATCCAGCATCAGTATATGAAGAAACAGACCAATTGACCAGGGCTACACCTGAGCAACTATGTGTCTAAGGGCACAATCCGCAACTCAACCTAACGTCGCCCGCTCCCTTTTGGGATCTCAGCTTTCCCAAGCAAGCTGCCTGCCTTGCACTGCCATCATCCTGCGCCACTTATCTTGGCTGGTTCATTGCAGCTCCTCTCTCAAAGCGCAATCCTAAACTGCGCTGGATTGGAAAGGCCGGCCGGCCAGCGCCAAATCCAAGCACAGTATAGTGGAGGCTGGAGCCTCCCAATGGCAAGGGCACGTTCATGCGCTGACCATTAGGGAGGCTTCTGCCTCCCCAATGTGCTACTCGGATCCGAATTGGGGCCGTACAGCCTCCCAAACGGGCTCAGGATTCAGCATTATGGCCGCCCACGTCTTGCCCCCAAGGCCCCGCCAATCCCGTGTCCAAGCGGACACGGAGCCCCCCTCGCACTGGCCGGCTTCAGCCGATGCAAGGGGGGCTTGCCGGTGATGCTCTCGGGCTGACGCTACTCATAGGGTCGGCCTGAGAGTACTAGTGCCAACGCGGGGGTGCATCAGCGCTAGTGATGTAGCGCTGACACAATGACGTTGCGTCGGCGCTACAGGGCAGCTGGGATTGCGCCGTCAAGCAGGTCTTCCGAACTCAGCAACTGTCACTTCAGAAGGCAGCAACTTCTTTTGTATTCTTCTTACTGGGAAGAGGTTGTCGTAAGCCTCCTCGTCTCCCATTTGTGTCTCTTTCAACCTTCATTCTTTCTCCTCCTCCCTGTCCTTGCAACTGCCTGCCTCGGCGTGCATTGAAGTGACGGATCCCTGCGTCTTCTGCTTCCTGTGACTTTGAACTTCAGTGTTCCTGATTCTGCCTGGCTTTGATGCCTGTCCTCTTTCCCATCTCTCACCCTGATTCTTGGCTACTTCATTCCTTTGTTTCTTCTTTTGATCATCTCCCGCACTTCCCTCCTCCATTTTTTGAGACAGATTTCTGGTATCTTTCCATTCATCATGGACTCATTACATATTACATATTCATTCAAGAAGAGAGGACAATTTCTGCGTATGTAGACAACAAATCTCAGGACTTGGTGCTCAGCCACATCCGCGAAGGGGCACCAGTATGGCCCATTTTTCCAGGCCGTCCAATCTCCATGTGAACAGGCTCCAACTCCTCATCTTTTGTGTTCTGCATTACTCCAGTAATCTCCGATCATCACATGAACCTGCTTGGCTATTAAAATCTTGTCCAAGGCCAGGTTGTAGTCAGGGGGAAGAAGGAGATGGGGGAGTGAAGCTCCTGGACTTCTGCCAGAACACAAGCATTGATGTCAACAGCAGAAGGACTTGGGTGCTGCTCTTGAAACATTTTTCATAGCCAAAAGGTTGCATCAGGCTCATGGACTCAGACTGATTTCATGCTTGAACTGTGGTGTGCAACAGAAGGATGGGGAAGGCAGACTTCTTTTTCTTGGCACCCAGCACCGCCATTGCCTCCTCCTCCTCCTCCTCCTCCTCCTCCTCCTCTTCTAATGGCCAGTGGATGAAAGTTCAGAGCTCAGCATTCTTTTGGTAGCCATTAGAATAAACGAGAAAGGTAACCCCCATCGTCGTTCTCTCAGCATTCAGTTCTGCTTCCTCTAAAAGCCATGGAGGGAAGAACTTCCCTTGGAATACTGGCAGTGCCCCCCCATCACTGGTCTTGCGTAGGACCTGCATAGCGCATGTGCATCTTTGCACATTAAAGGCCTGGCTCATTTGTCCAAATATTTTTTTTAGGTGGTTTTCTTTCTAAAGGGTACTGAATCTAGACACTTACAGCCTGATCCGAACGAAAAGATGTGCCAGCTGAACATGTGTTCTGCCAACACATGCTGTCACAAAAGCACTGTAGAGTGCTTTGCAATAGCACTATTAGCCAAGGCGCCGGCAGGAAGACCAGAGCCTTCCTGTCAGCGGCGTCATGCAGCCGGAATGCTGGGCGGGAGGAACGGGTGAGCGGCAGCCCGCCTGTTGCGTACCACTCCGTTTCGCCGTGTTCCCCGCCCCCATGAAGGCGGGGAAGATGGCGAAACGGAGCGGTACACAACAGGCGGGCTGCCGCTCACTCATTCCTCCTGCCCAGCATTCTGGCTGCATGACGCCGCTGCTTCCTGTGCAGGCCAGCAGCCATTGGGGTGTCTGCTGGACAGATAATTTCAACACAAGGGCAGGGGAGTGGATGAAACCGGAAGGAGATGGGGTGGAAGGTGGGTGGATCAAGTCCAAGAGATGGGTGGGATTGGCATGCACCCTATCCTAACCCCTTTCCTGGGTCTGATTCATCTGCATGGATCAACATAGACTTGCACTAGCTGTGTATAGAGATGGTACAGATCTGAGTTGACCCATTGTGAATGCTGGGCTTACACTTGGGCAAGGGGGCAAATGTCCCCTTAATCTGAGGAGACCCCCAGCAGCCAAAACTCTCCCACAGGATGCAGTGGTGCGGCATCTCCATGCGGGAGTTTAGTTAGGCTTGGGCCCTTTCTTTCCCTTTGCTCCCAAGTCATTTTCCCTGGAAGAAGGCTGAAACTAGCATTAAGCAACATCTTGAAAGCAGCTAAAGAATGGTGGGGATGAATAGAGGAATTATGATGAATGGTTTCCAGAAATAAATGTCCCAGTAATTTGCAAGAAAGCTGTCCAGACTCGGAAGACATTCTCTGCCTTCGGAAGAATAATAGCCATCAGAACTTCACTGAGGAGTAAAGCTCAAGACAAAATGGATCTGAAAAGGTCCTTTTATTAGACTTGATGTTGTACAGGGAGAAAAAAAGGCAAAACACAGCTAGAATGGGTATTACAAATGGGTAAGAGTCTGTCAGGTCTGGACAAGATAACGAAGACTGATTGTATGGGGAAACTTGCTAGTTCTAAGAACACTCTTTAAGAGCCTGGAAATGATGTGTAGGTAGAAAGATACAGCTGCCCTGGCTGTAAGACATGGGTGAAAGGGAATAAAGAACCGTTCAGGATGATCATAGAATCATAGAGTTGAAGGGACCTACAAGGTCATCTAGTCCAACCCCCTGCCTATAGCAGGAAATCCCCCTAGAGCATCTCCAGCAGGTGCCTGTCAAACCTTTGCTTGAAGGTCTCCACTGAGGGCGTCAGAATTCAGGGGTCATTCACATCTTACAGTGAGAATTCTGAAATAAGGATTCAGGGGCCAGTCACATCTTACAGGAAATGACTGATGCAAAAGATACAATGGGTGGTTGCTATGTTAACCCTATGACTACTATGATAGTAGCAACTATGATACTCTGCTACCAGCAACCTTCTGCATCCCCCCCAACTCACTCCTGGAATAAAAGTGCAGTGATTCCCTGCCAGCCCAAGGCTAAAGGCAGGAGGTGTGCACTCATGGTTGAGCTGCTGGTACTGCCTGAAGCTAAGCAGGGGAATCTCTGGTCTTGTTTTTGGATGGGAGACAGAACATCAGGCTGCTGTACCCGTAGTGGGAGGACGGAGGCGTCGATGAGCTGATGAGAATTGCAGGGGAGTGTGTGAGAAGGCCAGCTGGCAAAAGAACAGAAGGAGATGGGGATCCATTGTACCGGCAGTGGATGGCTGGACTGTATCATGGGGACTATATGTTTGCTTGCTTGCTAGCTTGCTTGTTTTGCATGGCCCCTATCAACCCGTTACCAGCCCTGACTACCACTGAGGTTCTTTCATACAGCAGCATAGATTTCATAAATATATTGAAAAATGTTGTCTGAATATAATGCATTTGCCCTGGAAGCTATAGCCCCCTCATCACAGACGTTTTGAGGCTGGTGTCGGTATGCAGTGAGAAGGAAAAGACTTCGTACATTCTCCTTTTTCTTCTTATCTCAGACAAAACTGGTCTAGTGCAGTGTTTCTCAAACCTTTCAGCACTGGGACTCACTGTTCAGAATGACATAAGAACATAAGAACATAAGAAGAGCCCTGCTGGATCAGGCCAAAGGCCCATCTAGTCCAGCTTCCTGAATCTCACAGCGGCCCACCAGGTGCCCCAGGGAGCACACGAGACAACAAGATGCTTGGATCCTGTTGCCACTCCCTTGCACCCAGTACTCTGAAGTAGCCTACTACTAATGTAAGGAGGTTGCACAATCCATCATGGCCTATAGCCCACGATGGACTTTTCTTCCAGAAATCTGTCCAATCCCCTCTTAAAGGCATCTAGGCATCTCTTAAGTGACAATCTGTCCAGGACCCACCAGAAGCGATGTCAAGGGCCAGAAGTGCTGTCTTCTGATGCCAGAACTGCTGCTTTCTTAAGAATTCAGCAATTAGTCGGGATATTTCTCAACCATTTTCCAATAGCAAAGTGAATCAGAAAGAAGCCTCTTTACGACCTTGACACAAGCAAAACAGCCACACAGCCCTCCCTCTTTCCAGAATCCCATCTTACCTATTTTCAATATGGCTGCCCTCTGTACTTCACAACTCACCTAAAATGGGTTGCGACACACTGGCAGGTCCCCACGCACAGTTTGGGAACAATTCATCTAGTGAGTCTCACAAGCAGACCCAAGGAAGGACCCTCAAAAACCACGAGCTAGTTCTGTCTCCCCCGAATTACAGGTGTGCCCTGGTATCCACTGATTTGGTATCCACTGTTTCAGTTATCCACAGATACCATGGATACTGGGATGCCTATTAAAAAGATAGGGGAATATTAAACAAATTGCTTTTTTTTAACCTTGTTGCAGCAAAACTACTGTTCTTCTATCTTTAAAAAGAAGCCCCCAGTATCCACGGTTTCAGGTAACTACAGTAAGGTCAAGAGCGGAACCCCAGTGGATACTGGGGCAGGCCGGAATTTGAAAAGCCAATGCTGAGGCTATCATGCTGGCTGTTGGGGACAAAGGTCACTTAGCTTTCTATTGAGTTGTCAGTTTTTCCCACCCAAAGCAAAATTTAAATCCCATTTAAAGGATCCTTATACAAGTGAGATGTTGAAGGAGTGCGTGTGTGTTTGGGGGTGGGGAAATCACACTTCCATACTCACATTTTTCATTGATTTATAGCAGTTTAATTGTCCTAAACATATGCTTTAATCCAGCACAAATTTAATGATGCTTTTGGTCATTAAATTTCCATTACACAGGCAGGGAACTTACCATGAGGAATTGTGACTTTTCCAAGGTGATGCGGTGCATTCATGGCTGAGATGGAGGTTTGAACCCGCATTTGAGTTCCAAAGTCCTATAATATCAACTGACCTTCAGTAGCTGTAGTTATTGTTAACAACCGCAGCAACAACTTATCACTATGAATGATTTTTTCCCCAAGGACAAGGCAGGTGCCTGTCCTCAGAAGTTTTAGATCAAAAATTTGAGCAAGAGGAAATAACAAAGGCAGTGTAGGGAAAATGTAGGGAAAAGTGACAAGCTATGAAGGGTATGCACAGTCTGAGATTAGCTGGCTGCTCATCCTGAGGGCTGGGTAGGAATGTTTTTCTTTCATCCAAATTGGCCATGGATGGCAGTTTTTGTTGACTGCCTCAGACTGGCGAGGGAGGGATGGTGTGTTCTGTAGGGTTCATGACTTAAAAATTGGTCACTTCTGTTTAATAAAGCTAAACTGAAGCCGTAGTCTGGTTTTTTTCATTTTTTTTGAGGGGTGTGTGTGAGGGTAAATAGAGTAAGATGCCAGATGAAGGGGAATGGCAGAGAGATGCAAATATCATGTTGTCTTGAGTGCTCCCTGAGGCACTTGGTGGGCCACTGTGAGATATAGGAAGCTGGATTAGATGGCCTTTGGCCTGATCAAGTGGGGCTCTTCTCATGTTCTTTCTGGGTTGCAAGTAACTATAGCTCCCTCCCCACATACCGGATAGCAATTCTGTTTTATTTACCTCATATTTACCTCAGAATTTTACCTCAGAAATTTATCTCAGAATGCCAGGTGCAAGGGTGGCAATACAACAGATTGCAGGCATCTTGTTGTCTCATGAGCTCCCTGAGGCATCTGGTGGGCCACTGTGAGATACAGGAAGCTAGACTATATGGGCCTTTGGGCCTGATCCAGTGGGGCTGTTCTTATGTTCTAAAGCAGTAGTTTTCAAATTGGGGTTTTGCACTGCTTGTGTCCCCTTAAGGTGAGGGGGCTGGGGAATGAATCACTATGATCGTGTCACTTCTGGGCATAGATTGGGGCTGGGGGGATTTACCAGTGCCTGCCCCTAGTGTCCAGTAGGGTTGGGGAGCCCTGCGGACCCCTCTTCAGGGTTACTGTGCATTAAAAAATTGAAAAAGAACCACAACGATCACAACACACTTCCAGTTTTGTGACTGCTACCAGGAAGTGGGTTGCAATCTTTTTTAACTCTTTTTTTAGCGCAGGGAGTCCTGCACAGGGGTACACAGGGCTCCCCAACCCTACCGGACACTAGGGCAGGCACTGGTATGTCCCCCACCCCCATTCTATGCCCAGCAGTGACATGATCGTAATGTTCTCCATCTCCCGGAGAGTTTGAAAACCATTGTTCTAAAGTGAGTTATATAATGGTAAACAAAGGAAGACACACATTTCTTTCTGTTACACATGGCGTTAATGAGCACTGATCATTCTTTGCCACTGTACCTACAACCCAACCCACATGCCCGGTTGAGTTACAGAGAGAAATTGCTCTGCAATTGACAAGCCAGGGGAGAGAAATTTGAGTTCTGCAGGTAGCAGGAAGAACAAAACTTGTGGAAATGATACTCAATGACTATGATCTGCTTTGAGGATGACAATGATTGATGGTAGAGGTGGGGGGAAATTGTGATAATGAAATAAAGACAATGACACCACTTTCTGAACTTCTCATTTTTGCAAAAGAAGACCCTGTGAAAAAAAATAAAACTTTTTTTTTAAAAAAAATTATTTAATGAGGGTTGCATGGGAAATGGCTTCATCTGCTGATACCACCTCTATCACATACCTAGTACACTTTTAAAGCAATTATGATTCATAATTACACAAATTCTGAATAAAAACACATAGCACCACTTTCTGCACTTCTGTCTTTGGAAAACACCAAAATCAGAAAGAAAGAAAAAACATTAAAATCATTTTCTCCCACATCTACTGATGGGAGTTCGCATGTTTGCTGCTGTTCCCAACTCAGTACGAATGTGTGAACATAAACAGAGGTTACAAAAATCCCAGAATGTGTTTTCTGCTCAAAGAAATGGACCATGTAGCGGCTGCACCTGAGACGCCTGGTGATTATCTGGTGCAGCCATGTTCAACAACTGTGCTGTGGCACACTGATGTGCCATGAGAGGTCCACAGGTGGGCCAAGGGAATTTAGGAGAAGGTCATTTATTAGTAGGGCCAATGGATGATGTGAGCTCCCCACTGAAAGCATGTTACGCCTTATCATTTGTAAAAAACCAAACTGATGGCAATGTTTATACCTTCTTAGAGCACAATCCTAACCTGGAGTTAGGCCGCCACCAGGGCCTCCATAAAGCACGTTTGGACCACTCTCGGAGAGGATGGTGAACGTCTGTGTGCTGTGTGCTATAATTTTTCAACCATGTATATAATGTTCATAGTTAGCAAAGCAAACGCCAATGCTTGGTAGATACCTAAGAAGTGGACACCAGCAACTTTAACAAGGTTTCATGCTGGTTTGGACCAATGGTCCATCTCGCTCAGTCTGCGCTCATCTTCTGAACGAGCAGCCAGATGCCACAGGGCAGTTGACAGGCTGGGCAGTACCCATCTGCTCTTGTTAATCCCCAGCATCTGGAAGTCAGAGGTATACTGGCTCAAAACATGAAGACTGTTCTTCTGTGATAGCCACTAATAGAGGGAAAGTATCAATTCAAAACCTGTTTATCACCCAAAGCTGCTGTGGAACTATGTAATGAGCTAGGGAGCTGCAACTAAATTGCATATTATAGTTGTATGTAATTAGAATAATTTGCATCTCATTTCCATGAACATGGCAGATGCTAGGCTACAGTTGGCAGTCATATTGCACTACTTCTGATTTTACAGTATTTTTGTTTTGAAATTATTACTCTTAAATGCTTTAGCTGTGAGCCAACCCTGGAAAGTTCTTGATCCATTGCCTTCAGTAGATATTAAATTGAAAACCTAAAGAATCTAGGTCTTTTTTTGTTTCCTTCTAATTTTCAGTTGCAATGATATCTGTAGGTCCTGGGCAATGGTGTCATCTAAATGATTTAACAACAGGTACTCACTTTTGATTGGCACATGTTGGGACCCGCCCACCAGAAGTGACGTCATAAGCCGGAAGTGATGTCATGGCAAGAAGTGACATGAAAAAAGCCCTTTTTGAGGCCTCAGACAATTTTAAACTGACCCAACAGTTGCAACAGTATTCCACAGCACCCCCAGAACACATTAAGGACACCTGGCATCATGTTAAAGTGACCCAACAGTTCCAAAACCCCAGAGCAGCTCATTTTTCAGTGGCAAGGCTCCACTCGCTGCCTGCCTGCCTGCCTGGCTCTGAGAACGTCCAGGCAACTCAAACGTGCAGGAAATTCAAATGTTGCAGGGGGTGGAGTCAATGAGTGGGTGGGCGAATGGGCGGGGCCAACTGTGATCCTAGAAACCAGTACTCACGTACCCCCGCGTACCCCCTGCATGACATCACTGGTCCTGGGTCCTGTACCTCACCTGGCATGTAAACGTGTTCCAGAACCCTCTAGGGACGTGGCTCCCAAACTGGGGGTCAGGCTCCACCATTGGATCGCGAGCTAATTTCAGGTGGGTCACGAAGCACCTAAGGCAGCCATATTGAAAATATGGGAACATGGGACCCTGGAAAGGGAGAATGCTGCGTGGTTCTTTTGCTTGTATCAGGGTTATAATATGGCTTTTTTTCTTTCTGATTCACTTCGCTATTGGAAAACAGCTGATAAATAACCCAACTTATTGCTGCATTCACAGGAAAACCGCAGACTCTGGCATCACAGTGACGGCACTTCTGGCCACGACGTCATTTCTGGTGAGTCCTTCTGGTGAGCGTGTGGCCGGTACGGGTTGCCGCGGGGGCAGGCTGCTGTTGCTGCAGGCCTCTTGGTCAATCTGCCCAGGTGCAGTCTAAGCGGAGTGGTCGGCAGGCAGTGAGGCCAGTGC
>JAJKFI010000036.1:7368694-7382172 GCA_029204185.1 Lerista edwardsae | reverse complement strand
GGGGGGGGCTCCTGCTCGCCGCGGAGGACGGGTGGGGGGCGCGCTGGGTGCCTGGGCGAGCAGCGGTGGGGCGCGCCAACCAGGGGGAGCCCCCCGAAGCCAGGGCTGCCGCTGAACGCTGTGGACGGGCAGCCAATCACGTGGAAGTCCCGTGTAAGTCCCACTCAGCGTTCCCCTTCTCAATTTGCAGATCCCATCGCTGACTTGGGGGCTGCTTTTTTGAGAAAAAAAATGCTCTCAGGACATTGTCTTATGTGCCAGACAGCAGTTCCTGCTCTCAGAAGGCAAGCATTGCTCCAGCAGTACGGGCTACATCTCTGGTTCAATGTGGCCCAAAATGGCAAGCCATTACGACAACATTAAGAAACAAAGAAGTTTCATTTCTGTTTAATAAAACAAGCTTAAGATACTGACTTGCTCCTGTGGGGACGTGGCACAGAGAGAAGTAACGCCATGGGGAGCACGTGCAGGCCAGTTTATCTCTGTAGCGCTAACATTTTGATTTTCTCAGCATGCCGTTACCTAAATTCTTGATGGACAAGGGAATTACGCTGTCGGTCTGGAGAGGCAATTCATATAGCAGAAGTTATTGAAGAGTACTGGGGAAGTGTGAGGAGGGCCAAGGACTTGGTGCTAGATACCCGCCCTACATTTGATACACCAATGGCGAGCAAATGAATCATACGTTCTGTCTTGCCAAAGCCCCTGCTCCAAACTTTCCTCCCAAATGCTATGCTCGCTTAGGCTACTTAGTCACCCCGATACAGACAGTCCTGGCAATATCTACAAACTACCGGACCCCGGCACCAACAAAGAGCTCGCCCCACCTAGTGGCTTGCCTGTAGGCCACAGCTCTCCTCCTGGAGCTTCAGAGCAGGTGTCCTTCAATAATGGCCAGTCCTCAGTCCAATAGTCCTTAGTTGTTTGTCCATCAGTCAAGTCCATGTATCAGTCCATATATCAGTTCAGGACGCCAGTCCATTGTCCAGTCCGTTAGTCAGTTAGTCAAGCCAGTAGTTCAGTCCGATATGTCAGCAAGACCTCCACTTCTTCCACCACTCTGTCCACAACTACAACCCGCAGCTTCTCCTTCCTCCAGGTGCTCCTTATGTCCCTGCCACAAGCTCCTAAGTGGCTGCAGCTGTGCAGCCCAGCCTCTGCTACCTCCCTGGTGTTACCCTGCATTTACTTGAACCAAGGGTCACTGTCGGCACTGTCAGGACTGGTCAAGGTTTGAGCCAGGCCTGGAATCTCTGTTCCCTCGTGAACAGCTGATGGCAACAGGCCAGCAAGTTAATGCGCCTGCGTTGCCAACAGAAAGCACTGATGTAGTAGTGGGAGGGGTCAGTCTTTCCCAGATTTGTCCACCAGGTTTCCAGGTACTGCAGCAGCCACGACTTCAGGGGCGGGGAGGCGGGGTTGCAATGGTCTATCGGGATTCCATCAGTCTCACCAGATATTCTGTCCAGCAGTCCACCGGGTTTGAGTGCCTTCGCGTTGTGTTGGAGGGGCGAGACAGAATAGGGATTCTGTTGGTGTACCGCCCGCCTTGCTGCCCAGCAGTTTCCCTGCCTGAGCTGACGGAGTTGGTCTCGAGCGTGGTGTTGGAGTCCCCCCGCCTTTTGGTATTGGGGGACTTCAATGTCCATGCCGAGGCCCCGGGAACAGCTGCGGCTCAGGACTTCATGGCCTCCATGGCAACCATGGGTCTGTCTCAAAGAATATCTGCCCCGACACATGATGCGGGACACACGCTGGACCTGGTGTTTACTGCTGGGCAGGTTGATGGGGATCTGGAGGTGGAGGAGATTAAGATCACTCCTTTGTCATGGACAGATCACTTTCTGGTGGGATTTAGGCTTGTTGCAGCCTCCTACCTCTGCAATGGCGGGGGATCGCATTCTATGATCCGCCCTCGGAGGCTGATGGATCCGAATGGATTCCTGAGGGCTCTGGGGGATTTTCCTGTTGCTAGAGTTGGAGATCCACCCGGCGCCCTGGTCGACCTCTGGAATACGGAGATGGCCAGGGCCCTGGATGAGATCGCTCCCGAGCGTCCCCTTACCTGCCCAATCGCAGAATCAGAGCGGCTCCTTGGTTTTCTGAGGAGCTGCGGATGATGAAGCGGCAGGGCAGGCGTCTAGAGCGTCGGTGGCGAAAGACTCGTGCCGAATCTGACCGTACCCGGGCTAGAGCCCAGTTAAGATTATATTCTAGGGCGGTGGTGGCAGCTAAGAGAGCTCACTTCTCTGCCACCATTGCTTCTGCGGAGAACCGTCCAGCTGAGCTTTTTCGTGTGGTCCGTAGCCTTCTACATCTGCCCCCTCCTATTGGAGGGGAGGATCACACGGAGGCTCGCTGTGACGAATTTGCAAACCATTTTGCAGAGAAGGTCGATCAGATTCGGCATGACTTGGACGCCGCTGTGGGCATTTCTAGTGATGTCCCTGGGGAACCTGTCTATCCTACAATTTGGGATTCTTTTCAGCTTGTAGAACCTGAGGATGTGGACAGGATTCTCTGCAGTGTGAGACCTGCTGCTTGCCCGCTCGACCCTTGCCCGGCATGGCTAATTAGAGCTGCCCGGGGAGGGCTGGCCGAGTGGACGGGGAGGGTGGTGAATTCATCTTTGAGGGAGGGGGTGCTGCCGCCTGCTTTGAAGCGGGCGATAGTTCGCCCCCTCCTGAAAAAACCCTCCCTGGATCCCACTAATCTAAATAACTTTCGGCCAGTCTCAAATATCCCATTTCTGGGCAAGGTGATTGAGCGGGTGGTGGCGTCCCAGCTGCAGAGGGTTCTGGAGGAAACGGACTATCTGGACCCATTCCAATCTGGCTTCAGGCCGGGGTTTGGGACGGAGACTGCCTTGGTCGCCTTGGTGGATGACCTATGCCGAGGAATGGACAGGGGGAGTGCGTCCCTGTTGGTCCTGCTGGACCTCTCAGCGGCCTTCGACACCATCGACCATGGTGTCCTTCTGGGTCGGCTGGCTGGGTTGGGGCTTGGAGGCACTGTTTTGCAGTGGTTCCGCTCCTTCCTGGCTGACAGATCCCAGAAGGTGGTGCTGGGGGACGCTTGTTCGGCACCCCGACCTCTTAAGTTTGGGGTGCCGCAAGGGTCTATCTTATCCCCCATGCTATTTAACATCTACATGAAGCCGCTGGGAGAGGTCATCCGGGGGTTTGGGGTGGGGTGCCATCAATATGCTGATGACACCCAACTTTATCTCTCCTTTCCCCCTGATTCTGAGGAGGCAGTTGAGGTCCTGAATCGCTGTCTGGAGGCAGTTGGGGGCTGGATGAGGGCGAACAAGCTGAAATTAAATCCGGATAAGACAGAGGTGCTCTTGGTCCGGAAATCCACAGCTCGGGTATTGGACTATCGCCCTGCTCTGAATGGGGTTGCACTCCCTCTGAAGGAGCAGGTCCGCAGCTTGGGGGTTCTCCTGGATTCACAGCTGCACCTGGAGTCCCAGGTGTCGGCGGTGGCCAGGGGAGCCTTTGCTCAGCTTCGGCTGATCCGCCAGCTGCGACCGTACCTGAGCTGCGCGGACCTGGCCACAGTGACCCATGCCCTAGTGACATCTAGATTAGACTATTGCAATGCGCTCTACGTGGGGCTGCCTTTGAAGACGGTTCGGAAATTACAACTAGTACAGAACGCGGCTGCTCGGGTGGTTGCTGGGGCACATCGGTTTGACTCTGTCGAGCCACTGCTTCGGCGACTACACTGGCTGCCGGTTCTGTTCCGGGCCAAATTCAAAGTGCTGGTGTTGACCTTTAAAGCCCTTTACGGCTCGGGCCCAGGGTATTTGAGGGACCGCCTCCTCCCATATAATCCGACCCGTACTCTGAGGTCATCTGGGGGGGCTCTCTTGACGGTGCCGCCACCAGGAGAGGTGAGAGGGGTGGCGGCCAGTAGGAGAGCCTTCTCGGCGGAGGCACCCCAACTTTGGAATACCCTCCCCTTGGAGTTAAGAACTGCTCCCTCCTTGGCGGTATTTCGGCGGGGGCTGAAGACCTTTTTATTTCAGCAGGCTTTTAGTTGCTGACAGGCTGGCTGGCTGGCTTTTTTTTTGCATTCTTTTTATATATTTTATGATCCTAGGGATTAATTTGTTGTATGTTGTATTTTTAATATTGTTTTTATTGTCTTTTAATACTGTTTTTAATTGTTTTTTACTGTGTTTTTAACCTTGTAAATGCCGCCTTGAGGGCCTTGTGGCGGAAAGGCGGGATACAAATCAAATAAATAAATAAATAAAATAAATAGTACACCTGTGTTAAGGTGGGACGTGCAACCCTGCACGTCTTTCATGGAGCTGCTGTCAGACTCCTGATTGGGCAGCATGATCAGCAAATTAGTACTTAAGGAAGGGCTGCGTCCCAGTTCCTTTGTGGGTCTTAACGTGTGGAAGGGAAACGCTGTCCGTTTGTTCTGCTGAATACCATCTGCTGTTATGCTGCCTTGATGTGAACAACCTCTGGTCTATTGCTTGGAACCTTGGAACCTGCTTGGTAAGCTGTTGCACAATACAAACCTTTTATCTAAAGAAAGGAATGCGTGTTGTGACTTCTTCGCCTCTGAAAGCAGAAACGCCGTCACAGCTGGTGGAATGCCTATGCTGCAACTATTTACTGCTACCAGACCCGGGCCTCTTTCATTCCCAGGGTGAGCCCGGTAGTCTGGGGGTGCTACACTCACCAAATCCTAACAGGCACCATCCACTACCTCCTCGGGGTGATCTTCCGCGTTTTCCACTAGACATCCTGCGTATCCTTCTGTGCATATGCACAAGTCATACTGCCTCACCTCACATTCCTGAGTGGTGACCTTGGCTGTCACTACCCGCCCAACCCTCTCTGCAGTCTGTACAGCCAGAACTCGTGTTCTGGCAATGCAGGGCAGCGTGAAAGCTGGGCCGCTGTTGGGAGCTGCTGGGCGGCTGCTACCAACAGCGAGCAGTTCTGGGTGTTGGCTCCCCTGGCAGCAGGAAGTTGGTATAAGGGGTGGGCAGTGGGCAAGGAGGGGGAGGATCAGGGCAGAGAGGGGGAGGATTGAGGTGAGGATTGGAGCCATGGGGAGCAGTAGCATAGGTAGAGGACAGGGCTGGCTCTAGCAGCAGCAGGGCCCAATGTGGGACATTCCTGCGGGTCCCCCAACCCTCCCTGCAGGCCCCACACACACACACCAAGAAGAGCTCTGTTCGTGCCAGGTGTAAAGCATGGCATGTGGAAGCAGTTGGTGGTGATATCATAACATCGCCGCCAACTGCTTCCAGGTGGCCCATTTTGGGCTGCTCAGAGGCAGAGGCAGGTGGGAGAGACCAAGGCAAAGCTGCTCTGCTCGCCCCACTGACTTACAGCCCATAGAGATCCCAGCTGCAGCCATTGGCAATATGCTCACCCTGCTAGTGCGGGGCCCCCTGAAGCGCAGGGCCCAATGTGACAACATGGGTCACATTGGCTTAAGGCCAGCCCTGGTAGAGGAGTGGTGCCGTAAGCACTGCAACTGCAGCCCCTCGCACTCGCCATTGCTGTCTGGAATGGCTCTGACGGTGATTTATTCTGTAATGAATTAGTTCTGTGCTATATAGTTTTTGTAATGGCCCCTAGAAGCCTGAGCCGTGGGGATTTTGCTCCCTCTGCCCCCCTTCTCAGGCCTCCTCCTTCTTTTCCCAGGCCTTAAGGCAGTGGTGGGATCTACCTGTGCTAACAACCGGAACCCATTCGCATATTGCAGGGGCGCATGGCAGCGACGACTGCAGTGGGCGGAGCCAGCCCTTCACGGAACAACCGGAATGGCGTTCCGGAGCGTCCTGGCTACATGACATCACTGCCTTAAGGGTATTTGCAACCTCTGCTTTGTCTTCTCCCAGTTCTCCCTGATGCTTCAAGGTGCTGAGCCTTCCTCGCTTCCTTTATTGGCAACACTGAACATGATTTCCATCATCAGAGCAAAAGCCAACAAAGATTCCCAAACTCTTCTGGTACCCCTAGCATCTGCTATGAAGAAGAGAGCCCTACCAGTGAGGCTGAGTTACATGAAACAACACTTGGTTCGCCGCCTTCACGAATTAGTTGCATAAGGAGAACGGAAGCAGATAAATGTGGCATAACAAAGAATGGGGAACTATTAAGGCTCCGGTCAAAGCTCTCATATAAAGTGCTGCTTTATCGAGGCCGAATACTTAACCGACTGACATTGATGTAGTGCCTTTTGGCAGGAGTTGCTCAATTAAGCGTTCATTCAGACATTGCATTTAAGAATGCCGTGAATATCCATGGCGTTGCACTCCTGAAGTGAAAACGGCTCAGATATTCAATGCACCCTTCAAGCATTATATGAATGAATGGGTCATAATTGTGTGGAGAAGCCCTGTGTGAATACTGCACAATTGTACACATGCTCTTTGCAAGACATTATTTTGAGCAGATGAACGTCAGGCACATGTGCTCAAATCTCCCCACCCCCACCCCACTTACGAATTATACCAATAGTTCTCAAACCTTTTAGACCAGAACATACTTTTTACAATGGCACTCCTGATGGGACGCACAGGAAGTGATGTCATTAGCCTGGAAGCTATATCATAGCTGGAAGTGACATCATTAAGCAGGAAGCCCTGTCATTGTGGAGTAATCCAATGACACTCCTGGAATTCAAACTGATGCAAATTGGCATTCTTGGACTGCAGCAATTGCACAACCATGAACAATCCCTGACAGAATAGGACAAAATAGTATGTAAATGCACTGAACTAAAACAACTAAAAACAACAACAATCACTTGAAAATTCAAACACAAACACAAAAAGAATACAGCAAGAGTGGGGACTGCAACTTCCAAGACAGCTGCTCCCAGCTTTCTGTGGCTCACCTGACATCAGATTGTGACTCACCAAGTGGGTCCCAACCCGGAATTTGAAAAACACTGAGAGCTCAATCCTAAACTGGAGTTAGGCCAGCATAAACTAAGCCAGCAAAGTTTGGCCGGCACAAGGGCCACCATAAAGCATTTTTGGACTACGCCCGGAGTCCGGGAGGATGGCGCATGTCCATGTACTGGCCTCTCTGACTCCGAGAGTGGTCCAAACATACTTTATAGTGTCCCTTGTGCTGGCCAAATTTTGCTGGCTTAGTTTATGCCGGCCTAACTCAGTTTAAGATTGTGCCCTGAATTAAAACATCTCACAGGAACTTTTGTTCGAGATCAGTGGTTTTTAGCACTGGGACCCACTTTTTAGGATGACAGTCTGAACCCACCTGAAGTGATGCCGTGGCCAGAAGTGCCATCATTGGAGTGCCAGAGCCTGCTGCTTTCCTGAGAATGAGGCAATAAGTTGGGTTATTTCTCAGCCATACTCCAATAGCAAAACAAAGTGGGGAAAAAAGTCTATTTATAACCTTGACACAGGCAAAACAACCACACAGCCCTCCGCCTTTCCAGCATCCCATGTTTTCAATATGGCTGCTCTAGGTGCTTTGCGATCCACTGGTGGGTTCAGACTCACAGTTTGGGAACCACTGTTGTAGAGAAAAGTGCCCTGTAGGTAGTAGATTTGCAAGTACTGTCATGGGATTCATGGAGGAGGATTATGTGACTTAACTGTGGGCGCTATGCAGTTCTGGAAAACGGGGCAGGTGCCTTGCTCAAGACCAACATTTCTGAGTGTGATTCATGCCGGGATGGAAGACTCCTGAGAAACAGCATGTACAATTCCTGAGTCTGACTATCCAAAAACAGCGGGATACGAATGAAAAGAAAGCCAATCGCACTGGGAATGTAGAGCACTGATTCAGATCTGCATGAGTATGTTTTTGAATGGGCAACGCGATGTGCAATTAAGACATTAGCATATGTGATATGTGGGAATGATTCAGATCTGTACGGCTGGCTGTCCTGAATGGGGAACATGATGTGCAAGTGTGGAAAAGAAGACAGATGCCATGCGCAACAATGGTTTTGATTTGCTTTACTAAAAATGCATACTCACTTTCATGGATAAGTGTCCCGAACATGCAATGCCAGCATGCGGAAAGGCAGAAATATCTGCTGGAAGAATCTATCACATCCCTCATTATATTCATCACACATCCCAGGATAGGAGCAACATCAATTCCTTTCTTCCCACCCCCCACCCCCCACCCCGACCCACCATATCGTTTCAAAACAAAACAACTGAATTGGAAACAATAATTTAGAAAGGCTAAGAAGCTGAATGGTGTGACTTCTGTTCTGGGCCATTTGATTCGTTGTTGGAAGAAAGAGGAATGAAGTTCGGCTTTGGGGGTCTGCTGCAAAGAGAAAATTCCTTTTGCAGTAGCAAAAGTGTTCATCCCAGCTGTGAGCACAATGGGGGAAATTCCACCATTGGACCTGTCAGAGCAGCACCAGTGAGTGTCACAACATCCGCTCTGAAACAAAAAAGCTTCGCCTCCGAACCCACATCACCCTTATCACAAAGCCCAAGGGCACCAGAGGTTCATTCATAATTCACAAAGAAAGGTTTGTGTGCCTGAAGTCATAAAACAAGCCAAGGTTACTGAAAATGTTCTTTAGGGTTTTTCTCTGTGTAATATCTGCAACATCAAAAGACCCAAGTGTTTTCCTCAGTCCGACAAGGGCAGAGGAAGACGGGAGAGAGGACGCTTTGGAAAGCAGAGGTGCCCCAAATCTTCCTGACATGGACAAATTCTAACAAAAAGTTCAGCCTGTGCAACTTTTTAACATTTTGCTACGGCATTGCTCTCCGGAAATAGCTCGGTGAAAGGAAGGTGGAGCATGTCAACGTTTTGCAATGGTGATGACGGCATCTCAAGCAGGTTAAGCATTTCTTGTTTCTGGTTGGTAAGAAAAGTCCATCGCAGGCTACAGGCCATGAAGGGTGTTGTGGGCAACCTCCTGATTTCAGAAGTAGATTGCCTCAGAATGCCAGATGGAGGGGAGTGGCAAAGAGATGCAAGTATCTGTATTATGCCACTGTACAAATCAATGGTCAGGCCACATCTGGAGTACTGTGTACCGTTCTGGTCGCCACACCTTAAAAAAGATATTGGGGAACTAGAGAAGGTGCAGAAGAGAGCGACAAAAATGATTACGGGGCTGGGGCACCTCCCTTATGAAGAAAGACTGCAGCGTTTGGGGCTCTTCAGCCTAGAAAAAAGGCGCCTGAGGGGGGACATGATTGAGACATACAAAATTATGCACAGAATGGATAAAGTGGACAGAGGGAGGTTCTTTTCCCTCTCTCAAAACACCAGAACCAGGGGACAGCCACTGAAATTGAGTGTTGGGAGAGTGAGAACAGAAAAAAGGAAATACTATTTTACCCAGTGGGTAATTAATCTGTGGAACTCCTTGCCACAGGAGGTGGTGATGGCATCTGGCCCAGATGCTTTTAAAAGGGGACTGGG
This sequence comes from Lerista edwardsae, assembly GCA_029204185.1. Classification (NCBI taxonomy): domain Eukaryota; kingdom Metazoa; phylum Chordata; class Lepidosauria; order Squamata; family Scincidae; genus Lerista; species Lerista edwardsae. Next base: position 7,372,756 of record JAJKFI010000036.1, on the reverse strand, counting down.
CAAATTTCTGGAGGAAAGCTCAATCACAGGCTACAGGCCATGATGGTTAGTGCAACTTCCTTACGTTAGAGTTAGGCTATCTTGGCATGCTGGATGCCACATGTGTCTTGTGTATGTGTATGTCTTGTGTATTCCCTGAGGCATCTGGTGGGCCACTGTGAGATGCAGGAAGCTGGACTAGATGGGCCTTTGGCCTGATCCAGCAGGGCTCTTCTTATGTTGTTACTGCACTCTTCAATCTAGAAAGAAGGAGCCTGAGGGGGTGCAAGATTGAGGCATATAAAATTATGCATTGGATAGTGTGGATGGAGAAAAGTTCTTTTCCCTTGCGCAGCACCTGAATCACAGGACATCCGCTAAAACTGATTGTTGGGAGAGTCAGAACCGAGAAAAGGAAATAGTTCTTTGCCCAGCATGTAATTAATCTGTGAAACTCCTTGCCACAGAATGTTGTGAAGGCATCTGGCCTTTAAAAAGGGTTTGGACAGATTTATGGCAGAAAGGGGAGTGGCAAAGAGATGCAAGCATATTGTTGACTCGTGTGCTCCCTGAGGCATCTGGAGGGCCACTGCGAGATGCAGGAAGCTGGACTAGATGGGCCCTTGGCCTGATCCAGCAGGATTCTTCTTATGTTCTTAAGACCCAGATTGGGTTGCAAGTTATGATAGCTTCCTCCCTACAGACAGGCTAGCAAATTCTGTTTTATGTACCTCATATTTACCTCAGACATTTTCCTCAGATGCAGGGGACTGGCAGTGACATACAAGTATCTAGTTGCCCTGTGTGCTCCCTGAGGCATCTGGAGGGCCACTGCGAGATACAGGAAGCTGGACCAGATGGGCCTTTGGCCTGATCCAGCAAGGCTTTTCTTATGTTCTTATGATGTGGCTCCTGTCATTTTTACGCCGTCATTCCCAGGTACAAGCAGGGTCTGATTCTGATCTGAGAATCAGAAAGTCAGGCAGGAGTTACTGATAGGTGGAAGCTGTTGTTTCAAAGATTAGGCCTTGTGTGCTATTTTCAAGGCAAGTTATTTTTGCCCAATGGGTGGAAATTTTAGTTTACCCAGCAGGGTCCATTTTGATTTGCTTTAATAAAGGTCACATTTACATGATGTGTGCCCTGCCCTTGGGGCGCATGTGATGAGCAGACGGCACAGGTGCAAAATGAAAACACAGCCTCATCATGTATTCAGCTTAAATTGCAAGCACAAGACCAAGTTCAGGGGCAAGAGAGTTAATCTGCAAATACAGGTGCATTTTGAGAGCTAAGGAAAAGCACATTGCAAGAGGCAGAGACCATCAAATAAAACCTCGATGCCATCGCTCATTACTCCAGGAAACACTGTTTACCATTAGAGTAGGTTGAGCTAGTTTGCTTGCCCTGAAATAATTGGTCTCAACCTTCCCATCAGGTCCTCCGAGTGAAATTTTACCAGGGGTTACAAAGTTTCTTTTCGGCCCTTGTCCTTCTCCATTAGATCATAATTTTAAAGGATCATTGGATCATAATTTTTACAAATAGGAAAAGGAGTTGTTCTTTTTCCTGTCTCACATCACCAGAACCAGGGAGCATCCACTAAAATTGAGGGTGAAATCCTAACCTGGAGTTAGGCCGGCTCAGTTAGGCATGTCTGTGTGCTGCCCTCCCTGACTCCAAGAGTGGTCCAAACAAGCTTTACGGTGGCCCTTGTGCCAGCCAAACATGGCTGGCCTAACTGTGCCGGCCTAACTCCAGGTTAGGATTGCACCCTGAGTGTTGGGAAAGTTAGACCAGATAAAAGAAAATACATTTTTACCCAGTGGGCATTTAACTCCTTGCCAGATAGAATCTGGTCTATTGCCTTTAAAAGGGGATTGCACACATTTCTACAAGATTGCAAGCATACAGATTTCATCTCAGGTTATAAGACATGATGGGTATGTGCAACCTCCTCGTTCCTGCCTCAGAATGCCAGTTGCAAGGGGGTGGCCACAGGATGCAGGCATCTTGTTGTCTCGTGTACTCCCTGAGGCATCTGGTGGGCCACTGTGAGATACAGGAAGCTAGACTACATGGGCCTTTGGCCTGATCCAGCAGGGCTCTTCTTATGTTCCAATTATGGTACATAAAACTTATGCAAAAATTGAATGGATTTAACCCTTTGTATTCTTGCAGTTTTCCTGCTGAAAATCACCATTACAAAGCTGCAATTTAACCCAGAAGAGGTGATTTTCAACAGCTGCACTCCAAACTCCCTTCGCATACCTGCAGAACTTTTGTGCTACGCCAATGCTGAAAATCACGGCCATAACTCTTGCAAGAGGGAACAGTTGCTGGCTGGTCATTCAACAGAGTGACCAGAAGCAACATCCTGTCCATTTAAGAAAATGCTGGAAAAGTAGCAATGTTGGCAGATGCAGCTGGACAAGCAGAGAAGGAAAAAAAAATCTGCAGTTGCTGAAATTCTCACTTCTGTGCAACACCTGCAGAGGCGTTTCTACAGGGATGGCAACGCTCTAAGTGTTGCAAGAAGCCTTACCCTGTCATGTAAATCCCTCCTCTCCCTTGCTGCTGTAGCCAGTAAGCAACGCCAAGATTGGCTAAAACGGTACAGGAGAGGAGTGATTTCCACTGCAAGGTAAGGCTTCTTGCAAAACTTAGAGCTTTGCCATCCCTATAGAAACGCCACTGAACACCCGTAGACACAGGATCATTTTCTCTTTTTCATCCAGTCATTCTATCCACCAGTGCTTTTTCATTTTTTGTTTCCCAGGGCACACAAATTCCTCTGACTTCCTCTACTCACCTTCCTGCCCTAACAACAACACTTTTGTTTGCCATTCTTTAGCTGAGCCTGCTGCCTGCCCCCAAAATCTTCTTTCAAGTCTTTCCTGTTTACCTTCGATTGATCTGTGTGCCCTGATATTCCTTTGACTTGATCCTGACTTTGTATTTTTCTCCTGGAACATTCATTACCTTCTCACAATGAAAATAAGTGCCTGGGGGAGGGGGGCATAGCTGCAGCACACCAGCAAGCTCCACCTTAGTATGCTTCTGAAGCCACATGCCGGTCTTTTCACCACACAGGCGTAACAACTGAACAGGGCTACACTGACACCTAGGGCTGTGGTGGCGCAGCGAGTTAAACCGCTGCTTCTGGGCTTTCCGACTGGAAGGTTGGGAGTTCAAGACTGCGTGACGGAGTGAGCTCCCATTGCTTGTCCCAGCTCCTGCCAACCTAGCAGTTCAAAAGGACCTAAATGCAAGTAGATAAATAGGGACCACTTCGGTGGGAAGTAACAGCGTTCCGTGGGCTACGGTGTAGAGTCATGCCAGCCACATGACTGCGGAAGCTTGTCCTTGGACAAAACGTCGGTTCTACAGGCTTAGAAACGGAGATGAGCACCGCCCCCCTACAGTCGGTCACAACTAGACCATTCGGTCGTGGGGAAATCTTTACCTTTTTATACAGACACCGCCTATAAATCAGACTACAGGCAGTCCTCATTATCCCCTAGGGTCAGGTTCCTGGAAATCCTCAAGGATAGCACATTCGCAGATAATGAACCATTGATCCTATGAGGTCAGTGGGATTAGGTCAGTGATGTCATGCAGGGGGTACGCGGGGGTACGCGAGTACTGGTTTCTAGGATTACGGCTGGCCCCGCCCATTCCCCCGCCCACTCGTCGACTCCGCCCCCTGCAACATTTGAATTTCCTGCACATTTGGGTTGCCTGCACGTTCTCAGAGCCAGGCAGGCAGGCAGGCAGCGAGTGGAGCCTTGCCTTGCCTTGCCACTGAAAAATGAGCTGCTCTGGGGTTTTGGAACTGTTAGGTCACTTTAACATGATGCCAGGCCTCCTTAACATGTTCTGGGGGTGCTGTGGAATACTGTTGCAACTGTGGGGTCAGTTTAAAATCGTCTGAGGCCTCAAAAAGGGCTTTTTCATGTCACTTCCTGCCACGACATCACTTCCGGCTTATGACGTCACTTCCGGTGGGCGGGTCCCAACATGTGCCAATCAAAAGTGAGTTGTTGTTCAGTCGCTAAGTCGTGTCCGACTCTTCGCGACCCCATG
>JAJKFI010000036.1:7353052-7363694 GCA_029204185.1 Lerista edwardsae | reverse complement strand
GCTACTCAAGCCCCTTCGCCACGACAAGGCAGTGATCCATGAAAGGGTCAAAAGTGAGTACCTGTTCTTAAATCATTTAGATGACACCACTGGATTAGGTGCAAGGGGTTCTGTTAAGATTCGGTTAGTGTAGAACCCCCAGACTTGAGGGCTCTGCCTGGCAACGCAAGAAGCCCGGGTCTGGCAGCAACAACCGAATGCAGCAGAGGCATTTACCAGCACGGACTGTGCTTGCAGAGGCGAAGAAGTCACAACACACATTGTTGTACTGAAGATAAAAGCTTGTATTTGTTCCACAGCTTACAGTTATAAATCCAGGCAAAGATAAATCAGAGGTTGGTTCACATCAAGCAGCATAACAGGATTCAGCAGTTGTTTCACAGGAGAATACAGATAGTGAAATGGCTAAACAAACGGACAGCATATTCCCCTTGTCATATTAAAGACCCACACAGGAATTGGGATGCAGTCCTTCCTTAAGTACTCATTAGGCTGATCATGCTGCCCAATCAGGAGTCTGATACCAGCTCCATTACAGACGTGCAGACTTGCACGTCTCACCTAGCCCAGGTGTCTTACATTAGCACTTACTGCTGGCAAGTCAGGCCCATGTGCTTGCTGGCCTGTTGCCATCAGCTAACTGCGAGGGAACAGAGGCTCTGGGCCTGGGTCAGACCTTGACCAGTCCTGGCAGGTTCCTTATCTGCCATTAGAAGAATCTACCAGAGACCCCCAGGAAGCCAGCAGGGTGCAGCAGGAAGTGCCAGAAGAGCTCTGAATGCTGCAGAGCCCTTCCAGAGGCTGCAGAGATCTTCAGAATGGCACTTGCTACCTGCATGGAGCCCATAAACATGGCCGGCGGATGCTTCTGCCCCCACATTTTAAAGGGATCAGCAGTGGTTGCCGGTGCCATTCTGAAGATCCCTGCAGCCTTTCGAAGGTCTCCGCATAGTGGATAATGAGGACAGAGGTGCAGATAAGAGTAAGTAGCAATTCTGCCCCTTGCAAACAAGTCAATTCACAGATAGTGAGTTTGCATATAAAGAGATAATCCTCTTTTTATATAGCTGCCATGGTAGCCACTATCTATCATTTGGGCCCAGGAATCTTTCCCAGCCCCCTTGGAGATGGGAACCTGAGACCGTCTGCCTCTAAGGCATGCAATCTACCACTGAGCTAAACTAGTGCAGCCGTATAAAGCAGCCTTATACCAGGTCAGATTATTCATCTATCATAAGAACATAAGAAGAGCCATGCTGGATCAGGCCAAGGGCCCATCTAGTCCAGCTTCCTGAATCTCACAGCGGCCCACCCCAGGTGCCCCAGGGAGGCAGGAGACAACAAGATGCTTGCATCCTGTTGCCACTCCCTTACACCCGGTACCTGTAGCCCACCACCTTTGTAGTAAGGAGGTTGCACAATCCATCATTGCCTATAGCCCACAATGGATCTTTCCTCCAGAAATTGGTCTAATCCTCTCTTAAAGACATCAAGACCAGATGCCATCACCACCTCCTGTGGCAAGGAGTTCCACAGATTAACTACCCGCTGGGTAAAAAAGTACTTCCTTTTATCTGTTTTAACTCTCCCAACCCTCAGTTTTAGCGGATGCCCCCTGGTTCTGCTGTTGTGAGAGAGGGAAAAGAACATCCCTCTATCAACTCTATCCCTTCCATGCATAATTTTGTATGTCTCAATCATGTCCCCCCTCAGGCGCCTTTTTTCTAGACTGAAGAGCCCCAAACGCTGCAGTCTTTCTTCATAAGGGAGGTGCCCCAGCCCCGTAATCATTTTTGTCGCTCTCTTCTGCACCTTTTCCAACTCCACTATGTCCTTTTTGAGATGCAGCGACCAGAACTGGACACAATATTCCAGGTGCGGCCTTACCATTGCTTTGTACAATGGCATGATAATATTGGCTGTTTTATTCTCAACCCCTTTTTTAATTACCCCGAGCATGGAATTGGCTTTCTTAATTGCTGTGTTAAAAGCACAGTGTTTCCCATGCTAATTGGCAGAGATTAGTGGCAAAGGGAATGTGTTTCTCACCCTTCTACCCAACATTCCTTTAGCCTTAGATGCTGAGGATTGGATCTAGGATATTCTGCTTGCAAAGGATATGCTTCATCTGTCTGGCTCACGGCGCAATCCTAACCTGGGGTTAGGCCAGCACAAGTCACTTGTGCTGGCCCAGGAGTGTTGCAAATGTGCCATAAAGCATATTTGGATCACGCTTAGGGCACAATCCTAACCTGGAGTTAGGCTGGCACAGTTTGGCCAGCAATGTTTGGCTAGCACAAGGGACATTGTAAAATATGTTTGGACCACTCTGAGTCAGAGAAGCCAGCGCACAGACATGCGCCATCCTCCCTGACTCCGAGAGTGGTCCAAATGCACTTTACGGTGGCCCTTGTGCCAGCCAATCTTTGCTGGCCTGATTGTGCCGAACTCCTAAATCAGGGAGGATGGCGCATGTGCAGGTGCATGTCTGTGCACTGGCCTCCCTGACTCTGGGAGCTCAATCCTATGCATGTCTATTCAGAAGTAAGACCCATTGTGACCAATGGGGCTTGCTCCCAGGAAACTGTGTATAGGATTGCAGCCTCGGAGTGGTCCAGCCACTTAATGGCCGGTTTGCAACACTCCTTGGCCAGCATAAGTAACTTTTGTTGGCCTAACTCCAGTTAGGATTGTGCCCTCAGATTGGTCAAGATCTCTAAACGTGGCTCCTAGGAGACCACACTGATCCCATTTACGGTAGGACGGACAGATGGATTGGTCCAGAATCAGGGTCCCTTCACCAGTAATTCTCCTTCCAGACATCTCATATCAGAGAACATCATGGGCTTTAGTGACAGAGCTGAGCTCTGGCTCACGGCAGCCTCTGGTTATGGCCCCGGTGATTCATGGTGACATGTGGAGAGCAAACATTGTTTGCCAAGCTTCATTTACAATGAAAATGAGTCAACGAGGCCTTTCTCTTTTCCATCCCTAGACTATCAGCATAGCCACCTGCTGACCACTCTGAGGATCCTCCTGGGATGGAAACATGTTCTGCCTCTAATCACCAGCCTCTTTCAATCTGATGTGCCTCACTTCTCCGGCATGTGCCTCTTCCAAGCGGCCTGAGACAAACCGTGCAGAGAAATGATAATGAAATGAAACTCCAGCCTTGAGGAAAGGGGGAGGACCTGGTGCGTGACAGGGAGGGCAAAGGCCTGACTTCTTGGGTAGGAGAAGGCAAGGTATCTGGGTGCCTGTTGTTTCCATTGTGGCTCTGGTTGTGGTTTAATAAATATCCACTTCCAAATTGAAAACATCATACAGGTAGATGATCCCTTATCCAGACGTCCACTAAAATTGAGGGTTGGGAGAGTAAGAATGGATAAAAGGTACAACTTTTTTTTTTCCCAGCAGGACATTAATCTGTGCAACTCCTTGCCACAGGAGGCGGTGAGAGTGTCTGGCCTAGGTGCCTTTAAACGAGGATTGGTCAGATTTCTGGAGAAAAGTCCATTGTCTCCACATGTCACCACGAATCACCGGGCCATAACCAGAGGCTGCTGTGGGACCATGATGGGTGGTGCAAACTCCTTACTTTAGATGTAGGCTATCTCAGAATGCCAGATGCAAGGGAGTGGCCACAGGATGCAGGCATGCTGTTGTCTCTTGTGCTCCCTGAGGCATTTGGTGGCCCACTGTAAAATACAGGAAGTTGGACTAGATGGGCCTCCAGCCTGATCCAGCAGGGCTCTTCTTATGTTCTTATGTTCCTATCCAAAATGCAAACTATTCTGAAATCCAGGCATTTTTGTCGAAGACTTTTTAAAAACTCTGTATAGTGTGAACAGTAGAAGGTCTTGTGCTCCTTCCCACGTACAGGTTGTGAGTTCATTTCTCTGCTCTGTGGTGTGTGCCATTGTTGACAAATGTGAAAGAGACCAGCAGACACCCAATGGGTAACAGTGAAAAGAGTGAGAGGAAGCATTTCTCATTATATTTATGCAATGATTCCAAAATCCAGACAAATCCAAAATCCACAACACCTGCCTGTCGCAAGCAGTCCAGATAAGGGAAACTCAACCTGTATTGGTATTACTAAGGGCACAATCCTAACACAGCACAGTTAGGCCAGCAAAGTTTGGCCAGCACAAGGGACCCCATAAAGCACATATGGACCACTCTGGGTGTCAGGAAAGATGGTGCATGTCTGTGTGCTGGCCTCTCTGATTCCGAGGGTAGACCAAACATGCTTTACGGGGTCCCTTGTGCAGGCCAAACTTTGCTGGCCTAACTGTGATGGCCTAACTCCAGGATAGGATTGTGCCCTAAATCAGCATCAGAAAAGGAAACGGGTTTGATGCTACTATTGCTCAACCTGTAGAAGAAACAGGTGCCACTGAATTCGCAAGCTAAAGTGTAATGAAAGCAATTTCAGATAATGACGATATTGATGATGATGATGATGACGATGATGAGAATGACAGCGATGATGATGATGATGATGATGATGATGATGATGATGATGACGATGATGATAAAAGTGCTATGACACAATGCTATGGCTTAACATTTCAAAAAAAATTACAGGGACCTCATTGTGCATGAGTGTCCCAAACATACAATGGCAAGATGATGAAAAGTATCTATCAAAAGAGGTCTGAGTTTAGTTCTTAAAGAAGGAAGAGAGCTGCTTGAAAAGACAGTGGCAGGGGCTGCTCTGGGCTTGCAAACTGCATAGTATTTATCTATTCATTTATTGGATTTCTACCCCACCTTTCTGCCCCATATTGGGGCTTTATGCTTGCATAGCTTCTGCAGGAAGGGTTTTTTCCCTCTTCTGCCTGTGCCGCCCAGATTTGTTCCATTGTGCTAAGATGGAAGTGAGGACGTAAAATACACAACTGTATCAGAGGACATTCTTAAAACAGTTCCACGATGAAATGTCAGGGTTAATCACACTCTGCAGTTGGGAGCGACTGGCCCCGATTAGAGTTTGACATTTGTAATAATTCTAAGAAAGCATTACCCAAATAACAGGCTGGAACCAGGCAAGTCAGCTCCTGTGCCATTACGCGAATAATGAGCCTCTATTTTTACCAAAGGAGAACAAAAATAGGAGAAAATCTTCCTGGTCAGATGTTTTAAACGGTTCTAAAATGGAAAGGAAAGACTGAAAGCCAAGGCTGTAATCCTGCATTTGCGTACATACGAGTAGTTCTTATTGAACTCCTTGAGAGCGCAATCCTAACCTGGAGTTAGGCCGGCACAGTTTGGCTGGCACAAGGGCCACTGTAAAGCACATGTGGACCACTCTTGGAATCAGGGAGGAAGGCACATGTCTGTGTGCCGGCCTCTCTGACTCCGAGAATGGTCCAAACATACTTTATGATGTCCCTTGTGCCGGCCAAACTTTGCTGGCCTAACTCCAGATGAGGATTGCATCCTAAGACTTACCTCTGAGTAACCATACATGGGACTGGGCTGTAATTATTTCACATACCCGAGAGATGACCAGAGGGAATATAGCTTGAGCAACAGAACCCAATTCTAACCAAAGGAGGGAACTGCAGGGAGACGAGGTCCACCAGCAATGGTCCATCAGTTATCCTTTCTCTGTGCACAGCTTATCACGGGGCATTTGAAAGTGATCCGTTGTACTGCCATATAAACTGCTGCCATGGCAAAAGCCCCAGCATCAGCACATCATCTTTCACAGCTATTGAGAGAAGGCTCCGAGCCCAAGCCTCTCCTACTACCAGCCAGGCAAAGCCAACATTCCTGACCCTGTTAGGAGAAGCTAGGTTATGTCCAGTGGTGTCATCCAAATGATTTAGGAACAGGTACTCACTTTTGATTGGCACTTGTCGGGGTCCACCCACCGGAAGTGACGTCATAAGCCGGAAGTGATGTCGTGGCAGGAAGTGAGGTCATAGCCGGAAGTGAGGTCATGATGGTTGCCATGGATGTGATCATATTTGTAATAACTTCAGATTGTGGTTAGTGTTGATTTAACTTCTATTGCTTGGCTTTCTAGAGATGTGTATATACGTATTTTGCTTCAACTATGCCCTGGTTAAAGAGCAGGCTAGACTACTAGATTGGGAGCCCTTTTGGGACAGGGAGCCATTTAACTTTCATGTTAAATGCAAGGAGCCGGCAAGGAGCAGGAGGGGGAACGGGCGACCAAAAAAAGACCGCGTGGGGGCTGGGGCTGGGGGGAGGCTGCAGGAGGAACCGGGATGCTGGATCTGCACAGCTGGAGGGAGCAGGAGCCCCAGGCAGCCTACCTTCTCATGCTTGCTGCCTTATTCCCGGGTCTCCCTCGCTGCTGCTGCCGCTGCTGCCGCCTCCGGTCCTCTTGCTCCGCTGCTGCCGCTGCTGCCGCCACTGCCACCATTCCCACGCTGCTTGCCTGCCTGCCTCCTCACAGAAAGAGCAGGCAATGGCTGTGGGCATGCAGTACGCATGCGCAGCTGCTGAGCCAACCAGCCGACGGCGCCAGCTCAACTTCTAGGAACCGGTACTCACGTAGTGGTGCATAGTGGGTGCATGACATCACTGGCTATGTCTGACTTACTGAGATGTCATCGCTGCCTTTATTGTCTTGCTTGGTTGAGGAGGCTGTTTCACCACAAGAGGGTGTCCTGTTGTAGGCCTGCAAATGATAGCATGGTCTCTAGGCATAGTTTGAGAGCCACCATGCAGAATCAAAACAGGTCGACATCTAGAAGTCTAGCCATGCGTTTCTCAAACTGTGGGTCAGGACCTGATGTCAGGTTGTAAGGATGTTGTGTGCATGACTCACCTCTCTTAATCTCAAAAGGAAACTTTTTTGGAAAAGGAAACAGAAAGTGAGAACCTAGATTCTCTCCTGCTAGAGCACTGGTATTCAAACTGTGGGTCAGAACCCACTTGGTGGGTTGCGACCTGATGTCAGATGGGTCGTGGAAAGCTGGCAGCAGCCATCTTGGAAGCTGCAGAACTTTTTCTTGCTATATTCCTTTTGTGTATTAACAGTTTGTCAAATGAGGGTTAAAAATGTTTTTAGTTCAGTGCTTTTACATACTATTTTGTCCTAATCTTGCTTTCTGTCATGGATGTACTTTACCCCTGCTAACTGGGCAAGAGGCACTTTTTCAAATGGTGTTCCTCTTATATTTAGCAAGGGAAGAGTAATTGCCCCTCTTCACCCCAGCACAGTGTCTTCATAGTAGCTGTTGCTGGTGGTCTGCCTTTTTTTTTAGATTGTGAACCCTTTGGGACAGGGAGCCATTTATTATTATTACTATTTGCCTCAAACCGCTTTGTGAACTTTGTGTTGAAAAGTGGTATATAAGTTCCTGCTGATTGATTGATTGATTGATTGATTGATTGATTGATGTTTCCTGGTTGTGCAATTGCTGCAATCCAAGAATACCAGTTTGCATTCCAGGAGTGTCATTTGCTTATGTTATAATGACAGTACTTCCTGCTTAATGATGTCACTTCTGGCTATGACATCACTTCCAACATCTGGTGGGTCCTGACATGAGTGCCATTAAAAAAAGTGGGCCCCTGTCTAAAAAGTTTGAGAACCACTGGTCTAGCCAGTTGGATTGCTAGCTACAATGCCTTGAGTTCAATGGTGGAAGAAATAATGCAAATAATGCAAATAATAAATAAAAATAAGAGAACCATTATGGTCAGGAGTTATTTTCCAGCATCATGAAGCAGTCATAGATACGTCAGGCGAGTCCTTCACCAGGGATGAAGAGGAAATTGGATCAGCTTCTTTCAACAGCATACACGTGGGAAATTGAGAGCTGTCTCCCTTAAAAACCAGTGCTACAGTTTCTATGGGCATACCTATGATCAACACACCAAGCAATCTGTGGTCTGATAGCCACAGCAACCCTGGCCTGGATCTGACTGCCTAATTACATTGAAAGTCTCATTAAGACTGGGCAGGTTGCGGCAGATCCACCGCGTAATCAGCTGGGATAAATTGGAAACTGACGGAAGTTCATTATAAAATAGCACCATATGCAGAAGTGAAGAAATAATAAGGCAGACCTGTTGACACTGTGTGCCTTCTTTGTATTGATCCATACAAGAGCGAGCCACTGTCTAGGAAAAGACATAGACAATGCCCATTGCAACGAGGGATGTAATTAGCAACCAATAGGCCTTACTACTGGGAATGTGTGTAAGTTCCGCCTTGTGTAAGATCATGTGCATCTTCAGTGGGGCAATTCACGCCTGACTGCCTCTGTTCCGGAGCTTGGTACAAACAAAGAGTTCTTCCTTCATTGTTCCCAGTAGCTAGCAATTGTCAAAGCTCTGAGATGTCTGAAAGGACTGATAGAAGCTATTTTTCTACTCAGGTACAATATGCATGTAATACCTTTATGCTTAGGTATAATATATGTGTGGCATCAAATATGGAGGATAATGGATACTGACATTTTGCCCAAATAAGAAGCTCTTTTTGGGGATGTTACACCTGAAAAAAATGATAAAGGAATCCACAGGAGGTACCATAAATCTGGTAGACCAGAACAGAATGCAGTCACCTAGTTAATGATTAGAGCTGGCTGCATAAAAAAGCCTGATACCAATATTGGGACAATTACATTTGCTCCCACTTACTTTTCAAGCCCAATTCAAATCCACACCAGTGGAGGCAGGAATGGGACACATGTTCTGGACAGACCATTGATGATCTCCGGAGATCATCAATGGTCTGTCCGGAACATGTGTCCCATTCCTGCCTCCACTGGTGCGCGGCGTAGATTTCCTGCCCCACCAGAGAACTTTCTAAGCAGGCCAAGTTGCTGGTTTGGGGCAAGGGGAAGTTTCAGGAGAGCTGTCCACCCAAGGAATCTCAAGGAATCTCAAGAATTGAGCAAAGTAAGGAATCCCACCACCAAGTACTAGGCAGCAACTGAGCAGTTTCATAGCCTCCACTTCTGCTCCATGAGAACAGGGCTGGTTCTTGCTTCCTGCTGTGTAGGATCCAAAGATGGGGAGCTTTGTGCTGCCAGACATGCACAGGTTCGATGGCCCCCTGCTGGTCCAGGTGTGATAAGGAAGCATTATTGCTCATTCAAACCGTTAACAGGTGCTCTCGATGATGTACAAGTGTCTTGCCGTATCTGTGGGGAAGACATGGATACCCGGACCCATTAGTGAACCCTACTCAAATCACCCCTGCCATGCTAAGGACTCACTTTTCTTCATTTGCAAGCACTTGGTTAAAGGAAACTGATTGGAAAAGGAAGAAGACTGGGAGAACCTGGGCTTTGACCTGCTAGAGCAGTGGTTCCCAAAATGCGGGTTGGGACTCTCCAGTGGGTCATGAGCAGTGGTGTTATTCTACCGGAATGCTGGGTGGGACATCCGGGTGATTGACAGCCCGCCCGTCGCATTCCGCAGCGTTCTGCCGTTTGCGTAACGTACACAAGCGGCGTAATTGGTTACGCAAATGGCGTAACGCTGCGGAACGCGATGGGCAGGCTGTCGATCACCCAGATGTCCCACCCAGCATTCCGGTAGAATAACACCACTGGTCGTGAGTCAATTTCAGATGGGTTACAAGAGCAGCAAGAGTGGCCATCTTGAAAATATGGGAAGATGGGATGCTGGCAAGGGGGAGGGCTGTGTGGTGGTTTTGCTTGTGTCACGGTTGTAAATAGGCTTTTTAAAAAAAATTCTGATTCAGTTTGCTATTGGAAAAGGGTTGAGGAATAACCCAACTTATTGATGCATTCTCAGGTAAGCAGCAAGCTCTGGCATCACAGTGACATCACTTCCAGCTATGACATCACTTCTGGTGGGTCTTGGACAGACTGTTGTTCTAAAAAGTGGGTCCCAATACTAACAAGTTTGAGAACCAGTGCGCAAAGCCATAACCAGCTCAAAGCGTATCATGGGCGGGTCAACTTAACCACGCCCCTAGTGCCACTGCCCCGCCCCCTGCGCTGCCTGGCCACACCACCAGCACCCGGAATTGTTCCATTTAGGAGCATTCCAGACGTGAGAGAGGGCCAAAAAGTGCACCACTTGTCTTCCTGCACTGCTCACTGCCACCACTGGTTCTCGCTGCTCTTGCCTCCCCTCTCGGCACCACAAATATGCCTTTACCATTGTGCTAGAGGATGAGAACCTAGACTTTTACCTGCTACAGGAATGATAGAGGAGGCGACAACAAGAACGCTAACAGGAAGCCGAGTCTAGCATCCTCACTGTCTGCTTCCTCTGCTAGCCTCTTCCTGTTAGAATGCTTGTGGTCTTCCCCTCTGTCATTCCTCTAACACAGTGGTATTCACACTTTTTAGACCAGGACCCACTTTTCAGAATGGCACTCATGTCGGGACCCACCGGAAGTGATGTCATTAACCTGGAAGTGATGTGACGGCAAGAAGTGATATCATCAAGCAGGAAGTTGTAACATAATAAGATGACACTCCTGAAATGCAAATTCACATTCTTGGACTGCAGCAATTCTACAACCATGAAGCATTTTTGACAGAAAGCAAGATGAGGACAAAATATGATGGAAAAGCACTGAACTAAAAACAAAATTATTATTATTATTATTATTATTATTATTATTATTATTATTATTATTATTATTATTATTATTATTATTATTATTATT
>JAJKFI010000036.1:7337587-7353042 GCA_029204185.1 Lerista edwardsae | reverse complement strand
TTATTATTATTATTATTATTATTATTATTATTATTATTATTATTATTTATTTACTGGCCAGGTATGTAGACCATACCCGGAATTTAATATGGCTACCGGCCACACTTAAAAACACTACACACACACCATAAACAAAGAATACACAAGACAATTAAGAACAAATTCTGCAAACACCAGTTGCCTCAACTCCCAGTCGCGTCAGATGGTTACAAGTTCAGCAGTTTGATGGCACAGGGAAAAAAACTATTTTTGTGCCTCGATGTTTTAGTGTACAGTGTCTTATATCGCCGACCAGAGGGGAGAAGATTAAACAAGTTGTGGCCAGGATGTCGTGAATCTGCCGCGATCTTTTCCGCTCTCTTTTTAGCCCGTGCAATGTACAACTCTTCCATTGATGGCAGATCAGCTCTGATTATCTTTCCAGCAGTTCGGACAGTCCTCTGAAGCCTGTTCTTGTCCAGTTTGGTTGCCGAACCGTACCAAACAGTTATGGAAGAGCAGAGGACAGATTCGATAATGCCTCTGTAAAATTGGACAAGGAGCTCACGAGGCAGATTGAATTTCCGAAGTTGTCGTAGGAAGTACAGACGCTGGTGAGCTTTTTAAATAATGCCATCAATGTTGATTGACCATTTCAGATCCCGAGAGAGTACAGAGCCCAAGAACCTAAACGACTCCACTACAGAGACCGTGCTGCCTAAGACGGAAAGTGGGAGTATACAAGGGGGGTGTTTCCGAAAGTCCACTACCATCTCCACCGTTTTCTGTAGGTTGAGCACTAAGCTGTTACTGTTGCACCATGCAACAAGATGCTCAACTTCCCGTCTGTATGCCGACTCGTCACCGTTCTTAATAAGTCCAATGACCGTCGTATCATCTGCAAACTTTAGAATCTTAACAGAGGGATTCGTGGAAATACAGTCGTTCGTATATAAGGAGAAAAGCAGTGGGGAAAGTACACACCCTTGGGGGGCTCCCATACTGACTGTACGGATGTTGTTTTCCCCAGTCTCACTTGCTGTTTCCTGTCTACCAGAAAGCTATGTATCCATTTACAAACAGAAATGGGTACCTTTAGTTGAATCAATTTGAGATACAATTTAGATGGTACAATTGTATTGAACGCGGAACTGAAGTCGACAAAAAGAACCCTTGCATACGACCCTGAGGAATCCAGATGTTGTAGGATGTAGTGCATAGCCATATTGACGGTATCAATTAAAGAAAAGAACAACCCTCACTTGAAAATTCAAACTATTAACACTCTCAAAAGGAATATAACAAGTCTACAGTTTCCAAGATGGCTGCTTCCAGCTTTCCGCGACCCACCTGACATCAGATCGCAACCCACCAAGTGGGTCCTCCTGACCCACAGTTTCAATACCAGTGCTCTAGCAGGAAAGAATCTAGGTTCTCACTTTGTTTCCTTTTCCCAAAAAGTTTCCTTTTGCAGATTACAAGAGGTGAGTCATGCACACAACAGGGAAATGTGAGAACCGTGGATTAGTGAATCCATGGTTACGGGATCCACAGCTATGGGGAGGGGCTACTGTACTGGCTTCCATTGGTGCCTGTTTGTGTCAGGGCTGATGGTGGGGTCTTCTCTTCCTCTGGTTCTTGGTTGGTCCTGACCAGAAGAAGACAGGACAGGGTAATATGGCAACTTCTCTGATGCCTGTGAATTGGAGTCTGCTGAGTCCAAAGTCACGAAAACTTAGTGCATTGCTAGTTTGCAATCAGTGCTGATGCAATGGAAGGCGTGATCGGCCAAGGTGATTCCGTGGGCCGTCTGTTCCTTTACAGCCTCCAAAGCGACCTTTCTTGAAAAGTCTTGGGACTTGGTGGCTTGCCTGACACAAGGGGCAGCTTGTTCCTGTTGAGCATGTGACAGGCCACCCAAACGAGCTGGGTCTGTTTTCTTACATGAATCATCAGGAAAAAAAAAATTACGGCTCAGGAAGATTGTCAGGGCAGCTGATTAAGTCTGTGTCAGCTATTCTTCCCCCCTGTTGCCATCAGCGTTGCTGCAGTGGGTTGCCGGCTTCACTTGCTTATCTCGTTAATCTCTTTGTCATGGAAATGAGGCATCAGCAGAAGGACACTTAAGGAGGTTTTCAGCCAGCTGCTTCCATGGTTTAGCTAGTTAATGAGCACATCTCGGAACCCAGGTATTCAGAGTCGGAGGAACCACAACCTGCCCGCTTCAGATAGAACAGGGGGAAAGACCTTGCAGCCTAGGGCAGTCTTTGACCCAGCCTAGGGCAGTCTTCTGTATTACATAAAGGGGGGGGTGTGAGTACGGAATTGAGTTGCCACTGAATCTCATCCAGAGCAAAAGGCAAACAGCAAAAGGCCAAAAAAAAATGTTGATGGAGGTTTTGGGAAGGGTCACCCAATGAGAACAATTGGCAGTGGACAGAAGACTAAAGGCGCAATCCTAAACTGAGTTAGGCTGGCATAAACTAAGCCAGCAGAGTTTGGCCAGCACTAGGGACACCGTAAAGCATGTTCGGAGCACTCTCGGAGTCAGAGAGGCCAGCACACAGGCGTGAGCCATCCTCCTGACTCCGAGAGTGGTCCAAACACACTTTATGGTGTCCCTTGTGCTGGCCAAAGTTTGCTGGCCTAGCTTATGCCAGTTTACCTCCACTTTAGGATTGCGCTCTAAATTCTCAGTCCCCTCAACCCAGATGGGATGGGTGTACTCAGCGGTGTTATGCTGCCAGAATGCTGGGCGGGACATCCGGGTGATTGACAGCCCGCCCGTTGCGTTCCGGAGCGTTACGCCGTTTGCTTAACCAATTACGCCGCTTGCGTACATTACACAAATGGCGTAACGCTGCGTAACGCGACAGGTGGGCTGTCGATCACCCGGATGTCCCACCCAGCGTTCTGGCAGCATAACACCGCTGGGTGTACTGGCCCCACTCGTGTCACAAAATGAGTCCTAAGGGCTTATCCCCACACTGCAGTGAGATCTTCATACTCTCACCAGGCCTTCAATAACAGTGAAACAAAAGTTTTGTGGTCATTAATCCGGCACAGGATTGGGCTGTTAGTGACCCTCTACCTGATCTCGCAGAACTCTTCTTACTTTCTCCGGAACCACAGGAAGTGAGACAAACAAACAATATTGGGGGTGTATCCTGCACTACATTGAGTGCCTGAGCTGAGCATACGTGCAGGATTTCAGGAAATGGAGTTTTGCAAGGCGGACTTTGGGTGACGGAGGAAAGGAGTGGAAAAGCTGCAGGTGGCTCAAGGCAGTAAATTCTGCTGATGGATGAGGGAAGCAATAAATTCAGGCAGAAGATGTTCTGGCAAGAAGCATTGTACAAGAGACACAATCAGAGACCACACATCTGAGGAGGCAGTTGGAGAGGGGGAGTGGAGACGCTACTGCGAGCAGGTCTTTGATTTAAACATTAAAGAATACCAGAGGCCTGCAGCCAAAGTACTGGCTGCTGGTTCCAATTCAGGATTGTGGACGGCTGCCTTCCGCTCTGCCTGTCCTCTGCCCTGGCTTCCCTTCCACTTTCCATGGCCTCTTCCTGGGCTTTCTCTTTTGCTCCAATTCCTTTGAGTTGTCCCCTGTCCCAAGATGATCTCCCCAGGATCATCTGCTTCTCACGTCTCAAAAAGGACACAGTGGAGCTGGAAAAGGTGCCGAAGAGAGCAACGGAAATGATTATGGGGCTGGGGCACCTCCCTGATGAGGAAGGGCTACAGCATTTGGGGCTCTTCGGTCTAGCAAAGAGGTGCTTGAGGGGTGCATGATTGAGAGAGCAATCCTAAGCTCCGCTGGAGCAATGAGGCCGGTGAGCCTGCGCGGTATCCAGCACAGGTTTGGAGTGCTGGGGAGCCTTCCTGGGGCAAGGGCACGTTCATGCCCTTGCCCCAGGGGAGGCTCCAGCCTCCCCTATGGGTTCCTCAGGGGCTACCAGCGACATTCCATCTCCACCAGTGATGGGATCTGGGAATGAGGAAGCGGAACACTGGGCGGGACTTACGCGTGATTGGCTGCCCGTCCGTTCCGTTCCGTGGCTGCCCTGGCCTCGGCGGGGCACCTGCTCACTGGGGTGGGGTGGGGGGGCGTGCCGGGTGCCTGGGCGAGCAGCGGTGGAGTGCACCAACCAGGGGCAGCCCCCCCCCGAGGCCAGGGCAGGCAGCGAAACGGAACAGACGGGCTGCCAATCATGCGTAAGTCCCGCCCAGCATTCCGCTTCCTCATTCCTCATTCCTCATTCCCAGATCCCGTCACTGATCTCCACCCCCATCCCCAGGCCAGCACGCCTCCCAGCAAGCCCACCCCCCACCCAGTTCCTCTTGTGCTGACTAGTGCCATTGGGCCGACGCAACTGTCTAGTGTCAGCCCAATGGCCATTTTGGGATTGAGCTCTGATATATACCAAATCATGCGGGGGATGGATAGAGTGGATTGAGGGATGTTCTTTTCCATCTCTCACAACATCAGAACCAGGAGACATCCACTAAAACTGAGTGTTGGGAGTGTTAGAACAGTCAGATCCGGTGTAGAAATTTGTCTGTGGAACTCCTTGTCAAAGGATGTGGCCTAGACACCTTTAAAAGGGAATTGGACAGATTTATGGAGGAAAAGTCCATCACTGGTTACAAGCTTTGATGGGCATGTGCAACCTCCAGGTTTTAGAAATAGGCTACTTCAGAATGCCAGGTGCAAGGGAGTGGCCACAGGATGCAGGGATCTTGTTGTCTGGTGTTCTCCCTGAGGCATTGAGTGGGCCACTGTGAGATACAAGAAGCTGGACTAGAAGGGCTTCTGGTCTGATCCAGCAGGGCTGTTCTTAGGTTCTCTTAGGCTGAAACCAAACATACAGCCTGCCACCTGTCCAGCCACTACTCAAAGTGGCTCTTTCAGCCTGCCTAAGTGTTACTGACTGTGCTTTTGAAAGGAAAACATGATGTGTCATTGTGGACCACAAGGCACATTGGAGGATGTGACATGCAGGCAGGGATTCAGGACCTGTCTTCCTTGGCTGCATTTCTGTTTTGATGGATATTCCTTCAAGACAATGCAATGCCAACTGGAAATAAAGCGGCAGGCATCACCTGTCTTTATTTTATATGCAAAGCATGTGTTCTGCCATTGAGCAGCATGCCCTCGGATTGCTGCGGACTAAGTAGAGCCACAGAATAAGGGTGCAATCCTAGCCTGGAGTTAGGCTGGCACAGTTAGGCCAGCAAAGTTTGGTCAGCAAAAGAGCCACTGCAAAGTTTGGACCACCCTTGGAGTCAGGGAGGATGGTGCACGTCTGTGTTCTGGCCTCTCTGACTCCGAGAGTGGTCCAAACGTATCTTATGGTGGCCCCTGGCTACCTACTCCCCTAGGTCTGAGGCTGCAGATTCAGAATTTTCTAACTGGGCTCCGTCCACATGCAATTTCGTGGGTCAGCCGAAGCTGAGCCTTTCCCAGGCTTCGAGGGTGCCCCTGTGCTCTTCCACTTCTGCGGTTCCTTGTTTCCTCCGTCACCAGCCTGTTACTCCGGAACAAAGGAGCTCCTTTCCGCTCATTGATAAGGCAATGACCTCTCGCGTTCCCTCGTAGTCTGACATCTGATCTGAACAGAGCGGTAACAGGCAGAAACACGAATAACTCCTGCCTGAGTGTGTGTGCACAGGCTGTGGAGCGCATTGTTAATAAAACATCAGCCAGGTGGAGCGCGGTGCGCTCAAACACTATTACTTCCTCCCTTTGAACTGACTTGGGGAGCTGCTGCCTCTAATGGCTTTGCATTTGAGAAGAGGCTCCTGGCTATTACTGGAGGAAAGAAGAAGGAAGCAAAAAAAATCCCCAAACTTTATCTGGTAGCAACATGCTGAATCCACAACATAAGCTCGCTCTGTGGCTGTGCACCAATGTTGTTGTTTTTCCCCCCTTTTGGAAATGGCATCTTACAGTTTGACAAAGAAAAAAACGGTTTTAGCAAAAGGAGAGGTGTATTTGTTTACAGGCAAACAGCTGCAGACACTAGCGAGACCCGTCTGACTTCCCAGGTGAGCTCCAGAGCCCTTCTGACAGACTCGTGAACTCCATGGAGCCTTGGTCGGAGCCAGGGGAAGGCTGCCTTCCTGCTAATCACGCTAATTCTGCCTTTTCTCATTCACATGCAGTATTAATGTACTCAGGCGCAGCACTTTCCAAAGAGCTTTCCATGCATCATCTCAGCAACTCCTTCGACAAGCCTGCAGGACCATCCAGTATTAATTTGAGCGTCGGTGCTAATTAAGGGATTTGAATAGTAAAAAAAAAAGGCATGCATCCCAAATGCCAACATTTTCTTCCCCAGCAGCACGTAGAAAGCCTGGGTGGACACACACGTGACAATCAGTGATGTCATGCAGGGGGTACGCAGGGGTATGCGAGTACCGGTTTCTAGGATTACAGCTGGCCCCGCCCATTCGCCCGCCCACTCGTCGACTCTGCCCTCTGCAACATTTGAATTTCCTGCATGTTTGAGTTGCCTGCATGTTCTCAGAGCCAGGCAGGCAGGCAGGCAGCAAGCGGAGCCTTTCCTTTCCTTGCCACTGAAAAATGAGTTGCTCTGGGGTTTTAACATGATGCCAGGCCTCCTTCACATGTTCTGGGGGTGCTGTGGAATACTGTTGCAACTGTTGGGTCAGTTTAAAATCATCTGAGGCCTCAAAAAGGGCTTTTTTCATGTCACTTCCTGCCACGACATCACTTCTGGCTTATGATGTCACTTCTGGTGGGCGGGTCCCGACATGTGCCAATCAAAAGTGAGTACCTGTTCTTAAATCATTTAGATGACACCACTGGTGACAATGGTGTGTACGCCTCTGCCTGGCACTGTCACAAAGTCCATCCCATGGACACCCAGGGACCAACTATCTGTGATGAGAGCAGCTAAGGCCCAGAGGCAGATCTAAGGGAGGGCAAAGCTCTAAGTTTTGCAAGAAGCCTTACCTTGCAGTGGAAATCACTCCTCTCCTGCACCGTTTTAGCCAATCCTCACAAGGAAAAGCAACATCTTGGCATTGCTTACTGGCTACAGCAGCAAGGAAGAGGAGGGATTTACATGACAGGGTAAGGCTTCTTGCAATACTTAGAGCTTTGCCCTCCCTGTAGATCCGCCTCTGCTAAGGCCCCCTTAATGCTAGTATGATGAAACCTAGCTCAGATTCGGAATGTGATGCTGGGAGAGAAGGGGTTAACCCTTTCCTCATATCATTTCCCTAAATTCTGTCCCTTCCCTGAGAAAAAACACTTTCCTGAGAAAATTGGTCCCACAAAGAAAAACCTACAGACACCTATACAGGACGTGTATGGCTTGCAAATTCCATTTTCAGGTGTGTGCAGTTGGGGAAGGGCACAAATCGTCAACGTCTCTCCCTGAGTGTCACCATCCTGGTCCAGATCAGGCACCTGCATGTTTGGACCACTCTCAGAGTCAGAGAGGCCAGCATGCAGATGTGTGCCATCCTCCCTGACTCAGAGAGTGGTCCAAACTTTACGGTGTCCCTTGTGCCAGCCAAACGTTGCTGGCCTAACTGTGCCGGCCTAACTCCAGGTGAGGACTGCGCCGTGAGTTCAAGGTTCAGCAGCATAACTATAAGGAGATGGTGCATTAAGTATTGCATGGACATCAAAGTGCCATGTAAGTGGCCCCTTCCAATCGCCATTGGAGCCATTGTGGCTCTGACGGCAAGTAGGAGAAGCTGCTTACATGGCACATTGCGGCACCTGCAATACTTACTATGCTGTCCCCAATGTAGCTATGCTGCTGTCAACGTTAGCAGCAGAACTCATCAGAAAATCAAATCCCAAAGAGCCAATGAGATAATAATAGAATCACAGAGTTGGAAGTGTATCTACAAGGTCATCTTTCCCAACCCCTGCCTGTAGTGGGAAACCTTCCTAGAGCATCTCCAACAGGTGCCTGTCGAGCCTCTGCATGAAGTTCTCTAGTGAGGACCACCACCTTCATCCACCACCTTCCTCAGCAATCTGTTCCACTGTCGAACCGCCCTTATCGTCAAGAAATACTTCCTGATGTCCAGACGGAATCTCCTCTCTTGCAGTTTGTACCCATTGGACCTAGTTCTACTGAACACGTTTGTTCCTTCTCCCTTATGACCGTCCTTCGGATATTTGAAGAGTGCTATCATAACCTTTCTCAGCCTTCTCTTCTCTAGCCTCAACCTTTCCTCATAGGACTTGTTTTCCAGCCCTCTGAGCATCTTCATTGTTCTTCTCTGAACCTGCTCCAGTTTGGCTCCATCCTTCTTCACTTCCCACCTGAAAGCCAGCAAAGTTGGACTCTGGTATCCGTCCATTGGAAGGATATTCCAACCTGGGCCTGGCCGGCTGACAACCCATTCTGACAAGGACAATGGCTGGATGGCAGGTGACTCTGTTAGCATCCAATTCATCTTTCTTTGTCTGTTCTTTCATGTGAAGCTGCTTCATACTGAGTCAGATCCTTGGTCCATTGGGTTCAATCTTGTCTACACTGACTGGATGTGGCACTCCAGGGTGTCAAGCAGAAAGGTTTGCTCAGCCCTACCAGGACATGCTACTAGGCAGTGGCATTCCTAGTGGGGAGTCAAAATTCTAAGTTTTGCAAGAGCCTGAACTCCTGGGTAAAGAGGCTCTTCCCTCTCGCATTCATAGCCATTCATGGCTCATTTTCCCCCTCTACGAACCCCACTAGGATTTGAACCTGAACTCTTCCAGGAGGAAGTTGTATGTTTCCAGGTAGGGCTAGGCAAAAACCCCTTCCTGAAATGCTGGAAAGCAGCTACCAGTTAGTGTAGACAAGACTGAACCAGATGGACCAAGGGTCTGACTCCATATTGTGGCTGCTTCTTCCTGTGAATGCACCAGCACTGAGATACAGGCCCTCCCACTTGCTATAAGAAAACAGTTTCTAGAAAAATGCTTCTCAGCTTTGTGCTGGCCACTGCATTCTACGGAGCCGAAGGTGGACATAGCTGACTAACCTTACTGAAGTGGAACCCACCTCATTGCTCAGGAAATGCGACAACTGACCCGGAGCGTTCTTGAACATCCACCCTGCTGTGATAGCATGCTTGACTTCCCTCTGCTGTGCCCGTGTCTTCTTCGCACAAGAAGAAGAACCCCAGACAAGACTGACACGAGGCCACACTGCACTTGAGAGAAGCCACCTTTGTGATTGTTTCTTCCAGGGAAAGATCTTTGCATTTCTGTACATTCATTTCTGTACATTTCATTTCTGTACATTTCTGTACATTCTGTACATGCATTTCTGTACATACAAGCTAATTACACGACAGCGGCTGATCCTTTGTCCTTTTCGCGGCACATAAAGTATCTTCTCGCTCGCTTTGGAATAAAGGACCTCTGAGTCAGTAGCTGATACATTCATTGGCAAGCCTGCACACACTGCTGCTGGCTTCCATTACAGTCACCGAAACAAGAATCAGAAGGGCAGCAGCGTCTTCCATTGACAATTTAAATAGGAGTTGCTCAGTTGAAATTGCAAAGAATCCCAGCGTCGATGACGGCGGCTGAGACATTCTATTGACATGGTAATGGTCTCTGGACCAGCGGCACGCCAATTCTGGTGCTCACATGGAACATTTCTCCCAATCCATAGTGTTTGAGACACCTGTATTGACAATATGCCAAGCTGAACTCCTCCAATCCCAATACAGGTTGAAATATATAGATATTTTCAGTGAGGCTGGAATTAGGGACTGGTAAATTAGTTCATAAAACAGAAGGGTGCCCCCTGAACCATTGCTTTGGTGCCAGAATGAAAAGGCAGGGTCGTCTTCTTCCTATTTTCTCCACTTTAAAAACCCTGGAGATTTTTTTTCGCTCAATTCAGCATTTGTCGGAGCAACAGAATGTGAAATGGAGTCACATGGAGGGAACGGAGGGCGCAATGCTATCCTGGAGTTAGGCAGGCACGGTTAGGCCAGCAAAGTTTGGCCGGCACAAGGTACACCATAAAGGACATTTGGACCACTCTCGGAGTATCTTGGGTGCTATGCGGGGCAAGAGCAATGGCCACCGTTTGCATCATGGCCCCCCCCCACCATGGGGTCCAGAGGCATCGTGCCCGAGCCACAGCCGAAAGAAGCCATGCCCCTTGCTTAACAAGCCAGTGAGCCAGGGAGGAGTGTGGTTTCTCTCGGCCACCGCTCGGGCAAAGTTATGTCATGGTGTTGTGATGACATCATGACGTTGTGTGCAATGGGCGTGGTTTAGCCCCAGTGTGCTGGTGTGCTGCCTCTGGTGTGCTGGCCTCTTTGACGCCGAGAGTTGTCCAAATATACCTTATTATGCCAGCCAAACTTGGTTGGCCTAACTCTATGTTAGGATTGTGCCCTTAAGGGGTGATTATCTGAAAGGGAGGGTGAGGGGACTGAAGGCAACTGGGGAGTTATAAACTCTGATCTGGAAGACCATCTCCCCCCTAAGCCTTGCTCACACTTGGCTTCCCTACTTCCCTTTGTTTTCCTCCCGTCACATATTCCTAACCATTTAGGGACTAGATTTATGAACTCCCCCCAATACACACAGACATTAGGGAGACAAGGTAAAACTGGGGAGAAAAGGGAACTGCGAGGAAGCAGGGGGAAGGGGCATAGCTACGTAAGTGCAGCAGGTAGCAGCTGCACTGGGCTACATGCTGCCAGGTGCTGGGAGGGGGAGCAACAATCTGGCCTGCTGCCAGTGCTGCGCATGATGTACATAGGGACGTAAGTTCTGCTTCGGGGATGAATTTCCTGTATGGCTCCTGGGCTGAGTGTGTGTTAATCCTGGGGTGAAAATGCTTTGCTTTGTTTTACCACTACTGTGGGGCTCAACTACGTTGGGGAGGAATCTCTCTGTGTGACTCAGAATCAAAGGAGCTACAGAAGGGGCTACATGGGGGGCTATAAAAATTTCCATGGCACTGGGTAGCAAATGGCTTAGCTATGACCCTAGCAAGGGGGCAGGACCCGTGTGTTCCTCAAAGCATTCGTGACTTCCGTGGTACCATCTGCAGAGGCGGTCCGGGCCGGGAGTGCACCCCATGGCAAGGCGACGAAACCGCACCCCCGGCACGTCGCCCTGCCCCCGTGCGTCTCCCCACCATGCCTCCCTGCGCCTGGAAGAGCTCCATTTCGAAGCGTTCCAGGCGCAAGGGAGGGCGGGAGGGCCAAAAAGCACCAGGACTCCACGCAATGGTGCCCCCGCGCCGCCTGGCGCCCATGTGGATTGCCATCCCGGCACCCCCCTGGATCCGCAACTGACCATCTGCACTGGCCCCTGGCACAGTTAGACCAGCAAAGTTTGGCCAGCACAAAGATCACCATAAAGCACATTTGGACCACTCCTGGAGTCAGAGAAGATGTCGGATGTCTGTGCGCTGGCCTGTCTCACTCCAAGAGTGGTCCGAGCATACTTTACTGTGGCCCTTGTGCCAGCCAAACCTTGCTGACCTAACTGTGCCGGCCTTACTCCGGGTTAGGGTTGCGCTCTATGTATCAGCAGGAGAAGAGCTGTCTATCAGGGCCCGGATTGAGTGCAACCGTCTCCAGTGCTGCTGTCTCTGCCTTCCTTCCAGTCCAAAGTAAGCTTCTGGGAGGGAAGGGGAAGGTGCCTTTGTGAGCTGTGGGATCTTTGCAAGCATTCGTATCTGCCACATGAGATAGGCATTGGGGTTTACACAGGTTGACACGTGTTCTCATGCGAAGCCTTGACCCCATTCAGGATGAGCAGCACTCATGCACAGTGCACATGCACACCAGGATCCTGCACATCGTGCACTCAAGCACATCAGGATCCTGTGGCAAAGCCCTGCTATGCACCGCACATGGTGCCTCCTGCTGCTTCCCTAGTGGCTTACTGGGGCTACTCCCCACTGGTACTAGGGGTAAGGGGCCGGCCTGAGCAGGAGGGGGCGTCTTCCGTCAGATGCAGTGATTGCCAACTGGTGTGCCACAAAAGGTCCACAGTTGTACCGCAGTAATTTGGAGCACAGCAGTAAAAAAATTGCTGAAAAACTCTTCCAGGTTCTGCGGCTCTGTTTCTAGGGCAAACATCTGTCTCAACAAATTGTCTGGCTCTGCCAGTGGAGGACAAGGAACAGACAATTCGTTACAACAGACAGTTGCCCTAGAAACAGAGCCGCAGAACCCGGAAGAGTCTCTCAGAATCAGGAAGTGACATCACAAGCGGCAAAGACCATAGAGAAGACCATAGAGGTCAGTGTGCTGTGAGAAGAAAAATGTTGACAATTGCTGATATGACAATTAAGTCACCTTGGGTGCCCATGGGGCAGAAAGGCAGGGTATAAATTAAATAAATAAATAAATAAATAAATATAGGCCCTTGAGCAAGGCCCCTGCCTGGCTGATCTTGGGCAACATTCTTGTTCATATATCCCTTTAGCAGTGGTGGTGGTGGTGGTGGGGAAATCCTCCAGTGCTTTACCACTGTCCCATGCAACTCAGCCAGTGGTGCGATTCAGCCAGTGCTCACCAGTTCTGCAGAACTGGTTGCTAATTTTAGGTTGGGACAGGGAAGAAAGGCAGCGGCCGCCATGAAGGCCACCCTGAAGGACATAGAACTGGTTGTTAATTTATTTGAATCCCGCCACTGAACTCAGCCGTGTGTTCAAGGCATAGTAAACGGAAGCTAAACCTAGTTAATTGATGTACAATATTGATTATGTACCCCTTGAGGGAGAGGGAAAATGTGGAGCTAAGCCAAGTTCCATGGGATTTGATCCTCTGCCTCCTAATCTGCCGATGGGCGTCAACCGAAACGTCCATGGTTTTGCTTTCATGTGCGAATGGATGCATGGAATATGGTTTGCTTTTAGTATCCAGCTTGTCACATTTGATTTTGTAAAATGGAAATTTAAGCATCTGGGGTTTTTTCCCCCCTCCTCTTGTCATACAGTTGTTGACATGGATTGAAATATTTATGCTCTGTAGCCTATACAGTAAATTATTGATATTGTTGTACTGTATGCTTTGGGTGGATTGGGATAGCCATTTAAAATCACTCTTTCGTTTACTCTTCCCCGTCTTCTACCCATTAACTCACACAAAAAGACTGAATTCAAGCTGCTGTAGGATTTTGTTTTGTTTTGCGTGTGTTTCTTAGAATTGCCACAAACATTTCACTTTAATCAGTCAAATCAGAAGCAAATCTGGCAGTTCTCAGGCACCGCTTCAGAGAGAGTCTGATGGAGAGCTTTGTTAAGATTGGCAACGTTTTTCACAGATCTTACCTTTCCACTCAATGTGCATTGACTTCCGTAGTCAGTAAATCCAGTGGATTATTTAAGGTTGTCCAACAGGTGATTGGCTTTCCTGCCATTCAGATTTCATCAATACTGTGGAAGTGTCTTCAAAACACAGTACAGTTGTGCCCCGGTATCCACTGATTCAGTATCCATGGTTTCAGTTATTCATGGTAAAGGTAAAGGTTTCCCCACGACCAAATGGTCCAGTCGTGACCGACTGTAGGGGGCGGTGCTCATCTCCGTTTCAAAGCATGTAGAGCCGGCATTTTTTGTCTGAGGACAAGCTTCCATGGTCATGTGGCTGGCATGACTCTACGCTGTAGCGCACGGAACGCCGTTACCTTCCCACCAAAGTGGTCCCTATTTATCTACTTGCATTTAGGTGCTTTCGAACTGCTAGGTTGGCAGGAGCTGGGACAAGCAACAGGAGCTCACTCCATTGCGCCATCTTGAACTCCCAACCTTGCGATCGGAAAGCCCAGCAACAGAGGATTAACTCGCTGCGCCACCACGTCCCACAGTTATTCATGAGATGCCTATTAAAAAGGTAAAAGAAAAGGTTTCCCCACAACTGAATGGTCTACTCGTGACCGACTGTAGGGGGCGGTGCTCATCTCCGTTTCTAAGCAGAAGGGCCAGCATTTATCCAAGGACAAGCTTCCGTGGTCATGTGGTCAGCATGACTATACACCGTAGCGCATGGTACGCCGCTACCTTCCCACCGAAGTGGTACCTGTTTATCTACTCGCATTTTTTTTACATGCCTTTGAACTGCTAGGTTGGCAGGAGCTGGGACAAGTGACAGGAGCTCATTCTGTTGTAGTCTCGAACTGCCAACTTTCCGGTCAGCAAGCTCAGCTCAGCAGTTTAACCGGCAGCACCACTACATCTCTCTATGCAGATGATGCAGTCCTTCTGTCCCGATCCCGTAAGGGTTTGAAAAGGCTTGTTAACAAATGCATAGACTATCTCACAACCAACAAACTGCAACTGAACTATAATAAATCCAAGATTATGGTTTTCGCAAAATCCTGGAAACCAATTAGGTGGATATTTCAGAGACATGTGATCGAGCAGGTAAAATCCTTTAAATATTTAGGCATTTACTTTACGTACAATCATTCATGGACATGCTACCGAAATTCGGTTCTATCCTCGGCTAAAACAACAATGCAAGCTATTACCAGTTTTTTTTATAGCAAAGGTGGCTCCTACGTACCCGCAGCCCTTAAGGTATTCAATGCCAGAATCATTTCGTTAATCTTATATGGAATTCCCCTTTGGATAAAATTAGAACAAATACAAGCAGTTTTTTGAGGAAAATCTTAGGCCTCCCCGATTGTGTCCCCTATTTCGCTCTTTGTCTTGAGTCGGGCCAGGCTCTGATTGAGACTAAAGCCTGGTTAAGATCATCTAAATTTTGGCT
Organism: Lerista edwardsae; assembly: GCA_029204185.1. Lineage (NCBI taxonomy): Eukaryota > Metazoa > Chordata > Lepidosauria > Squamata > Scincidae > Lerista > Lerista edwardsae. The sequence continues at coordinate 7,338,327 of JAJKFI010000036.1, read as the reverse complement.
TAAGGTCCATTTTAATAACGACCAGAACAGTCTTCTACATCATTTGCTGAAGGACACCTTTTTTTCAGCGGATACTTGGGAAACAAAAATGAGGACGATAGGAATCTGGTCTGACCTGCATGGCTCGGTCAACCAGACAGAGGCCTTCCGTATTATTAAAAACAGGCTCCTTGATATTCAAAATCAAGACTTACGGAGCTCAGCAGACAAATCCTGTTCTCCATTACACCTCCAGATTCCGGTTATGGTGGGAAAAAATGCCATCTTACTTATCTCTGTTAGATAATCCCCAAATAAGAAGGGCTTGCTCACTTGCAAGATGTAATGCCCTACCCTCAGCGGTGATGCAAGGTAGATTCAACAGTACACCCCTAAACGATAGACTTTGCTCCTGTCATTTGGAGGAGGATGAATCAATTGTACACTTGCTTTTTCATTGTCCGTTGCACTCTTCGGTGCGGAAGAAATTCCTAGCCCCAATTCTATCTACTATGTCACATACCTTGGAAAATGAGATGTTGAGCAATCTACTCTCGATGATGGTTCCAATTTTAATTAGACAGATAGCCTGCTTTGTATACCTTATAGTGAAGTCCAACATAGCTAGAAGAGCTAATGACTAGAATTTTATGTGAATGTTTGGCTATTCGATTTATGGCTGTATGTGTATAAGTATATGCCAATAAAGGTTGTTTATTATTATTATTATTATTATTATTATTATTATTATTATTATTATT
>JAJKFI010000036.1:7274229-7318142 GCA_029204185.1 Lerista edwardsae | reverse complement strand
TAATAATAATAATAATAATAATAATAATAATAATAATAATAATAATAATTTCATATTATTGAAATCATTACTACAGCGAACATGGCAGGAAATCTATTATCGCCTTGATGTGCTGCGTTCAACCAATGGTGCACATATAGAGGTTTATTAATTGATGCAAAATAAACTTCAATATATATTCCTAATATTGTATACTTTCCATACATGTATCTCTTCATTTGTTTTTGTAATACAAATTTGAAATTGTAAAGAGACTTTGTGGACACCCTGTATATACAACCTTCATGGTGGATGTGTTTTGTTTTGTTTTGTTTTTTTGGGGGGGTATGGAGTTGGATGGTTGTTCCTCCTATTTTTTTTTCCCAGAAGGGTGGAGGGTCTTTCAGGAGGGCTTTAGGGATGCTTCCTTAGCCTTGTAGAAATTCCAATATCACCCCTTTATTTGAAAAGGCAGGAGATACCCCGAAGAGATAAGGAATGGTATCAGCAGTGGCCCCTTGTCCAAATAAGCCAGGAAGTACGGGGTTGATCCCAGAACTCCTGCAGCAGGAACACAGCTGCAGGCTGATGAGGGCTCTGGCTATGAAGGGAGGTTAGCACAGGTGCAGATGGGTGTGGCTGATGGTAGAGCCTGCCCAGCAACAGACATCGATTGGCCTACCTCAATATAAAACTGGAGCCAGGAGTTGCAGTAAGTTAGCACCAGGCACTGGATAGGAAGGAGGGAAAGTGGCAGTGGACTGCCTGACTGATGGATTGCTGGATGGACTGCCAGAAGGACTGTTAAAGGACTGGATAAGGTAAGGTTTTGGTGGGGAATAACTGTGGAGAATTTTTGTATGGCTGCCATGCCCCTGGAGCCACCGAGTGGAAGAGGCAGGTGTGGCTTAGGCAAGCTGACTGCCTATTGTTTGGGGGTGGGGTTTTGTGGTGCCAAGTTAGACTTAGGGTATCTTGAGCTAAGGTGGTGATGAGGGCAGTCTGGAGGAGGCTGGCCAGCCGGTGATCCCAAGCAAAGCTGCTGGAAGAGAGGAGGCCCAGTGGGTGACGGAACCCCCTCCCTCTTGCCTATCTCTGAGGCTGCTCCAGAGGGGAAACTAGTCAGCCTAGTGTGGGCATTGGGGCCCTTGGGGAGGACACCCCTCCCTTGCTAGCACCTTTACAGCAGTGGTTCTCAAAATTTTCCACTCCAGGACCCACTTTTTAGAGTGACAGTCTGTCCGGAACCCACCAGAAGTGATGTTATGGCTGGAAATGCCAACATCGTGACACCAAAGCCTGCTGCTTTCCTGAGAATGCAGCAATAAGATGGGCGATTTCTCAGCCACTTTCCAATAGCAAAGTGAATCAGACAGAAAATTTGCCACCTTGACACAAGCAAAACAACCACACAGCCCTCCCCATTCCATTGTCCTATCGTCCCATATTTTCAACAGGGCTGCCCTAGGTGCTTCTCGACCTCCCTGAAATTGGCTTGTGACACACTGGAGGGTCCTGATCCACAGTTAGGGAACCACTGCTTTACAGTATTCTGTGTGGGTTAATGTCGAAATCCACCGTCTGCCTGACCCAAGATAGCTGCCCTCCCGCCCAAGCCTTGCAGGCATCTCTTGGAAAGTTGTATTGTGTGCCAGATGGAGCAACATATTATTGAAATCATTACTGAGACAAAGTTCGCACTGCTTCAGCCAAACATGTTGCTACGTTTGGAAAACAACCTGTCACATATATTTCTCAGGCAGATTATTCCCAACAGTGGAAAGAAAATGTGAGGTACATAGCAGCTCGTTCAGGGAAGGATTTTTGCTTTGGAATTTCGAGTACCATTGGGGGGTGGCATTTTTTGTTTTACTTTATTTTTCTTGATGGGGGGCTTTGAAATGGTGTGCTAGATTTTATTTTATTTTTTTTTTTAAAAAAATATTCTTTTTGCATGCTGGCTGTTTCACGTCCCCTTGTGCTGTGAATGGATGTGAGACCTCCTGTGAACAACATGGCATAAGAACATAAGAACATAAGAGGAGCCCTGCTGGATCAGGCCAAGGCCCATCTAGTCTAGCTTCCTGTATCTCACAGCGGCCCACCAGGTGCCCCAGGGAGGCATGAGACAACAAGATGCTTGGATCCCATTGCCACTCCCTTGCACCCAGTACTCTGAAGTAGCCTACTACTATTGTAAGGAGGTTACAACCCATCATTGCCTATAGCCCACAATAGACTTTTCTTCCAGAAATCTGTCCAATCCCCTCTTAAAGGCATCAAGACCAGATGCCATCACCACCTCCTGTGGCAAAGAGTTCCACAGATTAACTACCTGCTGGGTAAAAAAGTATTTCCTTTTATCTGTTTTAACTCTCCCAACCCTCAGTTGTAGTGGATGCCCTCTGGTTCTGGTGTTTTGAGAGAGGGAAAAGAACCTGTACGGTTTCTGCAGTGTAGGTTTCTCTGAGTAGGATTCCCCCCCTTCCAACCAATGTTGGTCTATTCTGTACTCCATTGCTGAGTGAGCTTTTTTTTGTTGCGGAAAAAGCTGCATGAATTGAATCACAGAATTGTCATATCCCAAACAGCTGGATCTGTGTAAGGAGAAGGAGGTAACAAGAAGGGAAGACGGTAGATTTATTTGTTCTTGTTTAATGTTCAAGGGATGGAAAGAAAGTGAGGGCACAATGCTAACCTGAAGTTTGGCCGGCACAAGGGACACCATAAAGTATGTTTGGACCCCTCTTGGAGTTAGAGAGGCCGCCATCCTCCCTGACTCTGAAAGTGGTCCAAACGCACTTTAAAGTGGTTCTGGTGCTGGCCAAACTGTGCTGGCCTAACTCCAGATTGCAGTTGCACCCTGGGTAGGACATCCAACGCCCCCCCTTTCCAACCCTTGTTGGCCTACTCTGTGTTCCATTGCTGCGTGAGCTTTTTTTGTTGGGGAAAAAACTGCAAGAATGGAATCACAGAATAGTCATGTCCCCAAACAGCTGATCTGTGTGAGCAGGAGGAGGAGGAAACAGGTGTACATCCTCAGGAACCCAATAAGGGAAGGAGGCAGGTGGAGATCCTCAGGAATCACTTTGAAGGTGAAGGGAGCATCCACAGATCTGTTGGGCTGGGAGGATGAGGATCAAACCCCTCTTGAGGACTCCCCAAGGTACCCTTTGTGCAACATTGGACAGCCTTCCGCCAACGTACCTGGGGAAGTGGCTGCCACCAACTGAGATCAGCTATTTTACTGAGCTTGGGCTCCAAGCAAGGGTGGGCAGTGCAGGTGAAGAGAGTGATCAGTCATCACTAGACTTGCCAGGTGTCCTTTATTATACGGGACTTCCCGTATATAAGTTTTAAAAATTGTGTCCCGTATCAATGTTGAATGGGACTTAAAAGATCCTATTCTAAAATTCTGCTGCTGTTGCTGCTTGCTGCTGCCTTACCACGGCTAACTGCATAATTTTTATATTATTGCTGGTAACCATGGAGTGGTTTGATAGAAAGCAGGATCCCGATACGTGTGTCCAGTGCTTTTTTTGTTAAAAAAAAAAAAAAAAGGTGCAGGAACTCACAACTTGTTAATCTTTTATTTATTTATTTATTTATTTATTTATTTATAAACCATTTTCTATTAACAGCAGCCTGTGCACTCCCTTTCCTTCTTCCATTGGCACAGAGGCAGCTTGAGGGGCTTCCCCAATACCAACTTGTGCTTGTCTTTTGCTGGCTTTTAAGGCAGGCTAATTTTGGCCCTGCCTTTTTCTGGGCGCTTTCAGAGATGCAGGCGCAGCGCCTGGGGGCTGGGAGCGCTGCAGCTTCGTTCTGCTACCTCCCGATCGCCCGCTTGTTTGCCAGGCGACTTTGGTGGGCTAATTTTGGCCCCGGTTTTCTCCGGTGCCGTTAAAGGCGCAGAGACGGGCTTGGGGGTGTCCGGGCACACTGGGAGCTGCGGCCGTTGATAGCCTGCCCCCTCCCCCTCCGCGCCCTCAGAGGCGCAGGGAACAGCGTCTGTGTGCTCCTTGACGCTGCGGAGGCCGCGACTTGCGCACAGCCTCTCCTGGCGCTTCCTCTGTTGTCTGGCCACGTGGGGCTATTTTTGGAGGGTGTTTTCGCACTGTTAGAGGCACGGGGAACAGCGCCCGGTGGCTCTTAGGAGCAGCTCTCTGCTGCTTTGAAAAGGAGCCGAACGCTCCAGGCAGCAGTTGGCAAGAGGCACGCCCCCAAAATAGCCCCGCCTCAGCCGCGGAATTTTTTAAAACAGCCAGCTCCAACTGTGGGGGACTGCTTGAAAAAGGTGCCGGAACACAGTTGGGGTGCGTTACATTAGAAAAAAAGCCCTGCGTGTGTCCCTTATTGTCATTTTGAAAACCTGGCAAGTCTAGTCATCCCTGGATGTGGTGGGTGCAGTGAGTTGGGCCCATCTGCCCCCCCCTGGCTTTGAACAGCTGAGAAATGGAGCTGTTTTGGTAGCGGGGGGGGCATGTCAAGTGCAAACATGGGAGATGAGGTGTAATGACCAGTGTGAGGCCAAGGTACGGCCTCCCATTTTATGTTAAGATCTAGCCATTGTCTCCTGTCTTGTGTGCCTGTCAGCAATCTCCTGTGCGTCTCTCAGAGGAGGGGGAGCAGCTTGTGTGCACATGGGGCAGTTCCTAAGAGAAGCAAGAGAAGTTGGACTCAAAACAAAGACCTTAGCCTTTGTCCTTGAGAAAGAGGCAATAAGATGCTGTCCACTTCAAAGCCCCAAATTATGTTTATGCTTTATGTGCACTTATTAAGCTAGGTACCCTCCCCCCTAATGAGGGGAACATCTCCTGTTGACCTCCTTGTTGACATATGTCCTTCCTTTAATCTGTAGCACATGACTGATAAGATGTCTCTTATCTTTCACAGGTGCATAACAAGAGGTCTCCTAATGAGAGGATCCTCTCCCACTTGTTGAGATGAAAGGTCTTTTAATGAGGTGAGCCAAGTACTAGCTTGCCATTGTGCTGTCAAATAGTTTGTTCTTTCCAATTAGCACTGATGCCATGATAAGCAAGAACCTAGCCTATATACATATAGCCTATGAACCTAGACAACTTAATCAAAAGCCGAGACATCACCCTGCCAACCAAGGTTCACATAGTCAAAGCGATGGTTTTCCCAGTAGCAATGTATGGCTGTGAGAGCTGGACCATACGAAAGGCAGAGCGCCGAAGAATAGATGCTTTCGAGTTATGGTGTTGGAGAAGACTCTTGAGAGTCCCCTGGACTGCAAGGAGATCCAATTGGTCAATCCTCCAGGAAGTCAAGCCTGATTGCACCCTGGAAGGACAAATCCTGAAGCTGAAGCTCCAATACTTTGGCCACCTCATGAGAAGAGAGGACTCTTGAGAAAAGACCCTCATGCTGGGAAAGATGGAAGGCAAAAGGAGAAGGGGGCGGCAGAGGATGAGGTGGTTGGATAGTGTCACCAAAGCGATGAACATGAAATTGGGTGAACTCTGGAAGCTAGTGGAGGACAGGGAGGCCTAGCGTGCTGTGGTCCATGGGGTCGCGAAGAGCCGGACACGACTTAGCGACTGAACAACAGCCTATATAAGCTTGCTGTAACTTAGGTTATGGAGTGACTAGACTTCGGACACCAGCACGCCACAGTGTCACTCCAAGCTCACCTGATAACACAAAGTTTGCTTTGCTTGGTGATACATGCCTTGTTTTAGACTTAGAAGAAATAAAGTGCCTTTGCATCCTGACTCTGGACTGAGCACATTCCTTCCTCTGATCTCCAAAAAACAACCCCTGGCCTGTGGTTTGAGCTGCCTGGCTGGAATACGCGGTGACACAGGAGGGTGACACTTCCACATCACTGAGTCGCCCATTGCCATTAGGCCCCGGGACACTGCTGAGGGTGGGGGCTCATTCATTTATTTTATAAAAATAAAACGTTGTTGATTAAAAATATAAAATAGGTACAGTAAATGCCGCATTCGAGCAATATAAATACAAAATCCTCACCTTGGACAAGGGGCCAGAGACACTTGCCACCCACTGTTTCAGCTAAGTGCTGATATCTCCTCTGGCATGACCAGCGGCATCATCCGGCAATGAGCTGCCGGAACGCTAGGCGGGACTTACCGCCTGATTGGCTGCCCGTCCATGACGTGTCGCCACCTGCCTGCCTGCCGCTCGGGCACCCCTGGCTTCGGAGGGGGTGCCCGCTTGCCTGGGGGGCGCACCGGCTGCCTGGGCAAGCAGCGGAGGGGGGCGCCAACCGGAGGGAGCCCGCACGGCAGGCAGGCAGGTGGCGACACGTCACGGACAGCCTGTCAATCAAGCAGTAAGTCCCGCCTAGCGTTCCGGCAGCTCATTGCTGGATGACACTACTGGGCACGACGGCATTATGAGAGTTGGGTATACGAGTCAGAAGCAGAGGCTCGACGGGCGCCTGCTGGAGCTGCTCTAGGAGGACTTCCTGCTGCAGGCAGGGGGTTGGACTAGATGACCTTGTAGGTCCCTTCCATGATTCTATCCATGATAGTCAAAGTGTGTTTATCACTTTCATTGAAATCTCGGCCTGACCTGAAAGCAAGCCTTTATAGCTTTTCCTGTTAAGGAGAGCCAAGTTCCAGCTTGGGTGGGTGGAGTCCCCTTGTGCCTGGAAACCTATTGCTGTCTAGGACAGTGCTCTTCAGATCTATGCCCAGCAGCAGTGCGATCATAGCGATCACCTTGCTGCCATTCCCCCACCCCTGCAAGCACTTACAAGGATTCTCAAACTCCTGGAGAGTTTGCAGGTCTAGCAGCAGAGCACAAGTTTCTTTTCATGTTGTTTCTCATGCTTGATCTAAGTTAGTTTGCCCCACCATTGCCGGTCGTTCCACTCAGGCTTTTGGCCACATTTCTGCTTTGGACGAACAACAGAAATGGAATCTGTGCAAAGGAATAAAAGCGTGCCGAGTTCTGTGCTTAGGATTTTGCACTTTGATTTGTGTATTCATAATCCGATTCGAAGTCAGATGCTGGGTGGCCTGTGTCTAATAGAGGGAGAATCGTGGAAGCGATTTACGGGGATTAACATGGTACACTGTATCGCTGGAAATAGCAAAAGGTTTCCATTTCCACTCGCTTCCATTTGCTAGTGGTCACACACTCCAAACGTTTCAAGGAAGTATTGAGGGATGTGAGCAGCGGCGTCATTCACCCGGTACGCTGGGCGGGACTTACCTTTGAGTGGTAGTCCGCCCGTTGCGTCACGCCGCGTTCCGCCACTTTCCCACCCACCGGGGCAGGCAGGAACGAGGCGGAACGCGGCGTGACGCAACGGGCGGACTGCCGCTCAAAGGTAAGTCCCGCCCAGTGTACCGGTGAATGACGCCGCTGGATGTGAGCCATGAGCAAATGTTGACACTTTTTATTTCATTCTCTTTCGCTTCCTTGTGAAGCCAGAAAACGATACATGGAGATTGCTTGCATGCGTTAATTTGCAGGTTGGCAACCAGAGCCAATATGGCAGATGCTCATGAGCTAGAATGATGATTAGAGGCATAAGGACTGACTTTGATACTGCAGCGGTGTATGAACAGCAGGTGCTGGGAAAAAAAACCCTTCACTACAAAGAGCAGAACCTACAGGCACTTTCAAAATACTCAAATAGGGGGCTTTCTTTGTTTCTGCTCGACTTGTTCTTGATAGGGATGCACTCAAAGTTCCGGAGAAATTTTGCTCCTCTCGTAGACACAAGTTTGACATCTCTTGAAAATCTTCAGATGTTTTGCCTTTGGAAGAACTCTGAAATTTGCTTCACATGGAACGGCCGGTAAGTGCATCCCTTGAAATGAGCGCAATGAACACTTTCAATTTTCCCCATGGGTGACAGAGTGGCCAATTTGGAGGACTGTATCAAGAGTGAGAGTCGGTTTGAGAACAATGAAATTTGAGTGCACAGGGGGACTTGAAATGTCAATTCCTCCATTTTAAAAAAGGAAACAAACTGTGGGCGTAGCTTGAACAGTTCACTCTCATATTTGTTGTTGCTAGCCTTTTCCAATACAGTCTCCTGGGCGCAAGCATAAGAACATAAGAAGAGCCCAGCTGGATCAGGCCAAAATCCAGCTTCCTCTTTCTCACAGTGGCCCACCAGATACCTCAGGGAGCACACAGCAGCTTGCCTACATCCTGTTGCAACTCCCTCGACAAGGCATTCTGAGATAAAGGTAAAGGTTTCCCCATGACCAGATGGTCTAGTCGTGACCGACTCTAGGGGGCGGTGCTCATCTCAAAGCCTGTAGAGCCGGCATTTGTCCGAGGACAAGCTTCCGTGTTCATGTGGCCGGCATGACTCTACGCCGTAGCCAGTGGTGTCATCTACTCTCTTGCAGACGGAACGCTGGGCGGGACTTAGAGTGATCGACAGCCCGTCGACTCACTTCCGCTTTCTTTGTGCTCCCCGCACGGCTTTCCCTCACCTCGGAGGCGGCGCCTGCTCGCCCAGGCACCCGGCGCGCCCCCACCCATCCCCCCTGGTGAGCAGGCACTCCCTCCGAGGCGAGGGAAAGCTGCGCGGGGAGCGTGAAGAAAGCGGAAGTGAGTCGACGGGCTGTCGATCACTCTAAGTCCCGCCCAGCGTTCCGTCTGCAAGAGAGTAGATGACACCACTGGCCGTAGCGCATGGAATGCCGTTACCTTCCCACCAAAGTGGTCCCTATTTATCTACTTGCATTTAGGTGCTTTTGAACTGCTAGGTTGGCAGGAGCTGAGACAAGCAACGGGAGCTCACTCCGTCACGCAGTCTTGAACTCCCAACCTTCTGGTTGGAAAGCCCAGCAGCAGCGGTTTAACCCACTGCGCCACCACATCCCTTAATTCTGAGGTAGCGTGCATCTAAAATAAGGATGTTGCACCACCCAGCCTGCGATGGAGTTTGCCTCTAGAAATCTGAGGAAATCTGATTCTGAGAAATCTGAGAAATCAGATGGAGGAAATTTGGGGTCTGGAAAACAAGTCCTATGAGGAAAGGTGGAGGGAATTTGGTATGTTTTAGCTTGGAGAAGAGAAGACTGAGAGGGGATATGATAGCACTCTTCAAATAACTGAAGGGCTGTCATAAAGGTGAAGGGACAAATTTGTCCTCATCTGCCTTTGACAGTAGATCTTGGTCTAAGGGGTGCAAACAGCACCCGCTAAACAGGCACAGATCCGAGGAGACTGTGTGGCCCTTATGGCCGAATCCGGAGCTTGCCCATGGTCTGGGGGGGGGGGGGCCGCGGGCGGCCGCCCGCCGCCAAGCCCGCGGCCGCCCCCACATGGAGCTTCGGCCGACATGACGGAGGCTTGGCACAGGTGCAATGGGACTGGGACTGCCTGCAGCACCAATCCCGTTGCTCTCGCACCAATGCGGGGGTGCTGCTTGGCGCCCCTGCATCGGTGCTGGAGGCACAAACTCTCCGAGTCTGTCAAATGGTCCTGTGTGCTGCTGAGATGTGGCTGTTATTTGAGTGCATCCAGATATGCACATTTCAAGAGCAAACAGCCGCAAACAGATGGTTCTTATTTCCATTTAGCGAAGTATAACCCAAGGAATCATGTATTGATTGGGACTGGGTCCAGATACATTTGCAGGCCAGGCTACCATTTCAACAGTGTTTTTTTTTCCCCCTTGTTAAAAGAAAAATCCACTCTCAATTGCATCGCTGCTCCCAGCATTTTTTAAGAGAGGCGTGGGAAGGAGGCGTGTTTGGTGCCAAAGGCCACATTGGAAGACAAGCCTGAACTTCAGGCTAGCTTGCATTTGGAGTCGCGTAACTGGGAAGCCTGAGAAAATGAGCCTCTTTGGCACTGTGACAGCTCTTCTCCCGCCAGCTGAGTCTTCAGGCCAGCTGGGTGACCAAGAGGCCAAGCTCTGCCAGCTCCAAATGTCCAAGAATGGCAAATCAGGTATTTCCTCAAAGCCAGTCTTTTAGCACACAGTAAAGTCTTCCTTTGATTGGCCTTCTGCTTTCGGAGATAGTAAAAGTGCACGGTTGCTGCACATAAAGAACAAATGTGGCCTGCCCCTCTTGGGCAGAAAAAATGTGTCTGCACCAACACACTTAGGTGAAGGAACTCACTGGAACAGGCTGCTAGTAGACCTCAGCATGTAGATTCCAGGATCTCTAAACTCCCACCTAGAAGGAACTGTGGACAGAGGGGGAGGCAAAACACTGGGATTTTCAGGAGCCTGAGCTCCAATGTGAAGTGTGTTGGGATACTGAAGGAAGTCCCTGGAAATTTACAGGCCTGAATGGGGAAAGGCCTAACCCTAGGCCGACTCAGGGGGTAAAGTGCTGAGTCACTCAGGCCTAGCAGACCAGCAGTAAAGTGCTGAGTCATTCTGACTCAGCTTCAGCCTGGGGATGAGATCATCTGATCTCTGATTGGATGCTGGGGACTATTTAATCAAGACCAGAAACACCTGTGGTTAGTTGCTGGTGATGTAAGTGTTGCTGTTGGAGGAGCTTTGCTGTACCTGTTACCTGTTTGCTGCAAGAAGCCTTCTTCTGAGAATATAGAAGCTCTTGCTACCCTAATCTCTGTTGTCTGAGTGATTCCTTGCTGGAGCTCTGCGACCTTGAAGCCTTTCCAAGCCTCACAGCTGCAAGCTGCTTCTACGCTATCATCAAAGTGGCCCCTCCCTCGCCTTCAGAGCCATGTGCTGCTCAGAAAGCAGAGCCTTATAGCCAGCTGATAGGGGGGAGCAGCACTTAGCTCAGTGGAGGCAAACGCTTAACTTGACTCTGCGGATGTGTCAACCCCCCTCCCAAACAAAACAGAAACAGTTCTTTATATTCATTTATTTAAACCAAAAATACAGTCCAATCATGTGTGGTGCTACGTATTCTATAAAGAAACATCAAATAATTGGAAAAAATAAAAAAAATAAGTAAAATAAATGCAATTTTTGTCAGGTGCGGGGGAACACTGGTGTGTCACCCCAAATATTGGGGTGTGTGACACGCATGTCATAGGTTCGCCATCACTGGGCCTTAGCTCACGGTCGTAAGAACCAGGACATTTTGACCAACCCTGTCCAGATCCCACTGCTTTTCTCCTTCTCCTCTGCGATGTGGTCCTCTGTCCTTCTGCCTTGACTTCCCTCCATTGGTGCAATAGTGAATCGTTTGGGTCAGCACAGTTGCTTGATGTGTCACCCCCGATGTCACAGCTGCAGAGGTTGGATTTCTGCAGGTGCTCACGGTCCTCCTCACCTGCTCTCCGGCCTTGTGCTAAAACCGTTCCTGCCGACCCCTTGACCTTTGTTATTTGACTTGCGATCACCCACCCTTCACCCAGTCGTTCCCGTCTCACACACACCCTGGCACAGCAAAGCAACCATCGCAACACGGGATTTCTTGGGCTCAGCATCAAGCCCGCATCTGGCATGCAGAGTGGAGAAGAGGTGTGAAGCCTCGGAGCGTGGCCCCGAGGGGCAGGTGGGTGTGGCACTGTTGCTGGTGGCCACGGCCAGGAGGAACGCCAGGCAGGTGGATGTGCAAGCAACACCGTACAAGGGCACTGCTACTCTGTGGCCAGAAACGCTGGCATGGCTCTCATCAATGGGGCAGTATCTCCTGCCTGATTCTGGGCCTGGCTCCTATTCTAGCCTCATCTCAAGCCCCCAGTTCTTCCAGCTTGTCAGGGACGGCAGGGCAGGCAGAGAAGGTACAAACCTGAGCACCTGAGATGTTCTCCGGTCGTGTCCCGGAGCCTTTCTGAGGCCCACAGAGAGAAGGCTGAGAGGGGATATGACCGCACTCTTCAGATACCTGAAGGGCTGTCATAAGGAAGAAGGGACAAATCTGGTCTCATCTGCCTTTGACAGCAGAACCCGGTCCAACGGGGACAAACGGCAAGAGAGGAAATTCTAGTTTCTTGACAATTCTACGGAAATTCTAAGGGCTTCTGACAGCGCCAGGCCTGTAGCGCCCGCGCAGCACCTCCCTTGCGTCGGCCAAAGCCGGACGCTACAAGGGAGGCACCATGACAGTGTGCCCCGGGGATTGGTGGGAGGAGGGCGGAATGTGGGCAGGACGAGGGCAGGACATGGGCGAGCCTCTGATTCAGCTATAAGGCCGAATCCTAGGCTGTTTGAGAGGCCGCGTGGCCCCGATTCGGGCAGCGTGGTCTCCTCATATCTGTGCCCGCTCTTTAGCGCTAAAGAGTGGGCACAGATCTGAGGAGTGCATAGGGGAGGCTGGAGCCTTCCCTACGGTAAGGGAGTGCATGTTCCCTTGCAGGGGGGATGCTCCAGCCTCCCCAACCCAGCGTTGGCTATGGCGCTGGCCGGCCGGCCTTGCCATTCTGGGGCTGGGTTGGATTGTGCCCTGAGTGAGTGAGTGAGTCAGTGAGTGAGTGAGTGGGTGGGTGGTAAGCTGTCTTTTGTTTTTTTCTTTTGAGTTCCTCTCAGGGAGTTTACAAACAGAGGGTTTTACTATAAGGAGGAGTCCTGCTCCCAGCTTGTAGTTTTACTATTTGAATTTCTGAGTATACATAGGCTCTGTAATTTTATTTGTAATCTTGTATGTATGTCAATAAAAATGGAGTTCCATTTCTTATGGTTGGATTCTTTTGAGATCTATTTAAACCCACATTTCCTCCCTCTTAAAAGAGAAGAGAAGGAAAATGTAGACCCCTATATAGGGGAGATCGCAGAGGAGTTGGCCCAGGAACTCCCTTTTATTGCATTAAGGCTGGGCTGGTGGCAACAGCAGCTGTCCAGGGGAGAGAAAGTCTATGATGGGGGGGCATCATAACATTGACCCAGAAAGAGTGATGTCACTTCCGGGTCACTGGCCTCCTTGGTATCATGCCTCACAAGCACAGACTGCCAGTCATGTCATGTCATTGCAGTTTGTCCAACGACAAAACGGTGGGCATCCCCTACAGATGTGCAGAAGCTCTCCCCAGGATGCCACTTGCCTTAGCAAAACCTCTCTAGCATCCTTTGAGCATTCTCAACATTTCCTCTCCTTGCAAGGCCTGCTCAGAAATTTGCTTTGAATGATGCTTATTTGAAATCTGGGTGCTCACCCTAGAGATCCCTCCCACCCTTCAAAGGTCTACAAACAGCCACGGCGGCCCATAGCCCCGTCCAGGCCTTGACACCTGCCAGCCTTTTCAAAAGAGTCCAGCAAAAACCCTTTCATAATTTTGAAACCAAACTGACAACCTCTCTGAAACCCGTAGGTCTGGATCTATACGTTTCATGACCTGTCTCCCCTGGAATGGACTGATGTAATTAGAATGGGGGACCGTATCAATCATTCCGCTAATGGCCTCTCTTTTTTTATCATCAATTACCCCGAATGTCTCAGACGAAAAGATCAGATGAGCCCCTCCTCCACACGGCCACAATGCTGTCACTGCCTCTAATAGAATTTTAAATCTTCCCTTGCACAGAGTTTTCCTGCAGAGCCTATTTTGCAACTGCCAATTAAGGGGAGCCTAATTTGTGTAATCTCAGTGGAATTGCAAATAGATTTCAATAAATGTGTATGATTCAAAGCCATGCCTCTGACATTTGCCATGCGCTGGGCGGGTTTTTTTTTTTTTCATTTTGGCTCCCAGGTACGACTGGGGTGAAATAATATGCGGAGAGCTACTAGTTGTGGGGCTAAAATAGCTCCTTTGGTTTTCTCTTTAGAACAGACCTGATCACTTAAAAATATTCTATCAGGCCTGAAAGTGGAAGACTGGATAATAAAATGGATTTTCATTTATTTGCATCCACAAGTGCATTGATGGTGAATGGCATGGCAGAGTAGAGTCAGAGTTCGATCAAACGTTATGGCTAAAAAACCCAAGAAAACGAAATTACAACTGTGATGTCACTTCCTGTTGTGATGTCACTTCCGGGACATCATTTTGCCCTCTGCACCAGGCTACACTATCATTAGCCAAGCCCCTAGATCCCCTCCTGGTTTGTCACAGTCTCTCATGACTACCGGCCAGATTTCATCATAGCTTCAGTTCTGGCCTCTTCTCCTTTCCTATATGAAACAAAGTGGTTTGGTCGGCTATCTATGCACATGGTTTGTCAATGAAATATTCTTCCACTTCTAGGATTCTAAAAAAAGAAACCAACATTTGCCGGTGCGCCTCATTTACATGATTTATCCTGATCATCAGGATTTCTGTTGGGTGCCAAGAACACAGTCATCCCAGCAGAAAATTCCGTTTTCAATGTAGTTGAATTGTTTGTTCTGGAAAATAAGTCCCTTTTTAGGGATAGGGATCTGGTGCCTTGCTTAAGGTGAACATCTTTCTGCAACCACCTACCCCCCAGCCTATTTTGTTGCATCCCCTAAGCATACAGCAAGAAAATCCATCACCAGTGAATTGCCTAAAGAAAACTTTAAGTCTGTCCGCAGGGACTTCTCTAGGAGAGTAATTTTGAAGTGATTCTGAGATTTCCCCGTGATAGTCAGCCCGGAGGATGCAAGGAGTCCATTCCAGTGAATACAGCATCCAGCTTAATTCTTCTGTGACTCCAATCTTGGAAAATAAGATGCCCTTTCCAGATCTTGCTGAGCACCTCCAGCTATGCACAGGATCAGATTAGCACAGGTGAGCCTGCGGAGGATGCTGAAGATAATTCTTCCTGCATCCTGCAGGCCCAGTTGATACAAGTTGTTCACAGCAGCCAGGAAAGCTTAAGAGGAGATATGCTGCTAAATGAAGAAATAATTCCCCCAGTGTGCTTTAGGCAGGAAGGGAAGATTTGTCTGTTTCTCTCTGAATTTAAAGTTGATATCAGGGGCTGAACACTTTCTGGCACAAAGAAAGTGACAAGTAAAAAAGACGAGGACAAAAAGCCCCCCCCCCCCCATTTTCTTGGCAGCCAGTCTATGGAAACCAGTCTGTGCTTTAGGGCCTTTCGTACTTATTTTCAAGGGGGTGGACACAGGGTGACCAGCTACAATGGAGGACAGAGTGACTATACCTTTAATCATTATATTAATGATATAAAAACGGCCCCAAATGCCTCCCCAGCAAGTGGCGGTTTACTTACCATCCGGCACTCCTCTTCCTCGCCCAGCTGTGCAGAGATCCATCATCCACACACACTGGCCTCTCAGCCAGCCCCTCCTTCCTTCTGGCTGCTGCATCTTGATTGGCATTCACGTCAGCTCTTGCTTGGGCGGCTCAGGGGTAGGTGGCACTGCCAGAGCAGAGGATCAGGCTATGAACTGACCCAAAATTTGAAACTATTTCTATGTCCGACAAGTGCAGCAAGAATACTTTATGCAAAAATACAGAAATATCCTCGATTGAAGAATGGCGGATAAAAGATTTGGACTTTGTGGAAATGGATAATCATACGATTCTGCTTAAAGAGAAGTCAGTAAATCTCTTGGTGAATAATTGGAAACCGCTCATTGACTTTTTGCATGCAAGAGAGGAGAATGACTTAATGACATGTGGATTTGCTGAATAGATTTAATGGAAGTAGATTCAGGGCGCAATCCTAACCTGGAGTTAGGCCAGCACAATTAGGAGAGCAAAGTTTGGCTAGCACAAGGGACACTGTAAAGTATGTTTGGACCATTCTCAGAGACAGAGGGGCCAACACACAGACGTGCGCCATCCTCCCTGGCTCTGAGAGTGGTCCAAACATGATTTACAGTGGCCCTTGTGCCAGCCAAACTTTGCTAGTCTAACTGTGCTGGCCTAACTCCAGGTGAGGATTGCGCTCTAAAACAACTGTAATAGGGAAATTAACTGGATAGTGTAATAAAGGCTGCTGGGCTGCATTTTACTGGTTTTGAAACGTTGACTTGGTAGTATGAAAACTATTTGAGTAGGATATATTGCTGTGTGCTTGCTGTACTTATATATAGCTTGCTTGCTCTATAGAGTATATTGTGTATGAATTAGATTTTTTTAAAAAAAACAAGATAATTTTTTTAAAAAAGTTTGTTTTTTTAAAGAGAAAACATGGTTGGTCTTAAAAAAATTGTGATGTGCACATTTTTACAGGTAATACCTGAGTCAGGTGATCAGATTTATGTTTAATATGAAAAGATATATAATAGTGAGGAAGAGCCGATATTGGAGTTCACAATCATCAAATACCCTTTGGATAGTTCCCAGACTCTTCAAGGCATCCTGTATGTTGTCTGAAAGCTTCACTTACAGCAGCTGGGAAGATTTAAACAACTCATCAGTGAAGCCAAAGTGTTTGTAGTTCAATTGAAACATGGGTGGTTGATCAGGGAAATGTACTAGAAAATAAGTAAGTAACACAATTTTGTCACATTAATATGGACAGCGCAGTCCCCTGAGGAAACTGTGTTGTGGCTGATGTTGTTTCCTTTTCTTCTTAAAAAAAAAAAAGTTTATATGGCTCAATATAGCTTGCCATGAAACTATCCCGTCTGTCATGGGACCGTGCCGTCAAATTCCAGAGAGGTACCAAGGCCCAAACTACAGTGACATTAAGAGCAAAGTCGTAACCTGGAGTTAGGCCAGCACAGTTGGGCCAGCACAGTTTGGCTGGCACAAGGGACACTGTAAAGTATGTTTGGACCACTCTCAGAGTCAAGAGTGGCCAGCACACAGACGTGTGCCATCCTCCCTGACTCCAAGCATGGTCCAAATAAGCTTTATGGTGTCCCTGGTGCCATCCAAACTTTGCTGACCTAACTGTGCTGGCCTAACTCCAGGTTATGATTGTGCTTTAAATGTGTCATTGTGTAGTCAAGAGTCTCAAATTTGCTCAGGAGTAACACCTGTTCTTGATAAGTATTTAGCTTGGGATTGCTTGGTGTAGAGAGGGGGTATTTACTGGACTCTTCAAGACATCCTGATGAAAAAAACCCTCTCCAAAGCTGTTTCATCCTGTAAGTGTCCTTTATATCTTTATTTATTGAAAAGCCATTCCTAACTAGGGCAGGAGCAGGCAGGCCAACCGGCCTGCACTGAATCTTACCCAAGGTAGGATGCAGCTGGAGCTCACTGTGAAGCAATGGGAGCGTTTGTCCTCTTACCCTGGGGTAAACCATACTCAGCCGGATGGGGCTGTTTGGACCTACGCCTCCAAAATAGCAGACACAAATCTACCCGCTCACTGTTGTGCTTTCTGGAGATATTGGGGAGGGACTGAAACCCAGGCACTGGCGTAGTTACTGAAAGTGCAGCCTGGTTCAGAGGGCAAAATGATGCCCCGGAAGTGACATCACAACAGGAAGTGACATCACAGTTGTACTTTCATTTTCTTGGTTTTTTGGCCATAACGTTTGACAGAATGAAAACATTACACTCCAATTTGTTTTATTTCATCCTGCATTAAATTCTGCATCAAATGGGTACGTAACATGATGGTATTATTCATACAAACCAAGATTTTCACAATTTTGGCCACAAGTGTCAAGCTCAGCTTGTTGCCCCCGTGAAACTTGTTGCCCGGTGCAATTGCACCCTCCCTGCACTTCTTTAGCTACA
The DNA here is from genome assembly GCA_029204185.1 of Lerista edwardsae. Classification (NCBI taxonomy): domain Eukaryota; kingdom Metazoa; phylum Chordata; class Lepidosauria; order Squamata; family Scincidae; genus Lerista; species Lerista edwardsae. The sequence goes on along the minus strand of JAJKFI010000036.1, from coordinate 7,300,697 downwards.
CCCCTGAGTCCAGGCAACTCAATGAACTCCCATCCGCCATATTTTCACAAGGCAGCCCTCCAAACACAAAGAAAAGGGACAGTAGCATCCTGGACAAAAACCTGAAAATGGGAACAGCTGGAGCTTATCTATTCGACTTCAAAAACCCAGGAGGCTTCAAAGTGGCTCCAAACTGCAGGGTTATTTCAGAACCATCGGAAAAACAGGAACAAAGAGAAAGCTTATTCTGAGATCCACACCCACTCACTTTGTGGACTGAGAATTAAAGGCAATGGCTGGGTACGGTTTGGGCTGATCTTCGGATACAGCCCAATCCTACCTAAATCCCCCCCCCCCGTGGGTGATGTAGTGGGGTCAGCACAGTTTGCACTGTGTCTTGCGGGAAAATGGTGCAGTCCAGAGGTCTCCTCGAGGTAAGGGGACATTTGTCTCCTTGCCCAGGGGAAAGCCTCATCCTGTGCAATAGGCTTACTCAGATCAGTGCCAACAAATTCATTGATGCATGTCCACGTGGGTCCATGTTGGTGGTCTGGGCATGGGAAGGGGAGCAGATTAAAGCAGGCACCACTGCTGTTAATCCGGACCCCCCCCCCCCTTGGACCCAACCTGGCAGAAATTCTAGGCAGCAACTCTAGGCATGCACAGAAACTACCCTGGTGTGCTACTATTCCTGGTAAGGTGGCAGAAGCGTTGGTTCGAAGAAAGGCAGAGGGCAGATGATGAGCTGGAGGGAGTGAATTTTGGCAGCAAAACTGCACACCAGATCCTATCCCCCATGTTTTGAGCACTGCCCCCCACGGTGCAATCCTAACCTGGAGTTAGGCCGGCATAATTAGGCCAGCAAAGTGTGTTGGACCACTCTCGGAGTCAGAGAGGCCAGCACACTGACATGCGCCATCCTCCCTGACTCCGAGAGTGGTCCAAACATGCTGTTCGGTGGCCCTTGTGCAGGCCAAACTTTGCTGGCCTAACTGTGCCAGCCTAACTCCAGGTTAGGATTGTGCCTTCAGATGCAAAGTCGAGAGGAAAGCCGTATTCCAGCCGAGTGCTATGTCTCTCCCCTCACTTTTCTCAACATTTAGCAGCAAGGCCTCAGGGCTGTCTTTGCCAGCAGCAATCAATAGAACTTCAAGTTTACTTTCAAAGGTCTGGAATGTAAAAGAGATCCTAATTAAGTACCAGAAATTCTTAATGGATGTAGCTTAATCCCATCAACTATAAGCCAGACCCAACACTTGTGTTTACCCTCCACTCTGTAATTAGGCATGGGAGACCAGGCTTTGGTACTAATGGGCCACTTTATTAACTATTAATTGCAACTTTTAGCAGCAGGGCTAATCAACTGAAGTGCGGGTCCTGGTCGGGGGAAACGGCTCTAGCCGTCTACCTCCCCCCGTTGGTCTGGATGACTGACGGGCGTCCCACCTGGCTCTAGCCCGCAGTTAGTCTCAGACCAACCTGACCTATCATTGCGCCCCGAGAGGCGAGGCAGCCTGACTGCGCCAGCTCACCCAGGCCTCGCTTTTTGGCAGCCTTTGCACGTCCAAGCAGGGACTCCGGTCCAGCCACCCACCGAGCCGGTTACGCAACGTATGTAGCGCAGGAATGGCGAGACCGACTTGGCAGCGCCATACCCAACGCTGCATAGGAGAGCCTGAAGCTCCCCCATGGCAAGGGAGAGTTCGCTCCCCTCCAGCCTCCCCTATGTGCTCCTCGGATCTCCGCCTGCTAAAGAGTGGGCACAGATCTGAGAAGACTGTGTGGCCCAAATTGGGGCCGTGTGGCCTCGTGGACGGGCTTAGGAGGTGGTCTTATGGCCACCTTCTAAGCCCACCCACATCCCGCCCAAGTCCCGCCCCGCCTCCCTCCTTCCCACCAATCTCCATGCCACCAAGTCATGGCACCTCCTTCGCGCCGGCCAGGTTCGGCCGACGCGAGGGAGGTGCTCCGCGGGTGCAACAGGACCAGCGCTGCCAGCTGCACCAGTCCTGTTGCCATAGCGCTGATGCAGGGATGCTGCTCAGTGCCCCCGCGTCGGTCCTAATGTCATAGCACTGACGCAACGACATAGGATGGCACTGCCCGTCCCACTGTCCCCTTTCGCCCTTCTGAATCTGTGACTTTTTCCTCTCTCCTTCCCTCTTCCCTTCCTTGTTCTTTCTTTTGGAATCACATCTGGACCATTTTTTTTAAAAAAAAAAATCTGTGCGCATTTCCTGCAGTTTTTCTCTCTTGCGATAGCGCTGAAATGAGCCGAAAAGACCGGCTCCATCCATTCTCGCTCGCCCACCCCAGTGCTCTTCTTGAGAAATAAATAAATAAACACCATCTGCTCGAGCCCGCTTCTTGCCAGTTCCCAGCCCAGAGCAGTCTGAAACTGCCAGAGATCCCAGCCACGAAAATGAGGGTGGGGGCTATGCTAGAAGCGCTCGCGGAAGCTTTGCGGCAGCATCCTGTGGCCTTCCACCAAGATGCCACCGGGCAAAAACGTCTCTTGGTTCCAAAGACGCAATTGGAGGAAATCGGCCTCGTATAAAGCAATAGCGAATTGGGACGCTCTATAAACGTACCTTTTCTCTTTGTATTTCTGTTGCTCTTACTTATGAGGAAAAACTCTTCTAGGAAAAGAAGAAAGAAAAAGGGAACAGGAAGGGGCAACGGGCAGCTCAGTCCTGAAGCTGCCCAGAGGCGGCAGAAGTCTCTTGTGCCACCTCTTGAGTATCACGAAAATGCCATAAAGCACATTCTCGGCTGCTTGGAAGGAAGCTGAGACAGGGCACAGGTGAGCACTGGCCCAGCAGCGCCAGAACCGCACCAGAACTGCAAGGTGAGTTCATGCTGGCCTGGACAGACCACAATATGGGGTGGGAGGTGGGGGTGGGAGGGTGGAACAGAGGTGGTTCAGGGCAGGGGGAGGCATGGGGAAAGCAGGGCAGGGCGGATCGTTAGGTGGACTGGGCGGCAGGGCGGGTGGCTTGGGCAGTGTGCGGGACCAGCCTGGGTCACCTAGGCTGAATCCTATCCCCCACCCCCACCTGCAGCCCAGTCAGCCTTTCACAGGCTACTCGGATCTGTGCCTGCAAAATTGCAGGTGCAGATCCAAGTAGCCCTGTCGGGCGGATTGGCACACGACACAGGGTCAGGGGACTGAAATAGCCTTACTCCAAGTTGCACCCAAGTTGCACCCAGCCCTACCGGCTGCATCCTGGCCCCGCCCCCTCCCCAGGCCAGCACGCCCACCAGCACGCCCGCCCCCACCCAGCACTGCCATCCCGCCTACCTTCCCTCCTCCCAGAACCACCCTTGTGCCAGCCACGTTCGGCCAGTGCAAGGGTCTTGGGCCAACGTCCGCCCAAGAGCTCTAGCGCAGGTGCGGGGGTGCCGGTCGGCGTCGGCGCTAGTTATGTTGTGCTGATGCTAGCTCACAATGTCAGCGCAACATCACTTCGAGGATTGTGCCCCCGTTTACATTAAATATTGTTTCTGATATGCAGAGAGGGTGTTCTTTTTAATGAAACACATTATGTAAGCTGATGTAATCAGTGGTGTCATTTAAATGATTTAGGAACAGAAACTCACTATTGAGTTCAAATTCAAATGTTGGAAAACAAAAAACAAAAACCGGAAGCAGCCACGGAGGACATTAGGATCTGGAACGCCCGTTCTGGTCGGTTCCCCCTGAATGACATCACTGCCTTCTCCCCAGTGGACTGCAGAGTCATCACAGCGGCTGCTGACTCCACGTGTGGGGCTGGAAGGAGCGAGGAAGGGGGCTGTGCAGGACGGGACTTCCCCACTGCAGCCCTTCCCCCTTCGCCCCCCTAGGAATCTGGAGTAGCTCCCTTTAACCCTCTGAGTGCCGGCCAACCAAGAAGAAAAGCTCTTTGCAGAGGAATGGGGGGGGGAGAGTGAAGTGGGCGGAGTCAGCCCTAATTTTAACTAGTGGAACTGAGTTCCCCCGCGTTCCCCCTGCATGACATCACTGGATGTAATATGTCAGCCTTCACCCCACACTCCTGTAGGGCCGGCTCTAGGAGTGGCGGGGCCCAATGTGGGCATTTCTGCGAACCCACGCCCACCCTACTGGCAGGGCCCCCACTCACCAAGAAACATAGTTGTGGTGCCGCACATGGCACCTGGAAATAGTTGATGGTAACATGATGATGTCTCATTTTGGGCAGTTCGGAGGCAGGGGCAGGTGAGAGGGCCCCAGGGAAAGTTGCTTTGCTCGCCCCACAGACTTACAGCCCATAGAGATCCCGACTGCAGCAGTAGGCAATATGCTTGCTGCACTGGTATGGGCCCCCCCCAAAGTCTAGGGCCCAATGTGATGGCATCTGGTCTGGATGCCCTTAAGAGGGGATTGGACGGATTTCTGGAGGAAAGGTCCATCGTGGGCTATAGGCAATGATGGATTGTGCAACCTCCTTACATTGGTGGTGGGCTACTTCAGAGTACCGGGTGCAAGGGAGTGGCAACAGGATCCAAGCATCTTGTTGTCTCATGCCTCCCTGGGGCACCTGGTGGGGCCGCTGTGAGATACAGGAAGCTGGACTAGATGGGCCTTTGGCCTGACCCAGCAGGGCTCTTCTTATGTTCATATGCTCTTATGACATTGGTCACATTGACTTAAGGCCACCCATCTGCAGCCTAAAGTGGTACAGTCCAGGTTAACTCTACCACTGGTTTCAGCTGATTGCATGCTAGGATTCAGCGATCCTGCTAGAATTCGAAGATGAAGCCATTACCCAGAGAACCTCCCACTGACAGCTCTCGAGTGTAGGAGGTGTGAAGAGGATGCCTGGTGATGGCATCAACTGACATCTGTCGAGGAAAGAGAACCCAAATTGTGTCGACAGAGTTGCTGCCGAGCCAGCTAAGCCTCCGCAAAGGTTACGCACGATCAAGTGGGATGATATTCTAATCAGAAGTGTCAAAAAGCAAAGCCTCAAATCAAACAACATTAAAAAAAAAAAACTTCCAAGAATCGGAGTTGAGGTACATGAAGAAATCATTAAAATATTCAGGCTAGATCAATTCTGTGCTGGAAGGGGGATGATGAAAGGCTGGAGCAGTTTTTCTCTCTCTCTCCATCTAGTTCCTTCTGCAATAAGAAGAACTGAACAGGGAAGAGGTGGGGGGGGGGTCAAACACACCCATGTTGAAGAACTTGCAAAGAAGAATAACATGAAATGCTTCAGAACGCAATCCTAACCTGGAGTTAGGCCAGTACAGTTAGGCCAGCAAAGTCTGGCCAGCACAAGGGACACTGTAAAGTATATTTGGACCACTCTGAGTCAGAGAGGCCAGCACACAGACGTGCACCATCCTCCCTGACTCCGAGAGTGGTCCAAACGCACTTTACAGTGGCCCTTGTGTCGGCCAAACTTTGCTAGCTTAACTGTGCTGGCCTAACTCCAGGTTAGGATTGCTCTCTGAAACTTCCATATTCCTGATTGGCTGAGACAAATCGTGTGACCAGTCTATAAGTTATAACCTTCACTCATTATTGCACTCTGTCTCGACTCTTTCCTCTGTATGATGCAATATCCCCACCGAAGCTGATTGGCTATGTAACATAACATCATTATGCTGAGCCATCATTGCTGATTGGCTGCAATCATGCTATGAAGAAAAATTTAAAGTACTAAGCATGCAAGAGAAATAGCGTTGGCACAGAGAGACAGGTGCAGAAGGAAACTGTTTTAAGTGGAAGATTTGGGGGAAAGGAAATGTTACAGCCTCCACAAAGTATTCACTTCAGCTCAAATTGGAACAATTTTAGAGTACAATCCTAACCTGGAGTTAGGTTGGCACAGTTAGGCCAGCAAAGTTTGGCCGGCACAAGGGCCACCGTAAAGTATGTTTGGACCACTCTCAGACTCAAAGAGGCCAGCACATAGACGTGCACCATCCTCCATGACTCCATGGGTCCAAACTCATTTTACAGTGGCCCTTGTGCCGGCCGATCTTTGCTGGCCTAACTGTGCTGGGCTAACTCCAGATTAGGATTGTGCTCTTAGTACAGTCTGGATGAAGCTACTTTCAGAATTTTTTCAGTTAAGTGATGACAAGATTCAAAAGAGGAGAGGGTTTCTATACTTCTAACACTTGAGCAAAAGAGGGAGTTTAAGCAGTTGTAGGTTTTGTTAAGCCTTCCCCATCTTCCTTTTTCATTATATTCACTTCCTTGGTGCCTTTTGTAGGAGAACTTCCTGCGAATTGTGCCCTTGATAGAGAACAGCTTCCATTCAGTCTGTTTGATTGTGGCCTCTGCAATAAGAAAACTGCGAGCCAATGGATTTTTCTAGTCTGCCCAAAGCCACATTTTGCTTCCTTTGTCAGTACCAGATAAGTTTAAAAAACAACAAAAAAAGAACCTCTACAAAAATTCAAAACCTCTAGGATGTCTTGCACATTTCACTTTCTGTACAAATAAGATCAAAGCACAATCCATCCAAAGTTAAGCACTATAACAGATCATTGATTTCAAGATTTAACCATATGCTTAAGTTTCCCATAGAAACCCAGGAGACTTCAAAGTGCCTGAGTTTGATTGGATTGCGCCCTTTGATTTCCCCTTTTTCATTTTCTGTCTTCATACTTGTATGTTTTATAAGCTGGATCCGGAGAAGGAGTTCTGCTTGAAGAACAGGGTCTCTTTCTACAGCTCTCTGATTCGCAGTCACCTGGGCCATGTTGCATGCTATTTTGAAAGATCCCTCAGACTTCTGGGGCAACACAACAGAAATAAGCCCCATGAGTGGAGTGGTGGAGGTCATGGGTGATCAGATGGCCTGGGCCAAGTAAGGAAAAATATTGTTGTTTCCCCCCCCCCTCTGTAGTTTGCCTGGCCATCAATGGGGCTCATCATGCCTAGACCAGCAATTTTGCTGACATGAGAAGCAGGGATTTGTTGGACTGGGAAAATGGAGACACGATTCACCCTCTCCCAACGCCAAGCCTTCCCCTCCCCCTCTACATCCTAAACCTCCCTTAAATGACTTTCAACCCACACCTGCAGGCCCCTTACCTGCTTTGACACAGGCTGGGTCCATCTCTGGTAGGTGGGCGGAGCCTCTGGCCGTTTGGGAAGATGGGACACTGGACAGGGGTAGTGCTGTGTGGTTCTTTTGCTTGTGTCCATGTTATAAATGGGCTTTTTTTTTCTTTCTGATGCTCTTCACTATTGGAAAACGGCTGAGAAATAACCTAACTGGTTGCTGTGTTCTCAGGAAAGCAGCAGGCTCTGGTATCACAATGACAGCACTTCTGGCCACAAAATTACTTCTGGTGGACACACAGTGCTGTGCTGTGCAAAAGACTTAGGCCACCGTGAGATTTGTTGTTTTAGCAATGACATAATGACCATATATAATTATCAGCAGCGGCGTCATGCAGGCGGAATGCTGGGCGGGAGGAACGGGTGAGCGGCAGCCCGCCCGTTGCGTCCCGCTCCGTTTCGTTGCGTACCGCTCCGTTTTGCGGGGGCGGGGAAGACGGCGAAACGGAGCGGTATGCAACGGGCGGGCTGCCGCTCACCCGTTCCTCCCGCCCAGCATTCCGCCTGCATGACGCCGCTGATTATCAGTCTCTTTATTAGAATACGAACAGAAAATATAGGAAATGTTTATGCAGTGTGCTTCTCCTCAAGCTGGGGCAAGTGGCAACCCCCTGCAAGGCCTCGGCTCCCTGGTGCCTCCACCTGGGGATTTGGGCGTCACCAAAGCCTCAGCCCTTTCATGGATCACTGCCTTGTCGTGGCGAAGGGGCTTGAGTAGCTCAATGAAGCTGTGAGCTATGCCATGTAGGGCTACCCAAGATGGACAGGTCACAGCAGAGAGTTCTGACTAAACGTGGTCCGCTGGAGAAGGAAGTGGCAACCCACTCCAGTACTCTTGCCAAGAAAACCCCATGGATTACAGAACAAAAAGGCTAAACGATATGACACTGGAAGATGAGACCCTCAGGTCGGAAGGTGTCCATTATGCTACTGGGGAAGAGCAGAACACGAGTACTAGTAGCTCCAGAAAGAGTGAAGTAGCTGGGCCAAAACTGAAAGGAAGCTCAGCTGTGGATGTGTCTGGAAGTGAAAGGAAAGTGCGATGCTGCAAAGAACAATACTACATAGGAACCTGGAACGTCAGATCGATGAATCAAGGCAAGCTAGATGTGGTCAAACGTGAGATGTCAAGGCTGAACATCGACATCCTGGGAGTTAGTGAACTAAAGTGGACAGGAATGGGAGAATTTAATTCAGATGACCATTATATTTGCTACTGTGGGCAGGAATCCCTTAGAAGAAATGGAGTAGCCTTCATCGTGAACAAGAGAGTGAGAACAGCAGTACTGGGGTATAACCTCAAAAATGATAGAATGATTTCCATTCGGATCCAAGGCAAACCTTTCAACATCACAGTAATCCAAGTCTACGCCCCAACCACTGGTGCTGATGAGGAAGAAGTTGACCGCTTCTATGAAGACCTAGAACAGCTTCTAGAATTAACACCCAAAAAAGATGTCCTTCTCATCATAGGGGATTGGAATGCTAAAGTAGGCAGTCAAGAGGTAAGAGGAATAACAGGCAAGTTTGGTCTTGGAATACAAAATGAAGCAGGGCAAAGACTGATAGAGTTCTGTCAGGAGAACACATTGGGAAAGGAGTACGACAAGGCTGTATATTGTCACCCTGCTTATTTAACTTATACGCAGAGTACATCATGAGGAAGGCAGGGCTGGATGACTCACAAGCTGGAATCAAGATTGCTGGGAGAAACATCAACAACCTCAGATATGCAGACGATACCACTCTACTGGCAGAAAGTGAGGAAGACCTAAAGAACCTTTTGATGAGGGTGAAAGAGGAAAGTGCCAAAATTGGTTTGAAGCTCAACATTAAAAAGACTAAGATCATGGCAACCACTCCCATCACTTCCTGGCAAATAGGAGGGGAAGAAATGGAAGCAGTGACAGACTTTATTTTCCTGGGCTCCAAGATCACCGCAGATGGTGACTGCAGCCATGAAATTAAAAGACGTTTACTTCTTGGGAAGAAAGCTGTGGTGAACCTAGATAGCTTAATCAAAAGCCGAGACATCACCCTGCCAACAAAGGTTCGCATAGTCAAAGCGATGGTTTTCCCAGTAGCCATGTATGGCTGTGAGAGCTGGACCATAAGAAAGGCAGAGCGTCGAAGAATCGATGCTTTTGAATTATGGTGTTGGAGAAGACTCTTGAGAGTCCCCTGGACTGCAAGGAGATCCATTCAGTCAATTCTCCAGGAAGTCAAGCCTGATTGCTCCCTGGAAGGACAAATGCTGAAGCTGAAGCTAAAGCTCAAGTACTTTGGCCACCTCATGAGAAGAGAGGACTCTTTAGAAAAGACCCTCATGCTGGGAAAGATTGAAGGCAAAAGGAGAAGGGGGCGGCAGAGGATGAGATGGTTAGATAGTGTCACCGAAGCAATGAATATGAAATTGGGCGAACTCAGGAAGCTAGTGGAGGACAGGGAGGCCTGGTGTGCTGTGGTCCATGGGGTTGCGAAGAGTCGGACACGACTTAGCGACTGAACAACAACAACAAAGCCTCAGAGGACTAAGTCGGGAGGGTGTTTGCATCACCCCAAGTTCTCCTCCACTTGCTGGTGCTTGTTCTTTGAGCACAGTTGAATCCTTGCCGCACATGATCCTACATTGCCCTTATCATGAGACTAAGAGATCCAGTTTACTAGGCCCTATTTTGTCCAAGAAGATGTTTCTTCCAGACAATGACAAACTAAACATTCTTTTCTCACTATCGGATCCATACCACCTCAGACTGTTTGCTTCCTTTCTGCATAGCATAGTTGAATTTAACAATAGACGAAAGCCCACTGAACTGCCATTGCCAGAGTGAATCTATCTGGTCTAGAGACAGCAAGTGTTTTACATTGTTTTAATTATATTTTTAAGTTCTGACAATAACATTGCTGTATGTTTTAACTTTTGAGATGCCATTAAAGGTTTTGACTGACTGACTTGCTGGTGCGGGCCCCTCCGTGGACTTGGGCTGGAGCTGCCCAGGCCCTAGAAGGATGCTCTAGGAGGATTTCCTGCTACAGGAAATCCTGCTACAGGCAGGGGTTTGGTCTAGATGACCTTGTAGGCCCCTTCCAACTCTATGACCCGATGATTCTCTGGTAAGTCTCTACCGGTATCTTCCACGCTTCTTTTAGCTGCATTCTCACTCCTTTCTGGGCTCCTGTTGTTTACCGTATGGCTCAGCATTGCTTTCAGCCATTAAGACTTTTCCTTGGCAAAGGCACTGCTCAGTTGCTGAGATCAGGGCTTTCAATGTCGGGATGAAGCATCTGCGAAGTGCCGTTTTGTGATTCCGCTTGTCTTTTCAGAGGCAACTCAGTTGGCAGGCCCTACACATGGCTGATGGCGGTTCACAATTTAGCACTTTGTTCAGGGATGTTGTGGAAGCAGCTGGCTTGCTGGGCTTTTCCTTGAGGGGAGCCAAACCTCTCCTCCTTTCTCTCTCCCTTTGATTAAGAGCCTTTTCCTTTCCAATCAGTTTGACTGCATTGCTTCTGTTCATTTTGTACGCAAATGTCCTCTGAATGGGGATTACGGGAGGGACGAGATGATGAGAAGCATCAGACCTGATTTTGCAAGCTACACCATTTGCCCAAATCTCCATCTGAGTCCCTCTTTCAGCTTAAAAACTGCACCAGCTGTATTTGGCAGGAATATTGGCAGTCATATTGGTCCAAATGAAAATCGCAGAGGTGAAACAGAATCTTCTACTGGAATAAAGGCCAAAGGGCTGCAGTAGACAGAGGTACAGCCAGTTTATGCAAGAACTAAGCACAAATGAGACAACACAATGGCAACCAAAGAGAAACATCAAAGACAAGGAATTCCCCAAGTAATTTTTGACTAACAGGCCAGCAAATGGACCAATACCATCGACATTTTTGATATCATTTTATACCTTCCAATCCATGATACTTTCAGCTTGGCTCTTTGGGATTTAGTTTATAGATTCAGAGTGCAATCAGCGGTGTCATGCAGCTGGAACGCTGGGCGGGAGGAACGGGTGAGCGGCAGCCCGCCCATTGCGTACCGCTCCGTTTCACTGTCTTCCCCGGCTAGTGGTATGCAACGGGCGGGCTGCTGCTCACCCGTTCCTCCCACCCAGCGTTCTGGCTGCATGACGCCGCTGAGTGCAATCCTAACCTGGAGTTAGGCTGGCACAATTAGGCCAGCAAAGTTTGGCTGGCACAAGAGACATCGTAAAGTATGTTTGGACCAATCTCAGAGTCAGAAGGGCCGGGACACAGACATGAGCCATCCTCCCTGACTTCGACAGTAGTCCAAACACATTTTATGGTGTTCCTTGTGCTAGCCAAACTTTGCTGGCCAAACTGTGCCAGTCTAACGCCACGTTAGGATTGCGATCTAAGAAGAGGAAAGATTGTCAGACTTTACAAAGAGGCTTACATTGTATTTCTTATTTGGATCAATTTATCTCTAAAATTCATATCAGTTCCTCAGATTGCTTTAAAACACGTCAAAACCTTGTATTTTTTTCAGTATTTATATACCCCCTTTCTCGTCATCGGATTTCTCCTCTGACTTTCAAGGTGGTTTACATAGGCAGGCTTTCTCAACTCCATGTAGGGATTGTTACAATCATAAGTGCTAACAGGGCCGGCTCTAGCAGTGGTGGGGCCCAATGCATGGCATTCCTGCGGGGGGGGGCACTCTCCCTGCGGAGGCCCCCCACTCACGAAGAAGAGTGCTGTTGGTGCCATGTGCAAAGTATGGCACGTGGAAATAGTTGGTGGTGATAAGAGAACACTACCACCAACTGCTTCCAGGTGGCCCGTTTTGGGATGGTCAGAGGCAGGGGCAGGTGGGAGGGCCCCAGGTAAAGCTGCTCTGCTCGCCCCACTGACTTACAGCCCATAGAGATCCCGGCTGCAGCATCAGGCAATATGCTCACCCTGCTGGTGTGGGGCCCTCTGAAGAGCGGGGCCCAATGTGATGACATTGGTCACATTGGCTTAAGGCTGGCCCTGAGTGCTAATCTTGCTGAGAACGTCTTCTGTCCATGTGGAAACCAACATTTCTCTGGCTGCACTTGCCTCCCACACTTGTCTGAGGGGAAACGCCTTCACTCTCACTGAAGGTGCCACCCTCTCCGCCCCTCTCACCAGCTGGAGGACACAGCAGCATTTTATCAGCAGTTCACAGGTACTTCCGGCTGGCTTGAACGGCCATCCCACGTGTTCTTTGGGCTTCAGAGGCAGCAGCTTTTCAGAGCTGCAAAGGGCTTTGAAAACAGGGAGGGGCTGCTTTATGCAGGAGCTCAGGCTCCTGCAAAACAGCCTTTGAGTCCCCGCTCTAGGAACGCCACTGACGGGAATCATATCCATACCCATTATGGGAGCAAGAACCCTGAATCGTCAAAATTTCCGCTTTCATAGAATACATCAGCATGCTTTCTTTCTCCTGGAAACTGAATATTGGCTTCCATATACAGCCAATGGGTGTGCCAAGGGGTCATCTCCCTCCCCACTTTTACAGAATGTGTGCAGGATGTGTGTCGACAGAGAGATGTTCTTTTCCCTCTCTCACAACACCAGAACCAGGGGGCATCCACTCAAATTGGGTGTTGGGAGAACAGATAAACAGTTTTTTTTATCCCGCAGGTAATTAAGCTGTGGAATTCCTTGCCACAGGAGGTGGTGATGGCATCTGGCCTGGGTGCCTTTAAAAGGGGATTGGACAGATTTCTGGAGGAAAACTCCATCGTGGGCTATAGGCCATGATGGGTGGCATTACCTTCTTACATTAGAAGTCGGCTACTTCAGAACGCCAGGTGCAAGGGAGCGGCAACAGGATGCAGGCATCTTGTTGTCTCATGTGCTTCCTGAGGCACCTGGTGGGCCACTGTGTGATACAGGAAGCTGGACTAGATGGGCCTTTGGCCTGATCCAGCAGGGCTCTTCTTATGTTCTTAAGGCCCAGGTTGGGTTGCAAGTTATTATACTGTAGCTCCCTCCCTGCAGGCAGGATAGCAAATTTTGTTTTATGTACTTCATATTTCCCTCAGAATGTTTTCCTCAGAAATTTACTTCAGAATGCCAAATACAAGGGAGTGGCTATCTTGTTGTGTGATCCCTGAGGCATCTGGTGGGCCACTGTGAGATACAGGAAGCTGGACTAGATGGGCCTTTGGCCTGATCCAGCAGGGTTCTTCTGATGTTCTTATATTCTTATGTTAGGATTCTGTGAGAAGCAGGATCTGCACTCCATGCAAACATTCAATGACTACACATAGATGCCGCATCTTTGAACATTCCCTGAATATTTGGTGAGAACAGTGCTCCTGCAGCAGGTCAATGGCATCAGCATAATTGATCTAGCTGAAAAACCCCTTGCATGCCTTCCCCTTCATCAAACCCAACATTCAGAGTAGAGCACACATTCCATTCTCAGATCTAACCTACATTCAAAACTACACATTATTCAGAGGCAAAGATTCACCTTCTCAAATATAGCATTTAACCTGAATAGCAACAATGCCTCAGGTTCGGCCGCCAACACAGCACTGGAGATGGTCGATCTCATACAACACTTAAGAAAGATAATTAGTGTTTCAATTAAATGGCCTATCATTGTTCTAAAACACTCATGCAAAAATGATCATTCATCTTGGCGCTTCGTAATTGCTCTATTATATGTCTTTAGAAGTGCTAACCATCTGAAGTGAAGTGGAATTTCTATAAAATATGCTCAGTAACCCCTCCCCCCTTCTTTTTATTTTCTAATTTTAGTTACTGTTCTGGGACTTGAGGTTCATTTTAAAAAAAAATCCATTAACTTGAGTAATTCCTCCAACTTTATGAGCCAGAATTCATCTGCCAAAGATTTGTATTATACATACATTCAAATCCAGCTTGCTGGGATCTTAGCAGAAGCTGTGTCCATAATCCACTGCATCCCTTCCAATGGTCAAAGTGATGGACAGCCGGATCCTGAGCTGCTCAGCTCCGGTAGGAGCAGTGGGATCTACAGCAGCTGCTGGGAAAATGGGACACTCATCCACGTCCCCCAGGGAAAGCCCCACCCCACCCCCACAAACTCCCTCCCCCCCTGCTATTTTGCTGGTGGTGACTTGGACGAACAGGGATGAACGGAGCCCTGAGTGCGCCCATGGCAGGGCGATGAAACCGCGCCCCCAGCACATCGCCCCGCCCCCATGCGTCGCTCAGCCATGCCTCCCTGCGCCCAGAATAGCTCCATTTTGGAGTGGAACGGACGCGAGGGAGGGCAGGTGGGCCAGACAGGGCGCGGGTTCATCCGCAGACTCTGCGCAATAGCGCCCCGCCGCCCCGCTGCTGCCCGGCGCCCATGGCTCGCACCCCCCCCGGGCTATACCCTTCTTCCGCCTCTGCTGGAGCAGCCCCATGATCCTGCCCTCCCCTGCCCAGTCCCCCCCCTTCCTCACCTCTCTCCCACCCTGAATCTATTTACCAGTCCGTGGCGCTATGGGAGTGCCCGTCAATTCTTTTTTGCGGCTCTGAGGCAGGGCATGCTTTGCAACTTTTTTAGCCAGCAGTATGCATGTACCAAGGGCGATGAGGCCCCTTTGGATCAATCCCTCAACCTGCAATAGTTACAGCATCACCCCAAAATCAGATTGCACTAATTTTAATGAGTCAGTTTCACACTGACATTTCTAGGAACACTGCTGTGATGCGTCAGCATTGGAAACAAAGGAGAAGCCAAGGATCCGTTAGCTGGGGAAGATCTCTTCAAGGAAATCTGGTGTGAATTTGACAGCTGGCTCAACTCACTCCCGACTTTTTTTTCTTTATTGCTTTTTTCATGTCATGAAATCCATATTTTTATTACTTCACATGTTGTACTATAAAAAAACCCGCTTGCACTGCCTTCTGCTTTCAAAGCTTGCCCGCAGCTTACCTGGAGAAAAGATACTGTCTAAACACCCCTGTACTGTAATGGCCATCTGTGTATTTGTGGTCCAAACTGAGCAGAGGATGTTGATCATTACATATTACACTGCCCATTATGTGTATCCCAATGGAAAAGAGTGTTCTCTGATATTCTGAGCAGAATTGAGGCTAGGGATTTAAGACAGAGAGGAATCCTGAGCAGCACCGGAATGGCGAGGCCGAGAGGCCTGTGCCATATCTTAGCGCCAGTGGTGGAATCTACCTGCGCCAACAACCGGAACGCAGGAAGTAGCTACTGGGAGGCACGGTTGATTGGCAGTTCCTCCGTGCATCCTCGCTTCCCCTGCGGTCCGCTGCCTGCCTGCCTGCCTGCCTGCCTGCCTGCCTGGCTGAAACCTCCGGCTGCGGGCATGCAGGGCACAGGCACGGCCAGCCCCATTTGCGTATTGTAGGGGCGTGCGGCAGCGACGACTGCATTGGGCGGAGCCAGCCCTACACGGAACAACCGGAACGGCGTTCTGGAGCATCCTGGCTACATGACATCACTGCCTAGCGCTGCTCAGGGAGGCTGGCACCTCCCCGCAGCAAGGGCAAATTCACGCCAGCCTCCCCTATGGCTACTTGGATCTGCGCCTGCAGATCCAACCCAACTTATTTCATTCTCAAGAAAGCAGCAGGCTCTGGTGGCCTTCTGGCCATGACATCAGTTCTGGTGGGTCCTGGACCGATTGTCATTTTTAATCATTTTTAATCATCGGGGGGCATCTGCCAAAAAGTGGCACAGGCATTTTAAAAAATAAGGCAATGGCCGTTCTTCCTCCATGTATGCATTTGAACTAGTTCCACTGTTGCAGTGATGAAGGGATGGTCATGGGAGTTTGTCCCACCCTATGTGAGGCCACCTGGATGCAATCTGCAAATTGTTCTAGGCCAGTGGTTCCCAAATTGTGGGTCGGAACCCACCAGTGGGTCACAAGCCAATTTCAGGTGGGTCGTGAAGCACCTACAGCAGCCATGTTGAAAATATGGGAAGACGGGATGCTGGAAAGAGGGAAAGGCTGTGTGATTGTTTTGCTTGTGTTGTCCATAGGCTTTTTTTTTCTTTTTGATTGACTTTGCTATTGGAAAATGGCTGAGAAATAACCCAACTGATTGCTGCATTCTCAGGAAAGCAGCAGGCTCTGGTGGCACAATGATGGCACTTCCTGCCATGACATCACTTCTGGTGGGTCCTGGACAGATTGTCATTCTATAAAGTGGGTCCTGGTGCTAAAACATTTGAGAACCACTGCTCTAGGCTCTTCAGTGGAACATTGGGGGATGCAACCAACGGTTGTGGGAAAGTCTTCTCCCCTCCTGGTTTTCTTTCTGCGTTTGGTCCACCTACTTCTCACTCTTTGTACTGTTTTCCATTTCCCACTTTAACAGTTTGCCTGTATGCTAAAAATAGGTGTCATAACTGTGAATATAATTGCATTCATTCCACAACACCACACGTATACACCGTTTCAAAGTGTTTTTCAAATTGCTCACTTTTTATTGATAGTTTCCCACGGCAGTCTGCTTCTGAGGAGCCCATTCGTCCTCTATAATACGATGATGATTCATGGCTCACGTTTCCTCTCCCCCACCCCTTGATGCCAACTGGCACTTTGCTGCAACTGGGGGAAATTGGCAAGACACAGCCTTGGCAAGGGGCTTCATATTAACTTTTTGGTGAGCCTGCCAGGCAAAACAAGTGTGAGGCTTTCTATATGAAATGGAAGTACACAACAACAGCAGAAGAGCCCTGTTGGATCAGGCCAAAGGCCCATCTAGTCCAGCTTCCTGTATCTTACAGCAGCTCACCATGTGCCTCAGGGATCACACAAGACAACAAGATGCCTGCATCCTGTTGCCACTCCCTTGTATCTAGCATTCTGAAGTAGCCTACTACTAATGTAAGGAGGTTGCACAACCCTTCATGGCCTATAGCCCATGATGGACTTTTCTTCCAGAAATCTGTCCAATCCCCTCTTAAAGGCATCTAGGCCAGATACCATCACCACCTCCTGTGGCAAAGAGTTCCACAGGTTAATTACCGGTTGGGTAAAAAAGTACTTCCTTTTATCTGTTTTAACTCTCCCAACACTCAGTTTTAGCGGATGTCCCCTGGTTCTGGTGTTGTGAGAGAGGGAAAAGAACATCCCTGTATCCACTCTATCCCTCCCTTGCATGATTTTGTATGTCTCAATCATGTCCCCCCTCAGGCACCTTTTTTCTAAGCTGAGGAGCCCCAAATGTTACAGTCTTTCTTCATAAGGGAGGTGCCCCAGCCCCGTAATCATTTTGGTCGCTCTCTTCTGCACCTTGTCCAGCTCCACTATGTCCTTTTTGAGATGCGGTGACCAGAACTGCACACAATATTCCAGGGGTGGCCTTACCATCAATTTGTACAACGGCATGATAATGTTGGCCGTTTTATTCTCCGCCCCTTTTTTAATTATCCCAAGTGAAGACCACGAGAAGCGCATTTCTTGAGAACGGCAGCTCAAGCACCTGTTTCCCAAGCTGCCTTCTGGATTCTTCATGCAGCGTTTCTCTGGCTTTAATTTGGACCGGTGGTCTCCAGATGCAGGAATTCACCTGCTGTATTCAGATCAAACAGCCTACCTAAATCCCATGCAGCGATCCAGGGCTCAATTAGGATTGTGCTGAAGCAGCTGCACTGGAACAGGCAGGCTGGAGCCTCTCTGGGGCAAGGGCACAGTTGCACCCTTACCCCAGGATAGGAGCCAGCAGCGGCGTCATGCTGCCGGTACGCTGGGTGGGAGGAATGGGTGAGCGGCAGCCCGCCCGTTGCGTACCGCTCCGTTTTGCCGTCTTCCCCGCCCCCATGGGGGCGGGGAAGACGGCAAAACGGAGCGGTACGCAACGGGCGGGCTGCCGCTCACCTGTTCTTCCCGCCCAGCGTACCGGCAGCATGATGCCGCTGGGTGCCAGCCACCCCAATGGGCGCCTCAGCTCTGTGCCTGGTGTTTAGCTGTTCCGCAGGCACAGAGCCAAGGATGCCACGAGGGCCGCACAGCCTGAGGGCCACATCCCAACTCCACCCCCTCCCCAGACCGGCCCACCTTCCGGCCCAGAAACACCCCTGCGCCAGCCGAACTTGACTGGCACAGGAACATCGCGCTGCTGGCTTCGACTGGCATTGCTGGGCCAACGCTGCTGACATTGTAGCGTTGGCGCGGGGGCCCAGAACGGCGCTCTCGTGCCAACACAGGGCCGAAAGAAGTGGCCAGCATCGGCCCAAGGGCACTTCCAGGATTGTGCCCTTAGCTTTTTACCAGTATAGTCAGTGATGTCATCCAGGGGGAACGGACCAGAATGGGCGTTCCGGATCCTAACGGGCTCCGGGGCTGGTTCCGGGTTCCCGACAAGTGCCAATCAAAAGTGAGTTCCTGTTCCTAAATCATTTGAATGACACCACTGAGTATAGTGTCTACTCCACTAGGTGTTTTGGGTCGACTCCGGTATCACTGGTGCACGTCTGTGTTGATCCTCGCAGGGAGATCTGGCCCAGGAAAAGGACCTGGATTCAGCATGTGTTGGCGCTACAGATCCTGCCCCCTCCTAGGCCCCACCCACTCATTCCCTGCCCCATTGCCGCCCCACTCAGCCCCTCCCTGCCCCTCTCCCTGCCTCTGTGCTGAACGTACCTGCTCCAGCAGGCTTCAATCACTCAGCTGGTGCACAGGGAAAGGCTCCAACCTTCACACTGGGTCCCTTCCCACCTAGGCCTTGCAAAGCAGTTTACTTGTGCCCCAGTGTAAACCAGCAGAAAGTGCATTGGGGCAAAAAAAGATGTAAAGTGCCTGGAACACGTTCACCCCCTTTAACGCTTCACAAGGGAACATATGGATGCACTAACACCCCTATTGTCACGCCAAGGATTACTCCACACGCCCCACACCCTCCACTATTACACGCTAGCTGCCTGGAGCATTTTAAATTGGGATAGGCAGGATAAAAATGTGCGTAATAAATACATTATTCAAGGCTTTTCGCCACCTGTTGTTTGATGCATTCATTTAATCTGCAACGGTTCTCTTCTCCACTGATTTAAAAGCCAAGAGGGTGATGATTCTTTTGGCTGTAGCGCTCCAAGTACACAAGAGGAGAGATCCTGTTTTCGTTTGTGAAATACTGAAGGGTATGAGATAAAGCTTTTGAGGAACTTGGGTTTCTCCAGAATATAGTGTGAAACCCATTCAGTCATTGAGGGCACAATCCTAACCTGGAGTTAGGCTGGCACAGATAGGCCAGCAAAGTTTGGCCGGCACAAGGGCCACTGTAAGGCAGGTTTGGACCACTCTCAGAGTCAGGGAGGGTGGCATACCGTATGTCTGTGTGCTGGCCTCTCTTACTCTGAGAGTGGCCCAAACATACTTTATGTTTGCGATGCTTAATGAAAATGCTTGCGAAGTTTGTGATGCTTTATGAAAGCAATGCTTTCCTGAGAATGCAGCAATAATTGGGCTATTTCTCAGTCATTTTCCAATAGCAAAGTGAATCATTAAGGGGAAAAAAAGCCTATTTGCAACCTTGACACAAGCAAAACAATCACAAAGCCCTCTCCCTTTCCAGCATCCCATTGTCCCATATTTTCATGATGGCTGTTCTCAGTGCTTCACGACCCAACTGGCTTTTGACTCACTGGTGGGTCCTGACCCACAGTTTGGGAACCACTGCAATAGGACATGACCAATAATCTCCTACAAATCACAGTCCTAAACCAAAAACTGCATGCTTACAGCAAATATGACCAACAACATTTATTCAACAGCATATCACTAAAACCTGCTAAATCCAAAAATCCACAAAAGGGGGTGGGGAACTTTCCAAAAGTGAAAGGAGACCTTGTTCAGTACACACATGTGAGGAAATAATTCCCCCACGTGGGTAGGATTATCAGATCCAAACTGGGGCAAACCATTATATAGAAGAGGGAATTTGGGCAGGTGCAGCTTTTGAAACCCTTCCATGATGAGCTGAACCTGCCCAGAGTTCCTCTTCTGTACAATGGTTAAAGATATACACACACTGTCCCAGTTTGGATCTGGTAATCCTACACCGTGGTGAAGGCCCTGCTTGGTTTCCCCATCTGTCTAAACCAGTGGTCAGGGAACAGGGGTAAATTACCCCAAATGGGGTAAAAATGAAATTCCTGGGGGTAATGGATGGCAGCCGGGCATGCATATGAATCTAAGCTATTCCCTGCAAAGACTTGTTCCTCCGCGCGCCCACTGTCTGCGCCTCCATCTCTCTCTTTAAACTTGGGCGACAAGCCCTGCAGCGTGTCTCCGCGCTCTGATCAGCCAAGCCACGCTAATTGGGTAGCCAATGAGGAAGCAGCCTGAGAATTTAGCAGGGCCTTCAGTGCCCTCATTGGCTGGCCGGGGTGGCTGAGAGGCTGAGCGTTCCATAGCAGGACTATAACGTTCCATAGCCCACCCCCAAGTAATTCCACTGAGGAACTGCAGATTTGTTACAATATTAAATAAATTGGGCTTAACCCCCCCCTCCGCAGTGTCTTCGTACTACAGAAGCTTCATGCATTAATTAAGCTCATTAATTAATCAAATAAAAAGCAATGGGTTCCAATATGTAATTTTTTTTCTTTTGTTCTGGCGGCGGCGGGGGGGGGGGTTTGACACACCAGCAGAATTACAAATTCTGAGTTACGAATTTTCCAAATTTCTGACACACCAAGCCCAAAAGGTTCACCATCACTGTTCTATATGCATGCCCGGCTGTGCGTGTTACAGTACTGTAGTGTACAAGGACCTGACGCAGTGCAGTGCGTCAGGCCCTTGTGTATAACACGCTTCCCTGCGTAATGCTCCGGGCCCTGCCTCCAAGTCCGCCCGCTTCTTCAGTAGAGTCGACTAGTTGCTGAGCCATTGAGAGAGACAGGACAGTGCCTCTCCTGAGAGGACACCTATCTTTCATTGGTAGTTTTAGTAAGTACCTGTATTAAAAATCAAATCAAGGGGGTAACGTCGACGTTATCTAAATATATTTTGGGGTAAAAGGTAAAAAAGTTCCCTGACCCCTGGGGTAAAAGGTAAAAAAGTTCCCTGACCCCTGGTCTAAACAGTTAAAGAAGGCATTTTGGTCAGGCTCCTAGTTAATTGTAAGTGGAATGATGAGGCTGTGATTTAAATACTTATATGAACTGATGCACTAAGTATTTTTTTTTTATTTTGAAGATTTTATACCCTGCCTTTCCCATGCTGAAGCAAATGTCCAAGGCAGTTTACATGGTCAGGCTAGTCTAAACCATCATCTTTCAGTGGTTTTTTATTTTTATTTTTTTTATTTTTTTTAAACAAATATACAGTATTCTGCAATTCACGGAATCCTCAGTCCCAGATGTAGCCTTCACAGTGTGGTTCTCTCCTCTGGCCATGTGACCTCGAGCTCCAGCAGGTGATTGTAAGTTCAGCCTGGACAGGTCCTCAAGGTTGGACTGTGTTCTTTTGCTGGCTGGCCTTCTCACCACATTCCCGCACTGGCTAATCAGCTTCACAGTTACCCCGTTCTGCCACAACAGGTACTGCAGCTTGTCACAGCCTGGCATTCTGTCTCCCATCCAGAAATAGACCACACATTCTCCTGCTTAGCTTCAGGCAGTACCAGCAGCTCAACCATCAGTCCACACCTCCTGCCCATACATAGAATAGAATCATAGAATCATAGAGTTGGAAGGGATCTACAAGGCCATCTAATCCAACCCCCTGCCTGTAGCAGGAAATCCTCCTAGAGCATCTCCAGCAGGTGCCTGTCAAGCCTCTGCTTGAAGGTCTCTAATGAGGGAGAATCCATCACCTCCCTTGGCAGACTATTCCACTATCCAACCGCCCTTATCATCAAGAAATTCTTCCTGATATCCAGCCAGAATCTCCTCTCTTGCAGTTTGTACCCATTGGACCGAGTTCTATTGTCCAAGGCAGATGAGAACAGATTTGTCCCTTCTTCCTTGTGACAGCCCTTCAGCTATTTGAAGAGTGCTATCATATCCCCTCTCAGTCTTCTCCAAACTAAACATACCAAGTTCCCTCCACCTTTCCTCTTAGGACTTGTTTTCCAGCCCCCTGATCATCTCCGTTGCTCTTCTCTGAACCTGCTCCAATTTGGCTGCATCTTTCTTGAATTGAGGTGCCCAGAATTGAACACAGTACTCCAGGTGAGGTCGCACCAATGCGGAGTAAAGCGGAGCCACAACTTCTTGTGATTTGGACGCTGTGGTTCTATTAATGCCGGCTAAAATTGCATTAGCCTCCTTTGCAGCTGTATCACACTGCTGACTCTGTATGCATTCCAGACTATTTCCTTTGCTGCCTACTCCCGATTCAAAGCAAGCTGTGTTTCTTTTTTCACAAGGGCCTCATGTAATTTTATTTCAAGAAACTATGAAAGCATAAACTAGGCATCTGAAACACACTTTAAAAAGCCAGTCTCCCAGTGGCCTAGAGACTGAATTTGGCGCACAACGTTTATATAATTCTCTTCCAACATTTTTATTAACCAGGTATTTTACTTTACAGAGTGCAAATAAGCATACACCTAGTTGCTAAGTACATTATAATTACAGATTATGGACTAATTGGAGTGTTATTTATGCCTGAAGATTATGTGGTAATTATACACGACATTATTATGGAAAGGGGGGAAATCTGGCAAGTGTTATAAAAAGCAATTACTATACAAATTAGAAAAAAAAAGATGCAATTTGATTTTATGATTATTTGCACCATATGAAATAAGAAAGTGCCAAAAAAAATAAAAAATAACCCCAACCCAGTTCTGATCAGGCCTGTTTGCTGCATTGGCTTTTTAATAACATGGAAATCATCAGTTTGACATTCATTCGGAGCTCAGGATTAGCAACATAAACCTTGGTGATTCTTGGAGAAGTTCTCCAGCATTCCCACGAGGGTACTGCATACAGGTGACCCTACCACAGTAGTTCCTAACTTGGGTCACGACCAGTGATGTCATGCAGGGGGTACGCGGGGGTACGCGAGTACCAGTTTCTAGGATTACAGCTGGCCCCGCCCATTCGCCCGCCCACTCGTCGACTCCGCCCTCTGCAACGTTTGAATTTCCTGCATGTTTGAGTTGCCTGCACGTTCTCAGAGCCAGGCAGGCAGGCAGGCAGCGAGCGGAGCCTTTCCTTTCCTTGCCACTGAAAAATGAGTTGCTCTGGGGTTTTAACATGATGCCAGGCCTCCTTCACATGTTCTGGGGGTGCTGTGGAATACTGTTGCAACTGTTGGGTCAGTTTAAAATAATCTGAGGCCTCAAAAAGGGCTTTTTTCATGTCCCTTCCTGCCACAACATCACTTCTGGCTTATGACGTCACTTCTGGTGGGCGGGTCCCGACACGTGCCAATCAAAAGTGAGTACCTGTTCTTAAATCATTTAGATGACACCACTGGTCACGACCCTCTGTGGGGGTGGGTCGGTCGTAAGCTGATTTTCAAGGGGATGTAGAGACCTCAATTTCTACTACAGAGACATTTGTGTAACATTAAGGGCACAATCCTATACTGCGCTGGAATTGTAAGGCCAGCTGGCCAATGCCGAATCGGGACCTCACGGCCTCGTGAATGGGCTTAGGATGTGGCCATATGGCCATCTCCCAAGCCCGCCCACATCCCGCCCAAGTCCCGCCCCCGCCTCCCTCCCTCCCTCCAATCCCCGTGCTGCCTTGGCACAGAGCATCCCTCGCACCGACCGGCTTCGGTCAGAGGCTCAGTGCAGGCGCAGCAGGGCCAACGTTGCCTGCAGCACCAGTCCTGTTGCTGCACAGTCTATAGAATTGCGTTACCCGGGCACAATCCAATGCACCCATAGGGCTGACACAAGCCGCTTGCATCAGCCCCACGCTGTCGCGAATGGGTCGTAAAGCACATTAGCCCCAGCGCTGCTGCCACAGGGCCGACACAGGCAGCAGCAGTGGCCCCCTGGTGCTGGCAGAAGCTGCTGGTGGACCGCTCCTATGACAGCCAGGCTCAGCAGGTGCAAGGGTGGTTCTGGGCGGAGGGAGGAAGAGAGGAACTGGGCAGATGGAGGGTGGTCTGAGAGGCAGTCCAGCCCGGGGAGAGGGGTGGAGCCTGGATGTGGTTGCTAGGCTGTATCCAGCGGCGTCATGCTGCCGGAACGCTGGGCGGGAGGAACGGGTGAGCGGCAGCCTGCCCATTGCGTACCGCTCCGTTCCGCCGGGGGCGGAGAAGACGGCGAAACGGAGCGGTACGCAACGGGCGGGCTGCCGCTCACCCGTTCCTCCTCCCCAGCATTCTGGCAGCATGACGCCGCTGGCTGCATCCAACTCCCTGTCCCTTGCCCGGGCAGCCTGGGGAACTCAGATCTGTGCCTGCTATATAGTGGGCACAGATCTGAGTAGCCCATAGGTAAAGGTGTGAACATGCCCGTGCCTCATGGAGGCTCTGGGCTGCACCCAAGCTGCACCGAATATGGTGAAGCTGCACTGCACCCAAGCTGGACTGCGCCCGCTGGCCTGCCTGTTCCAGCGCAGTTTAGGATTGCGCTCTAAAAAAGTTGGATTTTTGCAGCATTTTCAGGGAACTTCCAAAGTGGAAGGATACCCTTAATTTTTTTTTTTCACCATGCTGGCCCAGTCAGTTTAGGAAAACATCTAAGGCTGCAGTCATGGACACGTTTATCTGGGAGTACGTTCCATGAAACGCAATTTGACTGAGTTCCAAGTCAACGTGCATAGGATTGCGCTGAAAATCCAAACTTTGGCAATTTGGAATATCACTTCTAAACTTGATCTCTGGTTCCAAAGCTAATGATAGATCACTGCTTTTGGTTTGTTGGGAAGTCTCTAGACAGCTATATATTGTCAGAAATTTAAAGTCAAGTTTAGCAACTAGCTGGATTTTTGACCTCACACCCAGAGGCCAGGGCGGAGATCGTCTGTCTTGCTCATCACTGTCAGCTCCGATCTCTCAGCAGAGGACAATCCAACATGACGCCTGTTCTTCCTACTTCCTGTCATCACATTTATGAGAAACTGCATAGCATTTCTGACAATTGAAGAAGGAACTTTCTCACATTTCTCCATATCTGACGCATTGCTTTAGCATGTCTAATCTCAGATTTTCCCATGTCACACTGGATGTTCATTTGCTAATGAGATTTATGTTTTCCAGTCTTCGACTCTAGAGTCCAGTTTGTTACAATTGCGCCGTGTTTGGTGAGAGCCTGCATTAGTTCTGTAAATTCGACTGTGTTCATGTGGCATACGAATAAGTGCTCTGCATATCGTTTTGGTTTGGATTTTTTCTTCTTCTTCTGGTGACCTATCAGTTTTGGGGCAGAGAAGTGTTTTGCATTTTATCCATACAGGATGGCTCAGGAAAAGGGCAATGCTATTGTGCCACAGTGAGGTGTGCAGCACCGATGCAAGTCTCAGATATGGAATCCAGAAGTAGATTTGTAAATCCACTCTTAGAAGAAACACAGACGTGTGCCAACCTCCCTGACTCCGAGAGTGGTCCAAACATGCTTCACGGTGGCCCTTGTGCCAGCCAAACTGTGCTGGCCTAACTCCAGGTTGGGATTGCGCCCAGTGATGTCATCCTCAAACGACGTTCCGGATCGCTAGGCGGGACTTACTGCCTGATTGGCTGCCCGCCCTGGGTTGCGCCCAGTGGTGTCATCCTCAAATGATGTTCCGGATCGCTAGGTGGGAC
The DNA here is from genome assembly GCA_029204185.1 of Lerista edwardsae. NCBI lineage: Eukaryota > Metazoa > Chordata > Lepidosauria > Squamata > Scincidae > Lerista > Lerista edwardsae. The sequence continues at coordinate 7,274,960 of JAJKFI010000036.1, read as the reverse complement.
TTACCGCCTGATTGGCTGCCCGCCCTGGCTTTGGTGGGGGTGCCCGCTTGCCTGGGGGGGTGCGCCGGGTGCCTGGGCAAGCAGCGGAAGGGCGCGCCAACTGGAGGGAGCCCGCACAGCGGGCGGGCCGGCAGCGACACATCACGGACTGCCTGTCAATCAAGCGGTAAGTCCCGCCTAGCGTTCTGGAACTTAATTTGAGGATGATGCCGCTGATTGCGCCCTGAATCACATTACTGGCATGGGTCCTACTCTCTTTAACAGGCCTCCAGCACCATGTACATGTGTGCACATGCATGTCTCTGAAATCCAGATCCAAAATTTGGTTCTGCCCAAATACGGTGGGGAGGGCACTCTGCAGCTCCCTTCGTCTCTAGCGACATCAGACATTTCCAAGCAATAAATCAGTTTAAAGTTACCGTATGGCCCATGGAACTCATAAAAGTATATGCACCCTTTCAGTAATGACATTTTCATGTGGAGAGTGTGCATTCTCGTTAACTAACGCCTTTTTTTCCTCGCCCCCTATTTTAGCGACCGTCAATGTTTGGCGTTGATTTATCCCTTTGAAAATTTCATGAGTTCTAATGGAACTCCACTCGACTTCTGGTGGGGCTCATTTGTGGGGACAAATGAGGGCTCCCATCGCACAACACATGGACCGATAAAAACGCCCGCCAGAGCCGTAAAGCGTTGATTTGTGCTCGCCACCCAGAGAAGATGGGGGGGGG
>JAJKFI010000036.1:7254423-7274219 GCA_029204185.1 Lerista edwardsae | reverse complement strand
GGCGTCCATTTCACTCCAAAATGGAGCTATTCTGGGCACAGGGAGGTGTGGCGTGGCAACGCACGGGGGCAGGGTGACGTGCTGGGGGTGCGGTTTCGTCACCCTGCCATGGGAGCACTTGGCGCTCGGTTTGTCTCTGCCTCACTGCCTGCCATGCTTCAACCTCTTCCATACAACAATAGTACACAGAGTAGTTGCATAGAGGGAGGCACACAGGCACACTGGCATGTGGCTCCTACTTTCCCCCCATGCAACTTTCATATGCTGATCTTCAGGTTGGGACTTGGCCTGTACATGCACAAGTGACATGCACATAGATTTAACAGATGTGTCATGTTACAGCACCTTACCTCCTATACCGCTGGGAGATGGGGTCCAAACAGCACCCCCTAGGATCACAGTGCCAGCCTGCTTGCTCACCATCTGTGGGGCCCAGAGCCTATCAAGCCCTAGCTTAAGAGCTCATCCTTTGACTTGATCCATTTGGCTGCGGTTGGGTGCTCTTGCCTTAATTCCTGTCCTCTTTTTTGATTACTGCCTTGAATTCTGACTAGCTGGTAGAGGTGCGTCTGCATTGTCTTGCACTTACCTTGCAAAGCTCAGCATTCCAGAAGTTGGAGGGGAATGTAATATAACGACTTAATCACATTGCCCCTAACCTTTTGGGCTTTTGCATTGATTCAAAAGTAAAAGCCCACATCCAGACCACCTCTGTTTGGTAATCTTTAGCCCTTTCAGGGCCTGGTCAACACAATCGTCAGGGAGAGCACAATGTGGTTTGGCCCAGAAAGAACTGAAGATTGCCGAACAGAGACTCAGGATTTTTTGTGTCACCCCCCCCACTAGGGTTGCACCCGGTAAGACTGCACCAGATGCACCCCCTAGCAATGCCACTCCTACTTACCTTGACCACTTACTTGCTTTTTGTCTTCCTCTTTTCTTCTTTAGATGTTGTCCTCTGCCTGGTTCTGAATTCGGGACTATGTTACCCGAATTCTTTTCAGAATGCATATAATGTCCGCATAGGGCACAGGGCAAATGTGTTGGGGCCAGGTGTATGGTGGCCGATGGCACAACGTAATGGTTTGGCAGGACAGGAGGAGGAGGGGTGAAGCTGAAGCACCTGACTGCAGAGACAATCAGAGGCATACCTAGAAGCGGGGAATCGCAGCACTAGGTTTTGCAGGCAGCTGCTCCCCTTCCTCTTTGGTGCCATTCCTAGTGGCTAGAGCAGGGGTTCCCAAAGTCCTACTTGGACATTGGGAATGTCCTAAGTAGTTGCAGGGGCAGGGCCTGGGGCTGCAAGGGTGACCCATTGGTGCTGCTGTGATCTCAGTGTCATGGGACACCCAGGGGCTTCAGCCCTTACCTGGGGGTCAGGCTGAGGTCCAAGGAGCTCTGGTTCTCAAAACTAATTCATTTATTAATAAATAGATGGTGTAGGGCAATGCAGGGGGTAGCTTAGGTGCTCTGTTGGATCCAGAGCTTTAATATAGATCCTTTAAACAGCACTGTGCTCCCAGCTATTTGAGCTTGCAAGGTGCTACCACCAATCATGAGGCCCATAGGTGGCCACCAATGACCAGATCCGGACCACAAGTTGCTGGTTGCCTACCGTTGCCTTGAGGCACCATGCAGAAATGATCGCTCCAGGAGAGAAGCCCAGGGCCCCTGCCAATCATATTGATAATGCGCAACACACAAAAAGTAATTCCCGCTACAGCAACAATCTGTAACACCGGCATTATGTAAAAGCAATATTGGGTCACAGCAACATGGCAAGGATTCAATTTACAGAGTGTCAAGCATGCTGCGAGTGTTATGGAAAGTGAGTTTCCTTGCATTGGATTGGCTGTTCATCTGTGAAACTCACTCATCTCATTTCCTCGGCTGAAAAACACATTTGTGCCAGAGTGGAAGAACAATAAGGAAGTGACTTGCAAAAAAAATGTCAACCGTTAAGTCTGTAGACTTCCAAAATATTTCTGATCCGACAAAGTTTTTATCCTCAGAGTCAATGCAGCTTTTGTGATGAATTCTGACATGTTTATTTCCTGCCTCTCAAGCTTTACTTAAAAAGGTCCTATAAATGCAAAAATCCAGTCATCTGCTCTCCTACAATGATGCCGAAAATCATTTGTTTGCTGCTGTTTTAGTGATATTTAGTTTTGTTTCTCAAGGATTTTTATGCTCATTTCATTATTCATTTTATGAGGGGTAGTAAACGAAATAAAAATACGACAACAGCAAAGCCGGCAAGGCAGCCCAATGTCTTTGGTAAACGTTTACGGCTTTTATGGGTAATTCTCGGTGAACGTCACAATGGTTATTGAGAAGACCCACAGAACTGTGGTGTGTCTTGAACACAATTATGGCGGGCTTACCTGCTAATGATTCAAGTTGCCCATAATTACTATTTTTTTTTCAAATATCAGCAGAGCCCTATACTTGGGTCATCATTAATTGAAATAATTCTTCCATTAACAGTACAATCCAAGCGCTGCATTGGGCCGACGCATGTCCGCCGCGTCAGCCCAGCGCTGTCGTGAATGTGCTATAAGGCACTTTTGTGCCAGCAGGGGTGCGCCGTCCTCCCTGACTTGGAGGAAGGTTTGGAAGAAGAGACAAATCTGTTCTCATCTGCCTTTGACAGTAGAACTCGGTCCAATAGGTGCAAACTGCAAGAGAGGAGATTCCGGCTGGACAGGAAGAATTTCTTGATGATAAGAGCGGTTCGACAGTGGAACAGATTGCCAAGGGAGGTGGTGGATTCTTTCACACTGGAGACCTTCAAGCAGAGGCTTGACAGGGATGTGCTGGAGATGCTCTCCTGCTACAGACAGGGGGTTGGACTAGATGACCCTGTAGGTCCCTTCCAACTCTATGATTCTATGACTCTGAGAGTGATCCAAATGTGCTTTATGCAGCGGTGGCATTCAGCCGGTACGCTGGGCGGGAGGAATGGGTGAGCGGCAGCTTGCCCGTAGCTTACCGCTCCATTTCACTGTCTTCCCCACCCCCGCGGGGGCGGGGAAGATGGCAAAACGGAGCGGTACGCAACGGGTGAGCTGCCGCTCACCCATTCCTCCTGCCCAGCGTACCGGCTGAATGCCGCCGCTGGCTTTATGGTGTCCCTTATGCCAGCCAAACTTTGCAGGCCTAGTTGTGCCGACTGAACTCCAGGTTAGGACTGCACTCTAAAAGATACACATTTCCCCCTCTTTTTAAGAGAACAGGCAAAGGAGTCCATTGTCACCAGCTGCGCAGAACTAGGGCTTCGTTCTGACTAAGCCTCTTAAAGACAGAGAACAAAGAGCAACATGACTTTGGTTCATCCTTGTTGGAGGAAAAGAGAATAAACATCCTTGTCTGAACCCATCTGCTAATGGATGTTGGCTCGCCTTGCACAAAAGGAAGCACTTCTGTTGCTGGAGCATAAGCTCTGGTGTCAGAAGCGTAGCTGGGGGGCGAGCGCAGTAAGAACAGCAGGCACTGCAGTGCGCCATGGAACAGTCCATCCCTTTCGCCATTGGAGCCATTCGGAGCGATGAGATCAATACGTAGGAACTGCCATCGCTGCCCTGAATGGCTCCAATGGTGAGGGGGAGGGGCCGCTTATACAGCGTATTGCGGTGGCTCCCATAGTTACCACACTGCTCCCCACCCGGCTAGACTACTGCCCAATGTGTTTCCCAACGTTTCATGAATTGATCAGTCTGTTACCAACTCTCGGTTATCCTTGGAAAGTTGGTCTTCTTTAGGATCCTGCACTCCAGAGGGTTTGTTCAGGAGGGATGAGAACACAAGAGGTCAAAGCAAGCTCAACCACATTTCCAGAATCACTGGATTTATTTACTAAAATGGTTGCAACCCACTTTTTACCTGAGAGGCCCTTCAGGATGTCTGACATTCAGGGTGCAATCCTAACCTGGGGTTAGGCCGGCACAATTAAGCCAGCCAAGTTTGTCACAAGGGACAGGGTAAAGCATGATTGGACCACTCTCGGAGTCGGGGAGGATGGCGCACGCCTGTGTTCTGGGCTCTCTGACTCCGGGAGTCGTCCAATCATACTTTACCCTTGTGATGGCCAAACTTGGCTGGCCTAACTTGTGCCGGCCTGACTCCAGGTTAAGAGGGCGCCTTCAAATATGACGCGGCCATGTAATACAATGGGCTGAAATGATCACCCACACAGCAAAATGCCACAGCCAGCAAGGCAAGGGAATGTTCAAAACAACTCTTAAGAAGGGAGAAAAATACCTTCCACTTTCAGGGGACTTCAAAGGGTTTATAACCAATAATGGGGTCAGCTAACGACTTGGGGGAATGCTGGGCGGGCAACAGGAAGGCTGGGCGGGACTTCTGGGTGATTGACAGCCCATCCATCCGGGTCCGCCGCCCGCCTGCCCACCGCACAGGCTGCCCTGGCCTCGGAGGGGGCGCCCGCTCACCGGGGGGATGGGTGGGGGCCCCCGGGTGCCAGGGTGCACAGTGGCGGGGCGCGCCACCCGGGGGCAGCCCGTGCGGCCGGCGGGCGGGCGGGCGGCGGACCTGGACGGACGGGCTGTCAATCACCCGGAAGTCCCGCCCAGCCTTTCTGCTGCCCGCCCAGCGTTCCCCCGAGTCGTTAGCTGATCCCATCACTGTTTATAACCCCGTACTAATGTAAGCGCCTATTCTCTCAAGCCCCGCCTTCACTTTTCCACATGTTTGAGCAATGTGTGGAGAAGACTCAGATATCCCAGACTGACTCTGGGGACTGGCAGAGATCAGCTAAGCCAGGCAGGACCGTCTTTGGCTTGCAGCGAGCCTGGGGCGAGGTGATGTCAGTGCACCCCCAGCATTGGTGCTCCACCCCTGTGCGTCACCTGGCCACACCCCCCATATGCCCGGGATCGCTCCACTTAGGAGCGATCCCAGTACAAGTGAGGGCAAGGTGCGAAAGGCACGCAGGGTTGTCTGCACCGCGGTGCCCAACCACAACCAGCACCTGCGGTGTTCACTTCCCTGTGGCACCTTCCCTATGCCTCTCAAGCCAGGCTCAAACTGAGGGTTTGTGCCCATCAAACCAACTAGTTAGGCTGTCTTAATAGTCCCTGGCAGGCATAATGCCCAGTATGACACTGTGAGGCTGGTAGGGCTGCCATAGTGGGTGGGTGTCTCCAGTGCAGAGCCTTGTCCCAGCAACTGGGTCCTACTGTTGGCAAAAATCGGCCCAATATGGTTCTCATCGTGGGGAAAGCATTTAAAAAGGCAAACAACCAAAGAAGGGAGTATGAGGATCATCTTTATTACACCTGCGCAGGCGGGCCAATCTCCTTGCCCCACTCGGCAGGCAGAGAAAAAGAGCAAGAGTATACAATTCCAAATCATCTTTATATCCCTCTCCCCCCCCCCAGCTGCTGCTCGGTGGAAAATTACTACACTGGGGCTGGGACGTGAAAAGCTCTGTGTCAATTGTGCCTTGAGCATATGCTGTAAGGGAGGAAGATCTTTTGGCTTGAACCAGTTCCCTATCTATTGTGCAGGGCTAGCAGCACTGGATAGAGAAGGTTACAGGAGGGGGCAAGTGAGTGAAAACAATGAGAGCAAAGAGAGAAACAGTTACATACTATTTAGATGCTTTAGACAAGTGACTAAGCAAAAGACTCAAGATGGCTGCACTTTGCTTCGATGGCAACACTACTGGTGCGAAAACATCCATGTGTTGGGTGGAGCTAAAAAAAGTCCTTATGTGTACAACACATGTAATCCTGATCTGATTATATATACACACCCTAAGTGCTTACAGTCCTATTATATTGTGTAGCTAGAGGGGAGGGAAACCCTCACCATCATTTTCATTGGTTTTTGTTTCATTCCTTTACATTCATGCTCATTGGTTTTTGTTTACCATTCAATGTGATTTGTTGCCGTTCTTATTCATTTCCCTTCTACATGGATCTCGATGGATAACCGACCCAGGCTCTGATGCAAATAACTTTGTCAATTTCCAACGGAATTGCATGACATTTTGAGAGATTGTACTACTCTGTCAAGGCGTCGTATCTGAAAATGGGTGTATGGATTCAAAGAACCAGTTTTATGGGCAATTGAATGGGGGGCAGGCATTTGTTTAAGATTTGCATTGATTTCGGTGAAATTAGAAACACGGCAGCTCCTCTCAAGCTTCTAACTTCTGTGTTTCCTGTCCAATTGATATGAAATATTTGAGTGTTCTACAACTCCCTTAAGGCATTGTAGCTGAACAGACTCCGAGTGCAACCCTAAATTGTGCTGGATTGGCGAGGCCGGCAGACCTGTGCCAAATCCAGCACACCTTAGGTACTCTTGGGAGCCTCCCCGGGGCAAGGGCATGTTCGTCCCCTTGCCCAGGGGAAGCTCCGGACTCCTCTTTTATCCACCTATGCATTGAAAGTCCTTGAATGGTGGTGGTGGTGGTGGTGCTGGCGGTAGAGGAAATCGCTAATGAAGGAACTGAAAGCTGAAGCAAACTATACAAGTTTCTATTTCAGAATTAGGGCACAATTCTAACCTGGAGTTGTGCTGGCCCAGGAGTGTCACAAATGAACCATAAACTGCATTTGGACCACTCTCTGAGTCACAGAGGACATCACATGTCCGTGTGCCAGCTGCCCAAGAATGGTAAGAATGAGCTTTACGGCACATTCGCAACACTCCTGAGCCGGCACAAGTCCCTTGTGCCAGCCTAATTCCAGGTTAGGATTGCACCCTTAATGTTAGAAATTCTCCAGATTAAACTAGGATTAAGGCAGCGGCGTCATGCTGCTGGAACGCTGGGCAGGAGGAATGGGTGAGCGGCAGCCCGCCCATTGCGTACCGCTCCGTTTCGCCTGTTTCGGGGAAGACGGCAAAACGGAGCGGTACGCCACAGGCGGGCTGCCGCTCACCCGTTCCTCTCGCCCAGCGTTCCGACAGCATGACGCCGCTGGATTAAGGAGGAGTAGAATGTGACACAAAGAGAAAATTCTGGAACAAAAAGAACGGAACGGGGGAAAATCACGCAAGGCAAGGTTGATGCTTAACTACTGGCTACAGATGTTTTATAACACCTGGTTTTGTAACCATAGGAAGATTAACTGCCCTGTAAGGAGGGTACGGAGGAGAACAGAGCGAAAAAAAAGCCAGCAAGGGATCACCCACCCCCTATTTTCAGATGTAATGATTTCCCATAGTTTGATGTTATGTAAGCATGGCTCTAAATGGAACAATTTTTGGAGGGGAGGGCTGAGCATGAGCTGGGGGGGGTGACAGTAGAGGTGCAAGGGGGACCATGTTGCTCTATTCCATCACCCAGCCCTGTGCACCACCAAGGCTGGGAATGAAACTGGGAGGATGTGGTTTGGTGGAAGCAAGTAGGTAGATGGAAATTCTTCCCCTGCCGGTCTACTGCCTGAGATGACAACTCCTGTTGGCCTGATGAATGGACTGGCCCTGGAGACAGACGACATGCAAGAATATAACAAAGAGCATTATCCTATTCGGCACTTCTGTTTGGAAGTCAATCTTTCCCAACACATTTTGAAAGGCAGGAATTGTCCACCCGATTGTACAGTCCAACCATTATTTATCTGAATGCGCAAGGCAGCTTTTTGCCTCTCAGGTCAGCGGGGCCACCACAACCCATTAGCCAGGACAGGATGAGTGCAGCTGACCCCCCTGCCCTTGTTTGGGAGTTTGCCTCTGAGTTTCCTTAAAGTTCAAAGTTTCAATAAATTTAATTTGATGGGGATGGAGGAAAGCCTCGGGACTCTGGCTGGGAACAGCTCAGGAAGAGGCTATTTTGAAATGGAAATGAACGAACACAGGGCCAGCATCGCCTCGGAGCAGAACGGAGAATACATTCAGGAGTCCTGAGCACCATACCTACCAAATCGGTAGCGACAGTTTAAAAGAATCTAAATAATTAAATTGGGGCCTAGTCAACAGAGTTGGGGGGAGCACCAGAGGCTTATTGTGAAGGCAGCCACAAGCTGAAATTGGGAATCTGAAACTACCCAGACCTCAAACAGCCCAAATGTGCCCTCGTGTCTCCGTTTAAATTCCGTGTGTGCGTCAGAAGACCCTGCCTTCTGGTGACGAAACCCATTTCTCCATCCAGCTCAGAATCGTCTGCTCTGATTGGCAGAAGGTCTGCAGGGTGTTAGAGAGGGGCTTCCCCACTTCTTCCTGGGAAACTGGGCTTTCCTCGTGAAAAGCATGTGTTAGCCCTGAGCTGCAGTCCCCCCACCCCAATTCAGTTACTCCAATGCAGAAAACTCTAAATAAAGCATTAATTTTTACAGACTTTTATAGTCATTGGTATGCCCTTAATTTTCAGATCCATTGATTAAAATTCACCCCACCTGTTGAAAACTGACCTTTCCAATTAATTAAAGGTAAAGGTTTCCCCACGACCAAATGGTCTGGTCGTGACCGACTGTAGGGGGCGGTGCTCATCTCCGTTTCAAAGCCTGTAGAGCTGGCGTTTTTGTCCAAGGACAAGCTTCCGTGGTCATGTGGCCAGCATGACTCTACGCCGTAGCGCACGGAATGCAGTTACCTTCCCACTGAAGTGGTCCCTATTTATCTACTTGCATTTTAGGTGCTTTCGAACTGCTAGGTTGGCAGGAGCTGGGACAAGCAACGGGCGCTCACTCCGTCGTGCAGTCTTGAACTCCCAACCTTGCAGTCGAAAGCCCAGCAACAGCTGATTAACACGCTGCACCACCATGTCCCTTTTAGCCAATTAATTCGCTAAAGCTTAAGTGGACTAACAATTGCACTGCTAAAGCGCCATTCCTCCCACTATATTTTTCATGTTTCGATATCATTTCATATTTCCCTTCCTTCTGTCTTGCCTTTGCCACCGAGCATCCCCTTTCTTTGTTTCCTGTTAATTTCGTGACAGACTCCGCACGGAAATCTCATCACAGAAGATCTAATCAAACTGGAAAGAATTGGCAAGGGAGGGAGGAGGGGGTCGGGAAAGATGGGGAATAGGATTACATCCATTTTATCAACTCCACAGCAGCCAGAGCTGTTTCAATGAAGATAAATGAAGAACTCCATCATCTCTCTTTGTAGACTTATTTAACCAACAGACTGTCTGCTGTACGATTTGTGATGGGTTTACACAGTGGAAACTAAGTGAGATATATCTTGGCTGCCAAATCCCACGATTCCTTTGGGTTTCAGATTTAGTACAATGGAACCACTTTCATTATCTTTGTGTTAGAGATAATGGATAATAAACCATCCCACAGTACCCTAAGGAGGTCCTCGTAGATCCCAGAAACTACACAGGGTATGGCTGCAGCTTTTCCCTCCCCCATTGAAAGTGGTTTTGAATCAAAACAAAAATCGTTTCGGTTTTTTAAGAGCCATAATTAAGCTTCACTTCCATTCCTTTCTCAGACGTCTTCTGATTGTAGGGATGTTGGAGAAGCATTAGTGTAGCCAGCGAGCTAGTGCTATTATTCCTTTCTCCATAAAAAAGAGGAAAGTCAAGTTCCTTGCATTTCAAGGGCGATTCAATCCTCTTGCAAAGACAGTTCACCACCATCAAGGTCATCCTTATGGATCTTATAGTCCAATCCTGCTATGGTTAACCCCTGCTAACTGGACAAGGGGCACTTTTTCCAGTGGTGTTCCTCTTATATTTAGCAGGGGGAGAGTAATTGTCACCTCTTCACCCCTGCACAGTCTTTCTAGAGGCTGTTGCTGGCGGTCTGCCTTTTTTCAGATTGTGAGCCCTTTGGGGACAGGGAGCCATTTAACTTTAATATTATTACTATTTGCCTGTAAACCGCTTTGTGAACTTCGTGTTGAAAAGCGGTATATAAGTACCTGATTGATTGGTTGGTTAGTTGGTTGGTTGGTTGGTTTTCTAGTGGCTGTTGCTGGTGGTGTTCTGCATTTTTTAGATTGTGAGCCCTTTTGGGACAGGGAGTCATTTAACTTTATTATTTGCCTGTAAACCGCTTTGGGAACTTCATGTTGAAAAGCGGTATATAAATACTTTTTGATTTTTTTATGAGAAAGTGTGATAAAGCTCTTTGTAACAGAACTGCTGTTTCAGGATCACTGGAAGGCAGGTGAGGGCCTTCCCAGTGGTTCCAGTGGCTGCAGGAATGCCCACTGAACCTGGTACCTCAGGTGCAAGTGTTGGGGAAGCGGGGGAGAGGAAGGGGATGGAATGAGGTGGGGATGGTGCCGGTGGCTGATCAGGACCTGGAAGGGCCATATCTTAACCACCTTCCTGGATACGGGAATCATCAGCACAGACCTGGGCCTGTGATAGTGCTGCAGCTGATGGGGCTTATCCTAGGGCAAGGGAGGTCCTTACTGTGAGATCCTATCACTTCAAACAGGAAGCACAGGTGAGACTGGGCACTCCCACCTAAATCCTTCCTGGAGTTTTAATGACTGGGCCTTGTAGTGAAGCGGACTGTATATCCCCTTTCCCTGCTCCGATCTCCATGCATAGCCGAAGGTCTGGATGGAGCCCCCAGGACTTGGTCAAATGTGGACAGTGATGCACTTTGGGGCAAAAAACCAAAACTTCACCTATAGGCTAATGGGTTCTGAGCTGCCTGTGACAGCTCAGGAGAGAGATCTTGGGGTGCTGGTGAACAATTCAATGAAGGTATCGACCCAGTGTGCGGCAGCACTTAAGAAGGCCAATTCCATGCTTGGGGTAATTGAAAAAGGGATTGAGAATAAAACAGCCAATATTATCATGCCATTGTACAAATTGATGGTAAGGCTGCACCTGGAATATTGTGTCCAGTTCTGGTTGCCGCATCTCAAAAAGGACATAGTGGAGCTGGAAAAGGTGCAGAAGAGAGCAACAAAAATGATTACGGGGCTGGGGCACCTCCCTTAAGAAGAAAGACTGCAGCATTTGGGGCTCTTCAGCCTAGAAAAAAGGCGCCTGAGAGGGGACATGATTGAGACATACAAAATAATGCAAGGGAGGGATAGAGTCAATAGAGGGATGTTCTTTTCCCTCTCTCACAACACCAGAACCAGGGGGCATCCACTGAAATTCAGTGTTAGGAGAGTTAAAACAGATAAAAGGAAGTACTTTTTTACCCAGCAGGTGGTTAGTCTGGAACTCTTTGCCACAGGAGGTGGTGATGGCATGTGGCCTAGATGCCTTTAAGAGGGGATTGGACAGATTTCAGGAAGAAAAGTCCATCGTGGGCTATAGGCAATGATGGATTGTGCAACCTCCTTACATTAGTAGTAGGCTACTTCAGAGTACTGGGTGCAAAGGAGTGGCAACAGGATGCAAGCATCGTGTTGTCTCATGCCTCCTTGTGGCACCTGGTGGGCCGCTGTGAGAACAGGAAGCTGGACTAGATGGGCCTTTGGCCTGATCCAGCAGGGCTCTTCTTATGTTCTTATATATTAAAGACTGTTCAGAGAGTTGGGTGTCGGTGTAATGGGTGTGAGTCTGAATCCACACGCAAAAAGGGCTTTAGAAGAATAAGCAAAACAGGTTTAAACAGATGAGCTCCATTTCTGGAGGAGAGGCAGCCGTGGGGCATGACCAGCCACCCCCACTTGTGTCAGCCCAGTGCTGTTGCAAATGGGCCATCCAGCACGTTCACACCCGCGCAGGAATCGTTGGCCTGACAAAGGCAGCAGCATCGTCCGAGCATTGCTGCCGCAACTGACAGGGCCATTTCTGCGTAGGAGGCAGGGGGGGGGGCGAACGGGGGGGAGGGTGTTCTCAGGGGTGGGGCTGCCCAAGTGGAGCTGGGATCTGGCAGTTGTGCAGGATCCAAACCCCCATCCCCATTAGCCCGGCTGGTGCTCACCCTGGGCAAGGGGAAATACTCCTCTTGCCCTGCAGTGCGCTGCAGCTGCTGCCTAACTTGCATTGGGAGTCTGTTGTAACCCATTTCTCTTTTCCCCCAGGGAGAGCTCAGCCAACAGCATTGGGTCTCCCCGGCTCTGCACTTCCTGCCGCCATCCCCTTGCGGGCCCACCCACCCCCCACACACACACACCAGTTCCCTCCATTCTCCACCACCCCGCCCCAAATCCTCTTACCGTTGGCCCAGCACCAGTGCTCCCTCTTCTCTATGGGTCACAAACATGCTTAATGGCATGTTTGCGACACTTTTAGCCAGCAATAAGGCCAGCGGTGGGATCTGCAAATGAACAAGGGGAACGCTGGGCGGGACGTAGGCGGGACTTCCGCTTGAGTGGCAGCCCGTCCGTAGTGTTCCGCGGCTGCCCTGGCCTCGGGGGGGCTCCTGCTCGCCGCGGGGGACAGGTGAGGGTCGCACTGGGTGCCTGGGCGAGCAGCGGGGGGGGCGTGCTAACCGGGGGCAGCCCCCCCGAGGCCAGGACAGCTGCGGAACGCTACGGACGGGCAGCCAATCACGTGGAAGCCCCGCGTAAGTCCCGCCCAGCATTCCCCTTGTTCATTTGTAGATCCCATCGCTGAATAAGGCCCTTTGAATCGGGCCCCGAGTCTTTAAACTTTTGTTTAAATAAATGCGTGAATCATCTTTAACAGAACTCTCTGCTACCTTCTAAATTTTCTCATATATAAAATATAAATATATCACCATAAAAAAATAAATTTTCTCATGAAGCCTCACAGCTCCATACACTGGGGGCGCAATCCATGCCTGCACGTCTCACGGATGCAACATTATTGCATCAGCACTACATCATTTGCGCCAACATAGGGGTGCCGCGCGGCACCCCCACATCAGTGCTAATGCTCCCCAACAGGTACTAGCTGTAGCGCTAGTACCACCTGGGAGTGCTGGTGGAGAGCCGCCCATGCGCCAGGCTAACTCAACTGGCGTAGGGGTGGTTCTGGGAGGGCGGAAGGGTGGAACTGGGCGGGGAGGCTGGTGTGGGAAGCAGCCGCTAGGCCACATCCAAGGCCTCATCCCCAGGCTGCAAGGCCTCAATTCCGGCCTCGCGGCCTCCTTGGTTCTGCCCCTCGATTTCAAACGTGCTCTTGCACCGGGGAGGCTTCAGCAGCTCCAGAAGCTGTGCTGGATACTGCGTAGGCAGAGGCAAAGCGTGGGTGCAGCCCGGGGTGGCACGAGCCATGGGTGCTGGCAGTGGTGGGGCGCCATTGTGCAGAGTAACCTGCACGCTAACCCGCACTGTTTGGCCCGCCTGCCCTCCCTGGTATCCATTCCACACCAAAATCGAGCTATTCCGGGCACAGGGAGGTGTGGCGGGTGACGCACGGGGGCGGGGTGACGTGCTGGGGGCGCGGTTTCATCGTCCTGCCATAGGCACACTCAGCGCTAGGTTCGTCTCTGTGCACAGGTCTACCAGCCTGCCTGCTTCAGTGCAGTTTAGGATTGGGCCGTGGGTCAGTGTCCCAACGGGGCTCTCAAGCTGACTGCAATTTTCTGGGTGCCATCCCATGAGGTCACGAAGCGGAGCAGATTTGCATGGGGTCTTTTGCAGATTCAGCGTACTGTCTTTCAGCCATGCTATGGGCAGCATCATTAACATCCCAATGCAGTCCTCATGAATGCACGCAAAAGAAGAAGAAAGGGGCCGTGCGACAAGCTGAGGAGGGTTTGCTTCCTTTCCTCGATTGCGGCTGTTGAGGCAAGCGAGGCTCCAGATGTTCACCGGAAAAGCCTTTGTGAGCCGCCGAAGAGGTTCAACAATAAAGATCTGCCTTCAATGCAAACTGCCGGCGAGTGTAACTCACTATCTCATTACAAAAGCCCAGAGGAGGGGATGAGAAATTAATCCAACAGGAGATGTTAATTAGGAATGCATGCAAAGCAGCCTGCTTCTCTGCGTGTAGGAAAGAAGACATACAATGAAGGAGGTTTCTCTCCATTTTGCCCAGCGCAAACCACGTTCTTGCAGGGGCTTGCTTGTAAACCCCAGCGCTGATGACGGTCTCAAGACAATCATGACCCAGCCCTACATGAACAAACACTAGAAAACTGACCTGCAAGGAGACCTGGAGCAGGGCCGGCTCTAGCAGCGACGGAGCCCAATGTGGGGCATTCCTGCGGGGCCCCCAACCCTCCCTGCGGGGCCAAGAAGAGCTCTGTTCATGCCATGTGCAAAGCATGTCATGTGGAAGTAGTTGGTGGTGATATCATAACATCACCGCCAACTGCTTCCAGGTGGCCCATCTTGGGCTGTTCAGAGGCAGAGGCAGGTGGGAGAGACCAAGGTCAAGCTGCTCTGCTCGCCCCACTGACTTACAGCCCATAGAGATCCCAGCTGCAGCCACGGGCAATATGCTCACCCTGCTAGTGCGGGGCCCCCTGAAGCACGGGGCCCGATGTGCCGACATTGGTCACATTGGCTTAAAGCCAGCCCTGACCTGGAGTTCAGTGGAGTAGATGGTGAAGTCCATTCATGGGATCAGAGCACCTCGGAATACCTGGGAGGGCTGGATATCAAGAAGTGGCAAAACTATACACAGAACGTTCAATAATGCTTCCAATTTCTGTTCTGCTCCCTTCAAGGAAGTGGCTACTGGCAGCTAAGGACTGGATGCATCCCTCGAAATGGCCCAATCACCCACCAATCTTCAGAGACATATAACAAGGCTTCTGCAATCTAGGTCTACATCAGACTCCATGAGAGCATGTGCAAATATTCCAACTATATGAGCAGGCTTTGTTGCAGGTTAAACCTGCTATGAGTGATGAGTCCAAGGAGCCAGGGGGACACATTAGAGGAGACAGTCACCCAGCTGACTCATGGTAATGACTACTGCCTTAATTCATTCCCAAAAGCTGCTGCTACCAGCTGCTGTTCTCTCCCATCCTCTTCCTGGTTCCTCTCTGCTAAAAAAGCAGAGGGCAGGAACAGAGATGGGAAGGAAGGGATAGGGTGGTCACACAAGCGAAGCATGACACCACACTTTCCTTCTGGACCTTGTTCCCTCATCTGAAGGATGGAGAGGATGAGGAGGACAAAGAAGAAGAAGACGAAGAAGACAAAGACGAAGAAGTTCTTCTCTGCCTTTGACAATAGAACTAGGTCCAATGGGTTCAAACTGCAACTGGAGGAGATTCCAGTTGGACATCAGGAAGAATTCCTTGACGATAAGGGTGGTTCGACAGTGGAACAGATTGCCAAGGGAGGTGATAGATTCTCGCTCACTAGAGACCTTCAAGCAGAGGTTTGACAGGCACCTGTTGGAGATGCTCTCAGAGGATTTCCTGCTACAGGCCGAGGGTTGGACTAGATGACCTTGAAGATCACTTCCAACTCTATGATTCTATGAGAAGAAGAAGTGCCATTTTGCCGAAGGGGGCATCCTTGGGGTTAAGGGCTGACTGATCATGTGGCTGTTTCTCTGAGAGAGCTGAAACACAGAATACACATTTAAAAATAAATCTCACTTTATTGCCAGTGCATCCAATTTGGAACAAATTGCTATTTCAGGTCAAAAGGTAACATCCAAAAAGCCACAGCATGTCCGATAAAGTAGGCATTTTTTACCAGTGTGAATTGACAACCCTTCCTTTTGAGCGACTGATCTGTATTTAAGAGCTCAGTGATAGTAGCAAAAGGAAGGGAGACATTCATTCTCCTTTGCAAATGATCAAATATCATTGATTTTTATTTCCTACTGGCTTGGCTTTTGCCTTGTGCATCCATGACTGACAAATCAGACTTCTTTTTTTAACCACCCCTGATAGAATGACAATCACTCCCAAGTAATACTTTGAGATAAACGATCTGACAGGCAGTGGGGGAAATTTTATTTTTTTCTAAATAAACATAAACAGGATAAAGATTTAATTAAATTGATGGTGACGTCCTTCGGCAAGAGAGGCTTCGGAGAGTTCTGGTGAGCTCTAATACCCTGATGATGTTGACATGCCCGTTTGAATGCCTGTAGCATTTATTTGCCCATTTCTTATTGCACTGGGGAAAGGTTGGGAATGGGCCAAGCATGGAAAAAGTATTTTTTTTTCTAGAATTATTTGGCATGGGAGATGGATTTCAGAAAAAAGGAGGGAGAAGAAAGAGATGAGAAAGTAATAGGTGGGGGGGCAGGCACAACCAGATGGTTCTTTATATTGCTACGTTGAAACATGACACGTCCTCTCCAGATTGCCCCATATTTCTTTTGACTTCTGGTCCATTACTTGCCTTGCACTTGCTACACTTTTGTTAGCCCCCAGGTTTACAAACTCCAGGGTCTAATGTCTTGCTCTCAGTGTCTGGTTTGGCTTGTCTTAACATGCTGAAAACATTTCCTGAGATAGAATTGACATGCTTGAACAAGGGAAAGAGAATCATTTCAGCCAGGGAATGGGGAGAGAAAGCGAGAAATTGGCTTTTTGAACAATTCGTCTGGTACCCTGAGCTTGTCTGCCTTCTCCTGAAGGTTCTGAGAGTGCAATCCTAACCTGGCCAACACAGTTAGGCCAGCAAAGTTTGGCTGACACAAAGACCACCGTAAAGCACGTTTGGACCACTCTCAGAGTTGATGGTGCATGTCTGTGTGCTGATCTCTCCAAGAGTGCTCCAAACATACTTCACAGTGTCCCTTGTGCCAGCCAAACTTTGCTGGCCTAACTGTATTGGCCTAACTCCAGGTTAGGATTGCACCCCAACTGTGTTGGCCTAACTCCAGGTTAGGATTGCACCCCAAGACTTCACACCCTAAGGTTTTGGGTCAAACACTGACCCCTGTTTCCTTCCACTCTACGGTTCAGTGAATCAATGCAAAGGCGAAGGGTGTTCAACGTTGCTCTACAGGAATCAATTAATGTGCTTTTCTGTTTTCCAAAGAAGAGGAATCTGGTTTTATTGAAGAAGAATCTACGCGCTTGCATGAAACCCCTCAAAGCATTCAAAACTGACAGTTCTCCGCAGACACATCTGTCAACGGCTTTCCTGTGACGTTGAAGGCTCGGGGGGGGGGGAGCGGGCTGGCAGACGCTGTAGCGTGGAAAGCTGTCCAGAGGCGGAGGTGACAGAAGGAGGAGTGCTGATCCTGGAACGGCGTTCATTCTCGTCCTGCAAGGGCTGGCTGGTTCTATTCACACCCCAGGAGGCAGCTTCAATGTACATTCCTCTGGTGGTAATTAGACCTGACTGCATGTCACCTCGAGCTTGTCTGCCCTCTGGAAAAAGTGCTATGGCTGCTTCAAAATGAGCCCTTTCCAACAATAGCCCTAGGAATCTCTCATCTTGCTCAGTTATGCTTCCCTCTTCTTGGATGACATAACCAGATCAGAGCAGGGGCATGTGGTCAGGGGAGGCAGGGGAGGCGGAGCCTCACCTGTCATACTCCAATGGAAACAGCCTCAGGAACATGCTCATTGGCCAAGGCACTTTGGGGCACCACCCAGAAGCCGCAAGCAGGGGCATGTCTAGAGAAGTGCGGGGGATGCAACTGTACCAAGCAACACGCTTTAGGGCAGCTCTCTTTAAAAAGAAAAAAGAAAAAAGAAAATCTGCCACAAGAGGTGGTGATGGCATCTAGCCTAGGTGCCTTTAAAAGGGGATTGGACAGATTTCTGAAGGAAAAGTCCATTGAAGGCTATAGACCGTGATGGGTGGTGCAACCTCCTTACATTAGAAGCAGGCTCTTCAGAATTTCAGATGCAGGGGAGTGGCAACGAGATGCAGGCATCTTGTTGTCGCATGTGCTCCCTGAGGCATCTGATGGGCCACTGTGAGATACAGGAAGCTGGACTAGATGGACCCTTGGCCTGATCCAGCAGGGCTCTTCTTATATTCTTATGTTCTTAACAAGCTGATACTAGCGGCCGGAATTGTGAAAACTTTGGTATGTATGAATAATACCATCAGGTTATACATCACTGGAAAAGTAATTTAATGCAGAATACAATGAAACAAACCAGAGTGTAATATATTTACTCTATCAAACATTATGGCCCTCCAAAAGTAAACAAGAATATAACTGCCGTATAAAAAATGTGGTTTGTTGAAATTGTGATTTTTAAGAATAATTCTTTCAAGTTCTGTATCGTTGGATGTGGAATTTCATGCTGACTGCAGTGAAACAAACTGGAGTGTAATGTCTTCATTAAAAGGAGAAGGGGGCAGCAGAGGATGAGATGGTTAGATAGTGTCACCGAAGCAATTAATATGAAATTGGGCAAACTCCGGAAGCTAGTGGAGGACAGGGAGGCCTGGTGTGCTGTGGTCTATGGGGTTGCGAAGTGTCGGATACGACTTAGCGACTGAACAACAACAACGTCTTCATTATATCCAAAGTTATGACCAAAAAAACCTGAAAACAAAAATACAACTGTGATGTCACTTCCTGCTGTGACATCACTTTTTGCCCTCTGCATCGGGCTACACTTTTCTTAGCTATGCCCCTGGCCACAAGACATTCTGGAGTGCTACCTGGCTGCAGTTAGAGTGGAGGCTGAGTTCATTGCTGCCACATCTCTCATATCTCCCTGTATAATAACACTGTGGGCGCAATTCTAAACAGCGCCGGACTGGCGAGGCTGACACTCCAGCGCCATATCCGATACTGTTTAGGAGAGGCTGGAGCCTCCCTGTGGCAAGGGAGTGTGCGCTCCCATAAGAAGAGCCCTGCTGGATCAGGCCAAAGGCCCATCTAGTCCAGCTTCCTGTATCCCACAGTGGCCCACCAAATGCCTCAGGGAGCACATGAGACAACGAGATACTTGTGTCCTGCTGCCACTCCCCTGCACCTGGCATTTTAAAGTAGCCTATTACCGTTGCACCACCCCCAAGAAAGACACCAGACTGAAGTTGGGGTTCAACTTTATTAAGCACAAATGTAAATCATTTTACACCTACTGAACACCCATCCCTCCCTCGCCAGTATGGGATAGGCTCCAGCCTCCATTATGTGCTCCTTGGATCTGTGCCCGCTAAAGAGCGGGCGCAGATCCGAGGAGACCACGCGGCCCAAATTGGGGCTGCGTGGCCTCGCTGACGGGCTTAGGAAATGGCCGTACGGCCACCTCCCAAGCCTGCCCAGGTCCCGCCCAAGTCCCGCCTCTCCCCTCCTGCCTCCCCCCTCCCACCAATCCCTGTCTTGATACGGGATAGAGAATCCCTTACGCCGGCCGGCTTCAGTTGATGTGAGGGAAGCGCTGCGTGGGCGCAACAGGACCGGTGCTGCCAGCAGCGCCAGTCCTGTGGCTTTAGCACCAACGCGGGGGTACTGCTAGGCGCTCCCGCTTTGGCGCTAATGGTGGAGCACCGATGCAACAACGCTGCACCAGTGCTCCACCCCCTCTAGGATTGCACTGACTTCCTGTTACTACACAGGGGGAGACAAGAGATATGGCATCGAAGAGCTCAGCCTCTGCTCTGATTATGGCCAGGGAACACCTGCGGAGACAGGAGTCTCAAAACAGAAAAAAAGCTATTTCTTGTCCGTTCAATAGGATAGCCCATTCATATGATCTGTTCACATGATTGGAGAAACACAGAGGAGGAAATTCTGATAAACGACTGCAACTAGAGATGTTACAAACATTCTCCTCGGTAGCTCCGAATGCGGATTTTACCGCTCTCATATTTGCAAGTGCCGAGAAAAGTTTGAGCCTTTTGCAAGACAGGAAAGTGGAGGTCTTTCTAAAGCATTAACAGAACACTCCTAGGCACGACTACTCAGAAGTAAGTTCCATTGTATTCAGTGGAGGTTGCTCCAAGGAAAGCAGGTATAGGATTGCAGCCTAAATATCTTTATATTATTTTGCTGTGCTGGATACTCCAGATTCCTTGTATTTTGGTTCTGCTTTAAAATAATAATAATAATAATAATAATAATAATAATAATAATAATAATAATAATA
>JAJKFI010000036.1:7240183-7254413 GCA_029204185.1 Lerista edwardsae | reverse complement strand
TAATAATAATAATAATAATAATAATAATAATAATAATAATAATAATACATGTATTTATATACCGCCTTTCTTAAGGTCACTAGATTTCTCTAATGATTACAACTCAAGGCGGTTTACATAGGCAGACTTTTTCACAAACCCGAAGGTTTTTACAATTTACAGAATGTTCTATCTTTCAAGAACCACACTCAAACAGATCTTTCTTTCTGGATTTAGCCTTCTTTCTTTAGCCACCCGTCTGTCATCTGCTGGCTGATGAGGCTTCCCTGCTCTCACCAGAGACGCAGCTGAGTTCAGCACACTCCTCCTCCCACGAGGCAGCTGGAACTCAGCTTTTAATCAGCCGCAGTTTGCAAGGTCTGCTGATCGCAGAGACTTCCGGCAGTCCCGAGCTCACGACCTTGAGATCTTCAGTTGTTATCTTTGGGCAAACGGAGGCATTAACCCTCTCGGCTAAATCTTCTGCTAAATAAAAATAAAAAATCACCTTGCCCATTACATTAACCCCAATCATGCAAAGTTTTGGGGAAGCCACAGGGGGGATAGGAGACATCGGAAGACTCTCACTGTGCATTACTCTTCAGTGAAATGTACACACTCTGCGGCCTCAGCAGAGATTTCGGTGTTTATAGCTTGCTTTAAACATCAAAATAAGTACGCGAAAGATTTGGGAGAGATATGACATTTGAAAGACGCCTCTTGAGAAACAGAGAAGCGATAGCATTGAAAATAATCACTCTGAGCGTTTGATCATCGGGGCTCAGCTGTGGGGGGTTTCTACCTGGATCGCTGAAAGGTGCTAAATCGCATTTACAAAATACCTAAACACATTTTCATCGCCTTTCTCTTGGGTAGGATGGGGGGGGTGCAGTTGTACTCAGTTGCCCCTGCAGAACATGTTGCCGCAGAATTCCTTTTTTAAAGCAAAGATCTTCAAAGGCAGGGTTGCCAACTGCCCAGAATGATATTTAGGCCTGCTCTTGTGCTTCCAATAGCAGCAGATGTGTAGCACTCACCAGGTAAAGCATTTCACAGCAGAAATATTATCTCCTGCTAATGTCTGGATGTGCTAATTGTTTACTAATTTTCTTGTAATAGGTCCCAGAAGTGGGTTAATAATGTTAAAGCAACAACAGAAATAAGCATAACATTAAAACTTGGGAAAGCCACAACCCAACCTCCACCTATATTTTTTTCCATCAGTTCAGCACCTGAATCATTGGAAAATTGACTGGCATTCAGGCCAAACTAGATAACATGCCTATAATATTAATATTAATATAGGGAAACACTACAATAAATTAAGAATGAAAGCTCTTTCACAGGTCCATGTTGACCTGTGATAGTTGACTCATAAGAACCTAAGAACAGCCCTGCTGGATCAAACCAAAAGCCCATCTAGTCCAGCTTCCTGCATCTCACAGTGGCCCACCAGATGCCTCAGGGAACACACAAGACAACCAGATACTTCTACCTTGCTGCCACTCCCCTGAATCTGGCATTCTGAGGTAATATTCTGAGATAAAAGGGAAATAGGAGGGAATTTTGAATATGAATATGAAAAGAATTTTCTATCCTGTCTGTGGGGAGGGAGCTATAATAACTTGCAACCCAACCTGGGCTTTAAGAACATAAGAAGAGCCCCACTGGATCAAGCCAAAGGCCCATTTAGTCCAGCTTCCTGTATCTCACAGTGGCCCACCAGATGCCTTAGGTACTCGCTTCCTGTCAAGCTAAAAATTGGGCTCATAAACTATTATTCCAGCTGAGGATATACTATTGCTAGTGCTACTACGGACTAGCTCTTTCTGAGTTTGCAAAACACTTGACATGGATTACTGTAACCCTTACAACAGTCCTATAAAGTAGGTCGGTAATGTTATTCCCATATTGCAGATGGAGAAGACCAGGGTTGAGAGTGGTTGACTTGCTTGTGGGCTCCTAGTGAGCTCATGACACACAAAACCAGCTCTGAGATCATTTGTTCATTTCAACCTAATTCTGTCTTGGACCCTGTCATACCCCTGATGATTTAGTTGGGAGTGACTAGAACTAAAGAAGTGCTGGGGGGGGTGCAATTGCACCAATTGCACTGGATTTTCAGACGGTGTTTGACACAGTCCCCCATCAAAGGCTGCTGAAGAAACTTCATAGTCAGGGAATAAGCGGGCAGGTCCTCTTATGGATCCAGAATTGGTTGAGGGCCAGGAAACAGAGAGTGGGGGTCAATGGGCAATTTTCAGAATGGAGAGAGGTGAAGAGTGGAGTGCCCCAGGGATCTGTCTTGGGGCCCGTGCTTTTCAACTTATTCATAAATGACCTGGAGACAGGGATAAGCAGTGAGGTGGCCAAGTTTGCAGATGACACAAAACTTTTCCGGGTGGTAAAAACCAGAAAGGATTGTGAAGAGCTCCAGAAGGATCTCTCCAAGTTGGGGGAATGGGCAGCCAAATGGCAGATGCGTTTCAACGTAGACAAATGTAAAGTGATGCACATTGGGGCAAAAAACCAAAACTTCACCTATAGGCTAATGGGTTCTGAGCTGTCTGTGACAGCTTAGGAGAGAGATGTTGGAGTGTTGGTGGACAATTCAATGAAGGTATCGACCCAGTGTGCAGCAGCAATTAAGAAGGCCAATTCCATGCTTGGGGTCATTAAAAAAGGGGTTGAGAATAAAACAGCCAATATTATCATGCCATTGTACAAATCAATGGTAAGTTCGCACCTGGAATATTGTGTCCAGTTCTGGTCGCCGCATCTCAAAAAGGACATAGTGGAGTTGGAAAAGGTGCAGAAGAGAGCAACTAAAATGATTACGGGGCTGGGGCACCTCCCTTATGAAGAAAGACTGCAGCGTTTGGGGCTCTTCAGCCTAGAAAAAAGGCGCCTGTGGGGGGACATGATTGAGACATACAAAATTATGCATGGAAGGGATAGAGTCGATAAAAGGATGTTCTTTTCCCTCTCTCAAAACACCAGAACCAGGGGGCATCCGCTAAAACTGAGGGTTGGGAGAGTTAAAACAGATAAAAGGAAGTACTTTTTTACCCAGCGGGTAGTTAATCTGTGGAACTCCTTGCCACAGGAGGTGGTGATGGCATCTGGTCTTGATGCCTTTAAGAGGGGATTGGACAGATTTCTGGAAGAAAAGTCCATTGTGGGCTATAGGCAATGATGGGTTGTAGCCTCCTTACACTAGTAGTAGGCTACTTCAGAGTACCGGGTGCAAGGGAGTGGCAACAGGATGCAAGCATCTTGTTGTCTCATGCCTCCATGGGGCACCTGGTGGGCCGCTGTGAGATACAGGAATCTGGACTAGATGGGCCTTTGGCCTGATCCAGCAGGGCTCTTCTTATGTTCTTATGTTCAAGCAACAGGCTTTAGGGGAACAATACCTAAGCTTGACATTAGTGGCCAAAATTGTGAAAACTTTGGTATGTATGAATAATGCCATCACATTATGAATAGCATTATCAATGCTATTCAAACTGTGGGTCAGGACCCACTTGATGGGTCATGATCTGATGTCAGGTGGGCCGCGGAAAGCTGGGAGCAGCCATCTTGGAAATTGCAGATCTTACTCTTGGTCTATTCCTTTTGTGAGTGTTAACGGTTTGAATTTTCAAATGAGGGTTTTGTTTTTGCTTTTAGTTCAGTCCTTTTACATCATATTTTTTTCTAATCTTGCTTTCTGTCAAGGATGTTTCCTGGTTGTACAATTGCTGCAGTCCAAGAATGCCAATTTGCATTTCAGGAGTGTCATTTTACATCACAGTGACATCACTTCTGGTGGGTCCTGACATGAGTACCATTCTAAAAAGTGGGGCCCAGTCTAAAATGTATGAATACCACTGTTATATATCATTGGAAAGGTAATTAATGCAAAAATGCAATGAAAGAAACCAAAGTGCAATATCTTTATTCTATCAAAGTTATGGCTAAAAAAACCCAGAGAAAATGAAAATACAACTGTGATGTCACTTCCTGTGGTGACATCACTTCCAGGGCAACATTTTGCCCTCTGCCCCGGACTACACTTTCATTAGCTATGCACCTGTTGTGTACCACCAAGTATGCTCACAATGGCTTCCGATACCAATCTGTTGCCATTGTGAGGAATGGCACAAAGCCAGTTTCCTCCACAAATGGGCATCTCAGCATTTGCCTTCAAATACAACTGCTTCCCATTCATCATCCTTGAACAGTCAATAGGCTGGGCTTGCACTTGGCGGAGGCAACAATTCACCACTTTTTTTTGTCACTATTAGTTTCCCTTGATCATCTGTCGATCTGGTCTATTTAATAAGGTGGTAAATCTTATTGCTGGCATCTGGGGGGAACAGCGATCACCAAGGGCACAACAATCATTACGGCAAATAATAACTAGGGTTACTGAGATGCTTTATTTATCTAGCCTCTCCTAGGCCCAATGGACATTCCCAGCTGCGCTTTATCAGTTTCTGTTATAATTCATTTCCCTTCTTTCTTTGCAAGAGGCAGGTTCCAGAGGAGAGGCAAGTAAATCTTTCTCTAAACAGCACACATTGTATCCGGCGGCACCAAACAGCTAATAAATAGGTCATACGTGTTGGCGTTACATAATCATTTATAATCACAACTCCTGGTATACGATCCTTTCGAGCCGGAATATCCATCTTCTTTGACGGAAGACCATTGCTGAAGGCTCAGCTCCTTGTTACTTAGAGAATGCTATTTATAGCAAATGCCAAGGTTATCATCGCCGTGTTAGCAAAAGGGAATGGTAGTGAACTGATTCCGTGTGTCATGCTGGCAATCAGCAGTAGGGGGAAGGCTTTGCCTCTGCAAATGTCAGAGGAAAAAGAGGTGCCTCTGTGTTGGTGTTTTCAGACATTCAGGACTCACATATCAACAACATTGCTTGAGCTTTAGTGCTCAAGGGGATTCCCCTTGAAGACTGTTCAGAAGCTTAAGGCAATACAGTAGCCTGCAGTTCAGCTTTTGGTGGTTTTAAGAGGTGAGATCATATGGTTACCAGATACACAATGGGACAGAGTACCTATATCTTTAACCATTGAGTAGAAGAGGGAATTTGGGCAGGTGCAGCTCACCATGGAAGGGTTTGAAAAGCTGCACCTGCCCAAATTCCCTCTTCTGTGCAATGGTAAAGGTAGAAGCACTCTATTTCAGTGTGCATCTGGTAACCCTAATCATACACCTGCATTGATTTGCAGCAAAGACAATGAGAACTGTATGCGAGCATGTGCACATGTATGTGCATGAAGCTAGGCCTTAACACTGTATAAACCAAGATTCATTGTGCTATCTCAGTGCCCAAGGGTGATGTTGTATTACTCTGTGCTTTATAACATATCCTGGCCCTTTTGCAAACAAGTGCCATGATCAAATTGGTATTCGAACTTGAAAAGTAGGAGTGCCCTGATCCCAATGTCCAAGAAAGATGTCCAAGATTTTATCCCAATGCGCAAGAAAAAATATTGCATTGTTAACAATGTATAGAGATAAATATGTTGCAAACAACATACAGAATTATGTTAGTAACAACTTGTAGCCATCGTAGAAGATACACAGAATCATATACTGCACTTTATATAAAATGAGGGGGCAGATCCCTCATAATAAGCTTACAATCTATAGACAATAAAGAATGAAAATTGAGGCAGGGGTTCACAGTGGAGGAATAAGTGATTTGTTCAGCGTGCAATCCTAACCTGGAGTTAGGCCAGCATACTTAGGTCAGCAAAGTTTGTCTGGTACAAGGCACACAGCAAAGTTAGTTAGGACCACTCTCCGAATCAGAGAGGCCAGCACACATGCGCGGAGGTGGAGGAAGGGTGTAGCAAGAGCAATGAGTGCCGGCAGTGGTGAGGCGCCACTGCACAGAGCAACCCGCACGCTTTTTGGCCCTCCCGCCCTCCCCTACACCCGTATCGCTCAGAAATGGAGCGATCCCAGGCGCAGGGAGGTGTGGCTGGGCAACGCCCGGGGGTGGGGCAATGCACTGGGGCATGGTTACATCGCCTTGCCCCGGGCACGCTCGGGGCTCTGTGCAGTGATGTCATGCAGGGGGTACGCGGGGGTACGCGAGTACCGGTTCCTAGGATTACGGCTGGCCCCACCCATTCGCCCACCCACTCGTTGACTCCACCTCCTGCAACGTTTGAATTTCCTGAATGTTTGAGTTGCCTGCATGTTCTCAGAGCCAGGCAGGCAGCAAGCGGAGCCTTGCCTTGCCTTGCCACTGAAAAATGAGCTGCTCTGGGGTTTTGGAACTGTTGGAACTGTTTGGAACTGTTGCTCTGGGGTTTTGGAACACTTTAACATGATGCCAGTCCTCCTTAACATGTTCTGGGGGTGCTGTTGAATACTGTTGCAACTGTTGGGTCAGTTTAAAATTGTCTAAGGCCTCAAAAAGGGCTTTTTTCATGTCACTTCCTGCCACGACATCACTTCCAGATTATGACATCACTTCTGGTGGGCGGGTCCTGATACATGCCAATCAAAAGTGAGTACCTGTTCTTAAATCATTTAGATGACACCACTGGCTCTGTGCGTCTCTGGACGTGCGCTATTATCCTCCCTGACTGCGAGAGTGGTCCAAATGTGCTTTACAGTGCCCCTTGCGCTGGCCAAACTTTGCTGGCCTAACTGTGCCAGCCGAACTCCAGGTTAGGATTGTGCCCTGTAGAAGGAAAGGCTGAGAGGGGAGGAAAAGGGAAACAAGCTTCCATGCCCAGTGGAAAAGTTGAAACAAGGATTAGATAGGTAAGACGAGGACCAACTGATTTGCTCATATCGCTCTTGCAGATGATTTCATTACTTTCTGAAAGCTGTCCTGAGAGTTTCGCCTGAAGCATCGGCTACACATGCTAAAAATAAGCAAGCAAGTAAACAAGCCAACCTGAGGCTGGAGTCACAGAGACAGAGTCAACCCAAAGGGAGTGCTCAGCTGTGCCAAAGTCAAGGAGGGTGAGAACGCCGCCGAAACTTTTCAGTGTGGCAATGAGGAGGACGTGGGTGGTTTTCGTGTGGACTGGGCTGTTACAAATGAAGCCTAATGTCAGGGGCACTGATGCACTCCTGCCCTCTGCATTCCTGCCCCACATTGCTCTGGTGCAACGGCCAGAAGTCTTGGCTAAGCAGAAACCCACCTCCCTGGTCCGACTATTGCTCTGCTCCAGTGGAGATTAAGTTGTTCACTTGAGAGGAAAAATAGGGGGAGGGCTTCAAACTGAGGAGCGGTGTTTTGAGTTCATTGGAGACGGAGGGAAGGGAGGGGATAACCTTTCAGGGGTGCGTAGTTTCAGCTGCGGCTTATTGAGGCATGAGCTCTCACTTACACACACACACACACACACACACACACACACACACACACACACAGAGAGAGAGAGAGAGAGAGAGAGAGAGAGAGAGAGTAAACAAAACTTTAAAGGGAGCAATTTTACTCAATTCATGGAGGTCGCAAGCAGGGACGAACGGAGTCCCGAGTGCGCCCATGGCAGGGCAACGAAACCGCGCCCTCAGCACATCGCCCCACCCCCGTGCATCACCCAGCCATGCCTCCCTGTGCCCAGAATAGCTCAATTTTGGAGCGGAATGGACGCCAGAGGGCGGGCGGGCCATACAGCGTGCGGGCTAGTCTGCGGAGTCCGCGCAATGGTGCCCCGTCGCCCCGCCACTGCCAGCGCCCATGGCTTGCGCCACCCCTGGCTACACCCTTCCTCCGCCTCTGGTTGCAAGTCTTCTCTGTGGGCTCTGTTCTCAGCTCCATTAAGGTTCCTTTGCCCCTTCTCAGGGGCGTCGCTCCAGGGCAGAGACGTATAAAGGGTGCTGCGAGGCAATGTGGGCGCCTGTTGGGAGAGAGCAGCAGTTGGGGAAAATGCAGAGCGCTTTTTGGGCACACCTCCATCCTTCCTTGCATGCAGGACATCCCTGCAGGCGCCCGTGGATGTCCTTTGCTTCCTGAGCCAAGGAGCCAAGGAAACGTGCCACCTGCCTGGGCGCCTCCTGAAGACACCTGTGCTTTTCCTTTGCTCCCCGAGTCTGGGAGTGAGGTGAACACACCACTCGAGGGGGCGGAGGCCACTGTAGGAGCCCCCCCCTCTGCTCTCCTCATCATGCGTCATCATGCATCATGTGTCATGACATCATGCAACGTGCCCGGGGCGCAGAAACGCCCCAGTACGCCTCTGCTACAGGGAGGGGGGATGTGTTTAGTTCTGCAGGTGTCACAACTGGCCGTGTAAGCACCCCCTCCCACTCACTGTAGGAGCCATTCCAGGCAGTGATGGCAATGCACAGGACGTGAAAAGAACATCGCCCGGGTAGTGGGCAGTTGTGCCCAGCCTGGACCTCACTCTTGGAAACGATTCCACCCAGGGAATGCTGAACCTCTCAAAGGTGGAACAAGAGATGTGGAGAGAAGTGGAGGGTGCACCAGATGTTTAAGAACATAAGAAACTAAGAGCCCTGCTGGATCAGGCCAAAGGCCCATCTAGTCCAGCTTCCTGCATCTCACAGTAGCCCACCAGGTGCCTCAGGAAGCTCAGTAGACAACAAGATGCTTGCATCCTGTTGCCACTTCCTTGCATCTGGGATTTTGAAGTAACCTACTATTAATGTAAGGAGGCCTATAGCCCACAATGGACTTTTCCTCCAGAAATCTGTCCAATCCCATTTTAAAGGCAACTAGGCCAGATGCCATCACCACCTCCTGTGGCAAGGAGTTCCATAGCTTAATTACCCACTGGTTTCCTTTTGTCTGTTTTAACTCTCCCAACCTTTAGTTTTAGCGGATGCCCCCTAGTTCTGGTGTTGTGAGAGAGGGAAAAGAACATCTCTCTATTGATACCCATGGGAGGGATACCCATGCATAATTTTGTATGTCTCAATCATCTCCCCCCTCAAGCGCTTTTTTTCTAGGCTGAAGATCCCCAACGCTGCAGCCTTTCCTCATCAGGGAGGTGCCCCAGCCCTGTTCCTCCATCATTACCCTGGCCAGCCTCCTGGCTGCCTTTTCTTTCTTGAGAGCTTCAAAACGGGCAATCGGAACCCTCATCCTCCATGGTCTTCCTCCTCCTCCTCCAAGGAGGGTGGTGGGCACTGGGCATGGTGCCAGTCATTTGACAACTTCCCCACTTTTTTCACAGCCTTTTTGGGCATCCTGTACAAGTTGGAAAAAGCCTTGCTAGCAAAGAAGGCACTCAGCTGGCTACAGAAGTGATGCTCACTGACCCCTCCCCATTTTCTACCAATGATGTGCTGGAGATTGCATTTCTACCAATGTTGCTCTAATGCATCGTTGATTAGGAGATAGCAAGTGAGCTGGCAGGGTGCTGGGCAGGGTCCCCCACCCGTGAAGCATTCCTTGAGATGATGATCTTGTCTTAACAGACAGGATATGCAGCCCAAAAGTGCACCATTGCAAAGAGGTTCCCTGATTTTAAGATCCTCAATGCAGACGTGCAGCAGGCATCAGCCGCTCAGCCCTGGAGGCTGCTGACATGGAGCCAGGCCACCTCCAGGAGCATGGGAATGTCCCCCGAGGCAGCAATCCTTCGCAAAAAGAAGTGCATGCCAACCACGCAACAGCTGCTGGGTGCTAAGGCTGTTGGCACACAGCCAGGAGCAACGGACAGGCTGCAGAGCACCAAAGAAGAGGAGGAGAGGAGGCTCAAGCAGCTCCTATCCTGATGAACCCCGTGCAACTGAGGTTGCACTCCTAAACTGGAGTTAGGCCGGCACAGTTAGGCCAGCAAAGTTTGGCCAGCATAAGGGACACCACAAAGTATGTTTGGACCACAGGTGTGCCACAGGTTCACTCACATCCACGTGCCTGTTGACCTTTTCAAAGAATTCCAAAAGGTTTGTGAGGCAAGACTTACCCTTACAGAAGCCATGCTGACTTTCCTTTAGCAGTACTTGTTCCTCTACATGTTTTAGGATTTTATCTTTGATGAGGCTTTCCACCATCTTACCCGGAACAGACGTTAGGCTGACCGGCCTGTAGTTTCCAGGGTCCCCCTTTCTCCCTTTTTTAAAGATTGGCGTGACATTGGCTATCCTCCAATCCTCTGGCACCGTGGCCGTTTGAAGGGACAAGTTGCATACTCTACTTAAGAGGTCAGCAACTTCGTTCTTTAGTTCCTTAATTACTCTTGGGTGTATACCATCTGGGCCTGGTGACTTATTTATATGTAGTTTATCAATTTGATCTAAAACATCTTCTTTATTAACCAGTATCTGATTTAATTCCTTCGTTAGGAAGGGCTGTTCGGGCTGTGGTATCTGCCCAAGTTCTTCTGCTGTGAAGACGGACGCAAAGAATTCATTCAATTTCTCTGCAATCTCCAAGTCCCCTTTTATCTCATCTTTCCCTCCCTCACCATCCAGCGGGCCAACCGCCTCTCTGGCAGGTTTCCTGCTTCTAACATATTTGAAGAAGCTTTTATTATTCCCTTTTATGTTGCTAGCCATGCGTTCCTCAAACGCTTTCTTGGCCTCCCGTATCACCTTCTTACTTGTCCTTTGCCAGAGTTTATGTTCTTTTTTGTTCTCCTCATTGGGGCAAGACTTCCATTTACGGAAAGAAGCTTCTTTACAACTTCTCTAACTTTGTTTGTCAGCCATGCAGGCACCCTCCTGGACCTTGTCGAACCCTTCTTTCTTTGCGGTATACATTTCCGCTGGGCCTCTACTACTGTTATTTTAAACAGCCTCCATGCAGCCTGGAGGGATTGGACTCTTTTTACCTTCCCTTTCAATTTCTGTCTAACTAGTCATCTGAGGGAAATCCGCCCTTCGAAAGTCAAGGGTTCTTGTGTCAGATTTGCTCTGCACTCTTTCCTGGACATGCATGGCAAAACCAATCGCAGCATGGTCACTGTTCCCCAATGGCTCAGTAACACTTACATCCCTAACTAGGTCCCGAGTACCACACAATATTAAATCCAGAGTCGCCTGTCCTCTGGTCGGCTCCATGACTAGTTGCTCTAAGGCACAGTCATTCAGCAAGTCAAGGAATCCGGTCTCTCTTTCTTGACCAGAGCAGCAGTTGACCCAGTCAATATGAGGATAATTGAAGTCCCCCATGATTACAATCCTGCCTCTCTTGGTCACAGCCCTGATTTGTTTCCTCATTTCAAGATCACCTTCAAGTTTTTGATCGGGAGGACGATAGCACACCCCCACTATTACATTGCTTTTACGGCCTGGCAGTTTAACCCACAGTGACTCCATGGTGGAGTCCGGCCCACCTTCAGTTTCTACTCTGCTGGATTCTATCCCTTCTTTGATATAGATGGCCACCCCTCCGCCAACACGCCCTTCCTTGTCCCTCCTATAGAGTTTATAGCCTGGGATGTTTTGGAACACTAGATTTAATTTACAAGTTGAAATGGGTTTGCAACTGAGCTTTTAGGCGGGAACATGATCATGTGATATGTTCGGGTAAATGTTGCGATTTATGTACGGGCTTGAACTGGACTGTGAGTCAGTGAGTCTGTGTGAGTGTGTGAGGAGCTGTCTTTGCTGTTAGATGTGTGGAGAGAGAGATAGAGAGCTGAGTGTGATTTCTTTGAAGCTGTTCTATGTAAATACGTTCTAAATACAAAGTTCTGTTTAGAACAAGTCTCTGCATCTTCATTTGAACGAACCTAAAGGTCACTCATCGTGTCCACCCTAAGGCCAACACTTTTCCTTCTGGTCATGGGCCCAGCAGGCCGTTAGAAGGACATTGAGTTGACCAGAAGTGACCAGTTCCAGGTTGGAGGAAGCTGTGACGAGGAAGAAGCATCTGGTGAGGTCAGCATGCAGACCAACGTCAGCATGGCGAGTTTTCCCTTGACCCGTCTGTCAGGGAACAACTACATGGCCTGGAGCACCAAGATGGAAATGTTCCTGCGTCGGGAACAGCTGTGGACCATCGTCCAAGACCCTCCAGATGAGTATGACGAGGCAAAGTCCAGACTGGATGAGAGGGCTCTGGCCACGTTGATACTGTCCCTGGAAGATGACCAACTGGTGCACGTGAGAAAGATAAAGACAGCCCATGAGTGTTGGAGGACTTTGAGAAGCCTGTACGTGAGGGACACAATGAGTTCAAAGATTATGTTGTCCAGAAAGTTGTACAGAGCAAGACTTCAACCTGGAGGCAGCATGAAAGACCACCTCCAGTTTATGAGGAAGACATTTCAAGAGCTGGAGGAGAAAGGAATGGACTTTCCTGAGCCACAAAGGGCTTGTATTTTGCTGAGCTCTCTGGACTCAAGTTATGATACTTTTGTGCTCACTCTAGAGGCAATTGCAGAGAGTGAAATGACCGTGGCGTTCCTGACCGGGCGTTTGTTGGAGGAAGAGGAGAAAAGGTCAGAGAATTCAAAGAATAGAGCCAGCAGCAGCAGTAGCAGCAGCCCAGCAGCAAGCAGGATCCAGAGCACAGAGAGGAAAGGTTCAAACGTGCTTTTCGTCAAAAAGTGCTTCAGATGTGGATCTGAGAAACATCTACAAAGAGACTGCACACAAGAAAGACCCCCAAGAAAGACAGGATCAGACTCATGGAGGGGCAAGGAAGAAGCAAAAGTCTCCGTGGTCAAGATGACCCAAGACAGTGACCAGCAGACTTGGCTAGTGGACTCTGGTGCTAGCCAGCATGTTGCAATTGACCCAGCTTTGTTCACTGAGCTGGTGCCTACACCAAAAGCCCATGTCAGCTTGGCTAATGGTGTGTGCACCCCAGTGAAGGGCCAGGGAGAAATATTTATGCCTTCTCTGGGTGAGTCTATAAAAGGAGTTCTTTGTGTTCCAGAGATACAACACAACCTCCTAAGTGTTTCTTGCCTATGCAAGCAAGGGTTCAAAGTACAATTTGAAGACAATGTGTGTAACATTATGAAAGGCAATGATGTGTGTATGCAAGGTAAAGAAAAAGAGAATTTATACATGCTGCAAGAAGTTCCAAAAGGCAATGCAAATCAGGAGTGTATGAATGTGTTTGCAAACACCCCTGAGCATGATAATTGTATTCATCTGATGCACAGGAGATTAGGACATTCTGGGTTTGCAGCACTAAAGAGAACAATTGAATGTGCACAGGGTTTAAAATTGAAAAAGTGCAACAATTATTTGGACTGTGCAACTTGCAAACTTACAAAATCTGTTGCATACCCTGTCAGCAAGAAGAGTGAAAGGAACTCTGGAAGGTGTTTCCAGCTTGTTCATGCCGATTTAATCGGGCCTTTGAGCAAATCAATGGGTGGTGCAAGATATATTTTGACCATTGTTGATGATTTTTCTAGGTATGGTTTTGTTTATTTGATGAAGAGCAAGGATGAAACATTTACTAAGTTTAAGCAATGGGTAAACTTTGCAGAGAGGAGGTACAATCAAAAGGTTGGTGCTTTGCAGACAGACAGAGGAACAGAATTCCTGTCTAATTCATTTCAAGGTTGGCTGAGGCAGAAAGGCATTCAGCACAGAAAGACCAACCCATATACACCTGCAGAAAATGGGGTTGCTGAAAGGAGAAACAGAACCCTGCAAGTGATGCAAAGTTCCTTGCTGGCAGATTCAGGGCTTAGCAAAATGTATTGGGGAGAAGCTACCCTGACCGCGTGCTATTTAATTAACAGAATTTGGACATCAGCCTTAGGAAAAACTCCTTATTATGTTTTGTATGGGCGACAGCCTTCCCTAGCCCATCTTAGAGTCTTTGGTGCTAGTGCTTATGTTCACATCCCTAAAGCTGTTAGGAGAAAAGGTCAAGCCAAAGCTAAGAGGATGATATTTTTGGGATACGAATCCGGCAGTAAGAGTTATCGTTTCACAGTACCTGGGTCAGGTAGAATCACCTTCTCAAGGTCTGCAAATTTCATGGAGCAGAATTGGGAAAGGGTGAAAGATTCTACTGTGTATCTGCCAGAAGGTTCTGGTGCCCAGGCACAGCAGCAAAGAGCTGAGTCTGGCAGTGAGCCACAGAACCTGCAGGATGAGGAGAAAGACAATTTGGATTTCCCAGTAATTGTAAATAGCCAGGAAAATAAAGATGAGCAAACAGAGCAGCTAAGATGGAGAGCTGCCATAGGTGATAAAATGTTTGAGAGATGCCAGTTACCACCTGAGAAGAAGGTAATTGATTTCAGGTGGGTGTCCAAGCAGAAGGCTTTGGGTAATGGTAATTTGCAGCACAAGTCAGGACAAGGCTGACATGACATTTGCAACAGTTAGGCAC